>JAOSBL010000212.1:37873922-37889985 GCA_027568915.1 Erythroxylum roraimae
TTTAAAAAATAAAATATTTTTATTAATACTTTATTAATAAATATTATATAAAATATTAAAATAAATTTAAATAAAAACAATTTATTTTTAATTTTATTTAATTTATAATTATTATTAGTAATAAAAATATTTATTATTATTTTAAAAAATTAAAAATTTACAATGATTATAAAAGTTGAAATAAATAAAATAACTAATTAAAAAACTTTGAAAAGAGGGAGGGGGTGGGGGTAGGAGAGAGAGGGAGAGATTTTAAAATTTTTGAAAATTTGCAAAAAAGTTTCCTTATTTTTTAAAATTTCTTGTACTAGCCGATATTTTAAATACCGCCAAGTACCGTCTAGTATCATCCTAAACAGGCCGGTACCGACCTGTTTGTAAATCCTATACGACCGATCTTTTGTTTCAAACTGATTTTAGTCTGATACGGTATGTACCTGCTGATACCAACAAGTAACGAAATGATATTCACATTCCTAACTTGGACTGAACTTGACCCGCGAACTTCCAACCAGTAGTGAATCTGTGAATTTGGCCTTAGAAGACACGTAACAAATGAGTAACAAACGATTATATATAATTCTGAGCAAAGGAAGGAGCAACTAGTGAATGCTTTCTCATCGCTGGCCAGTCTCATCTATCAAGAAGCTTCCATCGTCGTTGCATCTCCAACCCTAATTGGGAAAGCGTCTAATGTTGAATCATAAAGGCTTCTCGAGCTTTTACCCCTTTTACCTACCACGTCTCTTGAAATGGTGTCATCCACCTTATGTTGGTATTTTTATCTAAGGTTTCCTAGTGTTCCTCTAGTCTATCAACGTTTTATCTAATGTTTCCTAGTGTTCCTCTAGTCTATAACGTCTAAGTGGTCCATCAATTGCCTTGTCATTTTTGCATTCCCAGGAGAGTATCCTTACTCTCTTAATGATGTAATGTTCTTGATACTATTATTTAATATATATTCAATTTTAATTTTTTTTTTTTTAAAGAGTTAGCATATGCATGTCCCACATGATCTAACATGTTAACACCAGAGTTAGTAACACAACCAATGTTTTGTGAATGCGCATAAACTCTAAATATTAATGATAATGTTAAAGACTAAAAGCTGAGTTAAAAACAAATTCCATCTTGCTTGCGTTAATATTCTTATATTGATGGGCTGAAGTGTCGTTCCGAAAATACAAACATGAAATGAGAAAATGATCAAGCCTACTATACATTCATTACTCAACCTATAAACAGAGAAAATACATTAAAATATTTTGCCCCCAAACTGTTGATAAACTTCATAATGTCAAACATTACTGGAAACATATTTCTAAATCACATTCACAAATGGAATCTTTGAAACATATTTCTAAATCACATTCACAAATGGAATCTTTCTTTTGGGGGGAAAAGAAGAAGCATCCCCATTTTTATGACGTCAAAATCAGAACTCACTTCCCAGCCGAGGGAATTGTCAGCAACTCGAGTGATTTTCTCAAGTAGTCCACTGCAACTGAAACGTCATCAAATGCCAAGGCTCCAACTGCAAATCTTGCAGCCTTCTGGGCCTCAGCAACTTTCTCAGGTGTTGGCTGGTAATTACTGTCATATTGGTATGTTTGGGCGGAACCAGATGGGGCAGGTTCCGCAGCACTCACATTTCTGCTGTTTGGAGTGTATGGGACAGTTGATACTGCAGGATCTGCAGTATTCCCATTCCTGCTGTTTGGAGTGTACTGGGCTGTGGATGTGTAGCTTGTCATGGTTGGAGCTGAATGGGGAATGTAGGAAGAATCAGAGCCCTGATAGTAAGAAGGATAGTGTGTAGCTGCTGAAGGTAGGCTGCTCTCGGTAAAACTTGGATAGGACTGAAAGTTTGGATAAGAGTAAGAAGAAGTATCGTGGGATTGATAACTATGGTGAAGATTCTGAGGTTCTTGTGAGTAGGACTGATGGTGGAATTGTTGAGGATATAAAGAAGTGTCTTGTCTGCTAGCTGGAGGAGGTGGATGCAAATCATGGGATGGATAACCAGCACTAGGGTAAGGTGATGGGGGGATTTTAGTGGCATGTTGGTTGTTAATCGAGTCATGGAACTGCTGTGATGGTGGAATGTGCTCAGAGTACTGGTTATTAACATTCTCAAGTGGTTCATGCGACAGTGAATCCTTTGTAGGATACTGATCATGGAAATGAGTTGAAGGATCAGGTTCTACTTGAGGACTGGTCACAGCTGCTTCACTTCGTGCTGGATCCTGCAGAGGAAATTATATCTTGATGATTTCCAAAAGAGTCTTAGTATACAACATATTAGTAGACTGATTTCTGACTCGATTGATGTACAAGATCCAAGGCAAAATCATTAAGCACAGAAGACTAATCATATATCTATATGCATATATTCTAGTGCACGTGCGGATAAACTTAAATCACAAACGTAATTCATTTATCAGAAAAACAAACTGAAATCAGTGAACTTAAAAGAAAATGATCCCTTCGAGTCTACGACTAATTTTTTCGAAAGAGTACGCAGCAAGTTTGCTTTTCTTGACCCTGAAAACTTAGCCTGACCAACTGCCAAAAAGAATTGCCTTCTTTTGAAAATTCTAGAATTAGAACAATTTCCAGGAAAGATTCATGAATTATTCAAAAAATTCATCATAAGGTAAAATGGAAAACATACATATCCATCACTACTAATGACCGACGCATTAGACAAATCTTCATCATCAGCAGGAGGGCCAGGGTTTGGCTTTCTTCCTTCTTTTACAGCTTTCCTTATATCGGCTGCTTTCCAGACTGCATACTTCTGTTTCTGCTCAAGCTGCAAGTTTGGTATATTGAGCACAAGTATAATCCAAAATACAATTCAATTGTGGTTAAAGTGAAACTGGTAGTTTGAAGAGTAAATTGAGTTGTTCATTTTCAAAAACTTACATCAGGCTGAAGCACACCAAACTGGTTTATTATCTCGAAGAAGATGCTTGCTGCATAAAATGTTTTTGCCGTATTCCTGTAACAAGGCAAAAGACCCACTTGTAATAGGAACTAAAAATTGCCACATAACTCAAGTTTCTAGCCAACTGTCCACTCAGTTTCAAACTCTTATTCCATAACAATGCCCATTGTTGCTTCAAGGTGACATTCAAATATTGAATATTCACAAGGCCTCAACTGAAAGACAAATGATAATCACAATGGGAAATATTATCTTAGACATTTCCATGGAAAAAAAAAACCAAGTAATAGAAAATGCTTCACGAGAAGTGCTTTAATGCTTTCCACTTTTTATCCTAAACTTAAATTTATCACTTGCAGCACCAAAATTGATTACTTATTTATTATAGATGTGTTCTAGAAGTACAAAATTGAAAAGAACATAATGATATTCCTCCAAACTAGAGATGAAAAGGAAGTAACCATTTTCCACAAGCCTTATGAATTCAAAACCTTATGCTATTCTCGGGAATACTTATCACATTTGTTATGCTAATCAGTTGATTCTACTTCATTAAAGTTATCTATGTGTAGCCTTAAAAGATATCCCCATTTTAACTTGGTGCAGGTGCCCATTAACATGAGCCCTATTTGCTAGAGACCAACTTGCAAAAGTCATTTTGTTAAAATGTAATGCTAATGTCCCATGAAAAAGACCTGCATGGCTCTATGATTAAGTAAATATAATCAATGGACTAGGGCCTGAATGCAGTTAACACTGAGAAAACTGGTCAAACCGTAAATCAAGAAACAAAGAAACTGCTGTAATGGAATAAAAGAATTTCCATGAATACATCACAGTTACATGTGTGGATGTTAAGGTATTTAGCATGTAAGATACAGCACTAGGTAAGTTTTCAGCCATAAGCATCGATTTCTCAGTGAGGACATGCTCAAACTAAAAGAAAAGGAATCATCATACAAATCAGCTCGTCCAGCTCGATCTTGTTTGTCTGCCTTCCCAAAGACATTCAGGGCAAATCCTTCTAGATAAAGATTGTCTTCAGGCCCCAACTTTAGCGACTTCTTATCCTAAAGAAAAGAACAATCTCTAATTAAAGGAGAAAAAGTACTATTAGCTGCTTCTCTAACACTAGAAAGAAACTAAAAATTTTTTTTTACACCTGCCAATTTAGACTGATAACAAACATACTTGGCAATTTAGGAAATAGTATATTAGGATCTATTCTCCACTGAGTATCTCTACATTCAGTTTATGGTTTCAATTATACTTTTTAACAACAAGAGAACTGCACAAAGTTTAAAAACTACATCTAGTTCAACCCTATATGGATATAAAAGGACGCCCCATATTCATTCAAAAGAAAATAGGTTAAAAGACCATATGATCTAACTTAATAGTAGCCAAGAAAAATTTAACCTCTGATATAATCTCCTTCAAACATGTGCAGTACAACATGGAAGAAACTCGCAAAACAGTAATAAAATAATTAAAGAGATATGGTTGAATGCCTATTACTGAAGATAAATAACAAGAAAAAATGAGCACATTTCCAATAATGAAATAGGTTGGAGGCTGGCGGAAGCTCTCGAAACCAAGCTCAGGCATTAAAGGTAACAAAAAAACACAAAGCACAGTTAAGCTGCAACCAAAGACTAAGCAAACAAGTACGATGACTGGTTGAACAGCGGAAAACTCAGCACTAGCAGTCTGAACCTTAGAGTAAAATAAGAAACTTTTGTCGAAAGGTATAGGGTCTTTAAGATTGAAACCTCTAGCTAGTTTCCAGGGACAATTATCATCTTTAACCCCCCTCTCTTCGCCCCTTTTACCGGGACCCAGTTAAAGAAAAGCTTCAATAAGCAAAGCCCATATGACCATTGACCAAAATTGAAATTTCCATCAATTAACTCACTCCACCTACGGCAGCAAGAGAAAAGCAAAGATAGAATAAGATAGAAATCATGATGGAAAAAAAGCAACCTTTTCTAGCTGATTCATGAGAGAAACAAGAAGGGAGTTGGTGGTCTTGGTTCTCTCATTCTGTGGAATCCTCAACCCTTTCTCCATCGCGTATAATCGACCTAGTTAAAACAAACCCCATTAGAAACGGAACCGAAAACATTAGTAATAAGGAGCATAAAAGAAACCGATTTGGCAAATCGGAAAGAGAGATAGAGAATTACAATAATAAGCAACGAGAGGTTCGTGCTTCTGAAGCTCATCGGCTCGTTGCAAATACGGTAACAGTAGCTTCGCTGGCTCAGTTTCACTTGCCATTGATCTTTCTGCTTTGCTTTGTGATCTGATGACAAGAGGTTTAAGCTACGTTAACTTAATCGTAAAATGGGCCACTCGACCGGTCTCATAGACCGACCCGCTCCAAATACATGGGCACAGAGCTTTCGAGTGTAGCCCAAAAATTTGGAAAATTTGGGGCCGCTTTATTTATATAACAGATTTATGACCATTCACCTTTTTTTCTTTTTTTTTTTGAGGGAACCATACATCTATTTAATTTATATGATTTATAGAAATTGGATAGATAAGTACTCATAAAATATAGGATAATCACGTAATAGGATAAGCACATAGTAACATAAACATATGATTTGGACTCCTTTATTCAACTTATATTTTTTTCGTGATTTTTAGTATTAATTTTTAATTTTTGTTTTTCTTTTAAATAAAAACAAATTTTGTTTGATTTTTAATGCCAATGTATTTATATTTTGGGTTAATTACCAAAAAACTTAAATTTTTGTTAAATTTTTAATTATAGCATGAATTTTAAAAGTAGCAATAAAATGTTAAAGCTTTCAATTTTTTAATTTTAGCCTAAACCTTAAAAGATGGCAATAAAATGCTCAAACTTTCAATTTTTTTCAATTCTAGCCTGACGTTATCTGTTGTTCTTCCGATGCGCTCAACCTTTTATTTTCTGTTTGTTCTTCTAACGTTCCAAACTACTCTTGAATTACAGCGTACTGTACCAGTAAGCTCTTTGTTTTTAATTCATTCTCTTGATGTCTTTAGTGTGAAGGTATTAGGGCTACGTAATCTGAAAATTGAAGGATGAGGACGTCAAGAGAACAAACTAAAAATGAAGGAAAAAACCGAAATCAAAGCGTAATTTTGTCAAGGCTGTGTAATCTGATTTAGGTTATTTTTAAACAAGGGTGTTGTTTTAATTATATGATTAAACGATATCATTTTATTAATCTTCATTTGTTATGTTAATTTTAATTAACGCATATTAATAGTTAAAATTCCTTAAACATACGGCAAATCAAGGCATCAAATGTATCAAAAGGAAAATCTTTAGCAGGTGAGGGATGTACGGCGACAAGTGTTTTGACACTTTAAGTTCTCTGTTGAGAAAAGATAAAGAGAAATTGTCGTACGATCATGAAGCCCAACATTCTATCAACAGAAGCATGGACTTCTCATGAGGTTTAGAATAGTGTTAGCCTAGTGAGGGTTAGCCAGAAAGGTCATATTCCCTGTGTCTACTCTCTAACAGACCAGAGAGCTTACGAGTGGTATCAGAGCCATAGACAAACTCGGAATCCAAGTTCCACACCACTCTTACGAGTGGTATTAGAGCCATAGATCTAAAGCCAGGAACACTTTCCTAGCCTTTGTCTAGTGGTCAGGTATAGACGGTTCAGCTGTGACACCTGCGTACCCCTTGGAGTTATTCGACTCCTCGCTTAGTAAATCACTACTGCTTGTGGTTTGCTTGGGAACATAGCACCTTTGCATCTTTTCCAGAGGGGGGAACATATTGATATTAGGTGAAAAAAGGGAGTAAGAAGAGAGTTGCATAAGAGTTATGGAAACTTCTTCAGATCTAGTTTATTTATCTTCTAGCTTGTTTTTAGCTTCATTACCTAGAGGTGTTAAGCATGTTTTATCACAAAAAATAGAAAATATTGTTGAAATTACTAATGTGCCTATAGAAAATCGTGTTTGTAAGTGTCCTTTACCTTTGCTTTGCCCGTACAGTATCTATTCTCGTGACCGTTCTTGAACGAGAAATATTAGGAGTGTGTTTTCTACTTCTAGACCTCGTGTGAAAAAAATCATCCAAAGTTCCAAACTGGAACAGTATGGTCTCAGATCTACAACGGCAGAACAATACGTAAAGCTGGAGATTCCTAAGGAGCTGATCTCCTTATGGAGAGAACAGAACCATACACATCTACACTTTGGAGCTCTACGACTTGTTCTCACATTACATGGAAGAAAAGGTATTCCTGCCACAGCCAGGATATCCCTTCTTGACATTGCCTATACAACGTATCAAAATGCTCTGATTGTTACCTTGTTGACAACTCTTGACATAGGAAGTGTCATCTTGACCATAGCACGTGATTTCAATATCAGGTTGGATGATCCCTACCCTATCTAAATAACTACAGGTTCAGATCCAGATCACTGGAGCAGATCAAGATCCTACAGCCATCATGGCTACTCTTCATCACCAGATGATCTATCGTCTTCAGAATCATGTCTTGGACATAAACTTTCCAAACGCTACTTCGGATGCACTATACATGGTTGCTGATGTTGCTAACAATCAGATAACTATACTTCAGATCTCGAAGCAGTTGCCTTCAGGGGAGCTTGAAAAGTTGATGCCAACATAATGGATTACCAATTACCAGAAGGTATTCCACGCACCTCATCGACACTCTTTTCATACAACGACTCCTCCGATTCTGCAGACTTTGAGGGATGGCTCAGTTAAATCCATCTACACCAGACCTAGCGACGACACGCCTGGTCCATCTACATCAGGCTCAATCCTGATGATCCAGCCCATTGAATAGTTAGATTTACCAGATCTATCAGTTAGGGCACCAAGCCTAAAGATCCAGCTCGTATTCTCACATTCGGAAGGTAAAGACATTCCTCCTATTCATTATTTCAAATCTAACGGAGATCCAGTCTATATAAGTCATCATCGTGGACATTTTGTATGTGATGTTGACCCATCCATGTGTGAACCAGACTGTAAGATCTGTCTCAACCCTGAGTCAGACACAGACGACGATGATCCAAGATATCAACGAAGAAGGAAGAAGAAATCCAAGTCCAAATCTCGGTGCTTACCTTCTCGTGACTATCCTCACCCAGAGGATCCAGATCAAGACGATCATAATGGTCTTTTGGTACAGATAGAAAGATCCAGACCAAAGTCTCTAAGGGAGATGCTCAGGTCGTCTAAAACATGCAAATCTACTGAAGGATTTAGCAGATCAATGCTAGCAATTCCTGTTTAACCTCCTACTCCTATGCCCTGTATGGTGATAAGACCAGATGAGGATAACTTTTCTCAATTATCCAGGAGTACTGATGAATCATAGAGGGTTATCTCTAACCCGTATATCCGAACTACAGGAATTACTTCACATGGTACACCAATATCAAATCCCACTGATGAAGTGCTTAACTGGCATACACACAACACAGTAGCACAGAACAAAGTTCTGAGAAGGATTGATTCTAAGCTGGATGGAATTAATCAACAAAATGTTGCTACTCATCGTAAAGTTGATTCTGTTGCGGAACAGATACAAAAGATGTATAAGTCTTACAAAGCCCAGATTCAGCAACTAGATGCTGAACTTCGCCAATACATCTCAGCCCAATATATGGGGCCAGAATTCGACTTGAAAGTTAGAAAGATATAAGAGATACAAAGGACTGTAAAACAAATGGAAGCAGAAATGCATGCTTCTCAATCTCGAAAGGTATATGGCTCATCTTCTTCAGAGTTCTCAACTCTTCAGCCATCATATCCGTCTCCTTTATATTAACGGTATCCAGAAGAAGCTGACTATTCAAAGGTATTCAAGTTCAATTACCCTTTGATTAGACAGTATGTTCATTCTTAGACAATTCATGAGAAATCTCGACGATCAAAGCCAAAGCCATCATTTGATCGTATGCCTAAACCTCGAGTTTTTGAGTCTTCAAAGGTTCCAGAAGCATCATCTTCTTATACACCTTTTCAACCATCACCAGAGTGGAGAAAGCCAGTACAGATACGTCCACCTCCAGAATCTCCACCACCAGTTCAACCTTCCACTTCTTCATTTGGAAAGGACAAAGTTAAACTGCCAGAGCATATAGCTACTCTCACTAGACAACATCTTGTAGCAGAAAATTCCAGTTCTTAATCAGAGAGAATTGATTTGGAAAGCAGTACATCTGAAATCTCTATAACACCATCTAGTTGTTCAGATGAGCAGTCACTCATCGCTTCAGAAGAACAACCTTCATCAGAGGCATCCTATGAACCAGTCTCATCTTCGATTGATGAATCAGCTAACTTTGCTGATCTTTCAAAATTATCTAATGTTCTGATGACAATGCCTCAGTATACTGAAGAACCAGTAATCAGTGAAGCTGAATTCACAGGTACTGAACCTTTCAGACCTGAACCTGTACCTCAAGAAACACCAGCTACGGTAGCTACACAGCCGATGAATACCAAGCCTACTTCGGGTCCTTGGTTTACTTTTGAAGATCTACCTCCAAAGAAATGGCGAGATAGACTTCATGAGTTTGGTGCATGGATTGATTTACAAATGACCAGACCTAATCATCCACTTCTGGATATTTTGTCTGAATTTACATCTAGATTTACTGGTACTTTGCGAGAATGGTGGCAAAGTGTTAGTGAGTATCAACGTCTTCAGTATATACAAGTTACAATAGCTGGAGCACTATTTGGCATAATTCACAAGGAATTTATTGGTGACTTCCAATTAATTGATAAGCAAATCCGTCAGGAGTATTTTGCAATGAAATTCTGTTCTTGATAAGCATGATCTTCAAAAACATTACAAATGCATGACGGAAAGGTATTATCTCTTGAATGGATGGAATGATGTTAACTTGCGTTACACTTTTATATCATCCCTTCCAGATGAAATACAACCAAAACTTCAAAGGACCATAGCTTCTCTTCAAAGAGACATGTCAACAATTTCTCTTGGAGAAATCTATCAGCTTTCTATAGCCTCTCTTGACAAGTTATGTGATCAGCATACTTTGTTCAAGAACATCCTAAAAGGGGTCCAGTTCTGAAACAAGCTTGCAAAAAGCCCTATCTCTAAATCAAATGCAAAGATGAAAAGACTTGTAAATGCCATAGCAGCAAGAAAGCTCATCAATCTCAAGTCTACTATGAAAGGAGACATAGGAAGAAGTTCCACAGGAAGGAAGGCAAGAAGCCTTGGAAGCAAAACTTCAAAAAGAAGAACAGGAGCAACAAGTACAGACGTATGAGGTTCTTTAAGAAATCATCACACCGTAATAAACCTCGGTGTTTTGTCTGTGGAAGCTTGGAGCACTTAGCTAATAACTGTCCTAAGGCAACCAGGAAAGATGCCAAGTTCCTGGAGAAACTTGAAAAACTTTTGCCTATTCATCCTTACAATCCTATTAAGGAATTACTAGAAGAACAATCTAGTGAGGACAGTGATACACAGTTTGCTGTCTCTGTGTCAACAGATGAAGAAGAATCATCACAATCATCTGACTCTACCAGTGGTGATCCATTATACATGTTACAGCAGACATGTATGAAGATAGATCGTACTCCAGTTCAACGACCATATGTCCATACCCAGATCTTTCAGCAAGACAAATATGATCGGCCCATTAAGGCTATTGAATTCATGGATACAGGATCTAGTCATACGATCATGAAGCCCAACATTCTATCAGCAGAGGCATGGACTTCTCATGAAAAGTATTTTACTGCAGCTGATGAAAACAATTTCAAGATTGGGTTAAGAATAAGAAGTAGAATTGGCATCCGCTTCTTTCCTCAGTGTACAGTTTGGACTAAAGTACTTGGAAGCAATCTACCAGGCCCAGACATTCTCATTGGGATGGATGTTTACTGTAAAGCCCGACACTTACAGATCCTACCCACAGGCCTCAGGTACCGAAACCTTATGAGTCCATACACTGATATGAAAAATGTTTTTGAACTGACACAGGTTCCTACACATTACACTGGACTTCGAGATAAACTGTTGAGCTACTGTCCAGAGTCTCATGCACAGTTTACTCATCCAAATCCTCTATGGAAGAATCCAGACTTTTTCATAAGTCTGCCATTTAAAAAGAATGAGGATATCAATCCTACGAAAGCTACACATCCAGGGATGAACCATGATGATTTGAAGCTCTCACAAGATGAGTGTGCGGTGTTATTGCAGCAAGGATTGATTGAGCCCACAAAGTCGGATTGGGCTTACCAAGCGTTTTATGTCAACAAGCGTTCAGAACAGAAACGTGGAAAGAAACGTCTAGTGATAGACTACAAACCACTAAATGCATTCCTACAGGATGATAAGTTTCCTTTGCCCAAGATCAGTACACAGGTACTATTTCTCAAGGAAGTTGTTATATTCTCAAAGTTTGATTTAAAAGCAGGATTTTGGCAGTTGGGTGAACACCCTGAAAAACGTTACAAGAATGCATTCTGCATTTCTAATGCTCAATACTAATGGACTGTGATGTCCTTTGAATTAAAGGTTGCTTCATCACTGTTTCAAAAGTCCATTACAAAAATCTATGAGCATATCCTCAACAGTGCCTTGATCTGCATCGATGACATCTTACTATTTTCAAAGACCCATGAGGAACATCAGGCCCTTCTTCAAAGATTTTTAGACCTAACTCAACAGTATGGGATAATGCTTTCGGCCTCGAAAAGCACTATTGGTACATCAGAAATAGAATTTCTTGTAATGCAATTCAAGGATGGATTCTACCAACCAGGCCCACATATTGCAAAAGAATTATTGCACTTTCTAGATGAAAATCTCTTTGTTAAACAGATCCAACAATTCCTTGGAATTGTCAACTACATTCGAGATTTCATTCCACATGTGGCAGCCTTCACATCAAGCTTATCTAAGCTCTTACGTACGAATCCACCACAATGGGGACAAGAACAGACAACAGCTGTCAAAAATCTAAAACAACTCTATCAGAAAATTTCACCTTTGAAGATTTATGATTCAAAACTATCTCTCTCTCAGACAGATGTTGATCATATCTATGTAGATATAGCAGCATTAACTACACTCCTTCGACAACACCCTCCTTAGCTGTCAGATACTTTTTCTGTCTATAAGTATCTTTCTTCTCTTCAACCCATTAACTTCAGTGAGTTTTCTGGTTTCTTGCATTACTCTCAGCAAAAACACAAAAAGATTTCTAGCATTCTTCTAGGTTCTACTCAATTTTGTAGAATGGCTAGTCCACCTCTTTTTGCTTTTGTTCAGAAAGTTTTTCCTTTGATAGCTAGTCGTCCTTCTAGCCTCTTTGAAGTTGCCTCACTTACACGTAGTAGTCTTTTCTATTACTTGCATCTTTACTTGCTTGAACATTCTTCTGTCGGTTTTCCTACTATGTTCATCTTCAAAGCACCTTACCTTAATGTGACTCTTCTCCAAGATCCGACATCAAAAAACACATTATGGTATGTTTGGGCACTCTCTGCCCTTTATGCTTGTGTTTTTTTAGTCTCTCCACTTGAACTGTATCAACATCTCTGTGATCCTAATACTGAAAGCTCATTATTATGAACATTATTAGAATGGTTTCAACCATTAGACCAATGGAAGCATCAGTGTTCTATTGTTATTGAGCAACATCATCTATGGACATCCTCTGCTAGACGACAAACTACCCAATGCTTCTTCATTGTTCATCGACCATACAGAGAATCACATACTGGTCTACTTTATACGGAGCCACGTGTCCAATTTTGGCATGCATCCTTGTATTGGCCACGACATCAAAAAGGTGTGTTAAAATCCTTAAAAAATGTTCTTAAGGACCTTAACCACTTTTCCATTTCGCCAGTATTGACTACGTTTATTGGACCATACCCTAGAGAATTTATTCTTGGTGAACCAGACGCACCAGAAGTTGATATATCTAGTTCCAATAGTCCTGAGTATGATACAAAGTCAGAAGACATCACAAGAATAGTCTCTGACACAGCAGGACCTTCTCAACCTTACAATCCAAACTTCCAAGATGCTCAAAATCCTAATGAAGATATTCCCAGCATCTCTGATTCTAACATTAATCATCTCCTGCATAAATTCCATAATGCTGAGTTCAGTTATAGCAAAAGGAAAAGGCATTCACCAGCTAATACTGATGACTCAAGTGATCCAGATTCTCCATCCAATCTTTAGTCATGGAACGAGCCTATTCGTGACAAATAAAGTTCTTGGATTCTTTGGATCAATTATTGGAAGTGATTAAGAAGACCTTTGTGAGACGACAACTGACATGATGAAAGATGGGTTCCACACGTCACCTTCAACAACTATTGAAGATTCCATCTTATCATCTTCATAATTCACCTTTTTGTAAAGTAGTATTGTTTACTACGGTTTGCTTTTGACTTTGTTGTAAAAGTAGCTTACTTTTTCAAAGTTATGTGAGTAATTAATTGCTTTACTTTTGTAAAGTAGATTCCTTAGAGATAAGGTTACGTTTGCTTTATGTCAAAGCTTTAATCATGTAAGCTTTAAGATAGTTTACATTTTTATCCGTCGCTTTCCCTATATAAGCAGGGTTTGTCTTAGTTTGTAAACAAGTTTTAGACATGCTTTTCTAAATTGGAAAATGAAGAATTCTTTCTTCGCAAAATAATATCTCTTCTCTGAAACCTTTTAACCCTAGTATCATCTATCCTCTGTGTGAAAGATTGCAGAGATGAGTATGCTCTACACTTGCCTCCTATGAGGATCTTGTGTATCAGAAAATCTATGACAGTTTGAAAGAACTGTTGCTTCTAAATATATCCGTTGCCTTAAGTCAGAAGCATTAACGACGAATGAAGAGTAAGAGTGTGTGAGTGAAGTAGGGAATCCTAAGAGGTGTGAGCAGTAAGTCCCATGTAAGCCATGGGAAAGGCGTTGAGGAGTGTAAGTCTCCGATAACTGGACACCTATGTTGTGATACACACTTCCAATCCGACTTTGGTTAGTCGATGTCTTCAACCAGTGAGTGGTTTAGAACAGTGTTAGCCTAGTGAGGGTTAGCCAGAAAGGTCATATTCCCTGTGTCTACTCTCTAACGGACCAGAGAGCTTACGAGTGGCACTCATTGGAATTGCCAGAAGACTAGGTGAGGTCGTATAGTATCGGACTTGAATAATAATTACTTCTCTGTCTATAATAAAAAATTCAGAACTCTTATTGCTGCTAGACTTCTATATACTATTGCAGGTATAATTCGGTTATGTATTAAATTTTCTATTAGTAATTTAAGATATAAAAAAGTCTATTGAATTTTTCATTGTAAATTGTTTTAACTATGTTAAAATATATGTTATGATATTTTATTGTTTAATTTTGGGCATTATTTGAAATTGTACATAGTTGGAAATATTTGAAAGTTTACCTTAGTTGGGACTCTCGGAGATAAAATTACATAAAAGATAAGATCCTAGTAAAGATAGGATTTATTATTTAAGGTAAAATCACCATATCTAAATAAAGATAGTGTGCAAATTTTTTGGTGATTTTTGTAGCTATATTTGGAAGCCTATTTTAGTGATAATGATTATCTAAGGTAGTTGAAATTATGCAAATCATGATTGACGATTTGCAGTTATGTTTGTGTGACTTTCTATACTGAATTTATGAGGTTTTCGGTAGTGAAAAATATAAAAATTTTTGTTGTGCTTTATCTGCCTATTGTGTGATTTATTGGGGCTATTTTGTTGCTGCTTTTTATGTGGAGAAAAGATAGGTATCTGGTGACTTGACAACTGGGATTTTTGTGCAATCTTGGATTATTTTTGCAGCTGATTTCGTGGAGATTGTATCCTTATTTGGTGCTGCAATTTTCTGTCAAATTTTTCATGACTTTGTTAGAGAGTTTATCATTGACTATGTGTGTGATTTGGCAACTACGTATTCTAGTTTTTGATCAACAATTGAGGGTTGTATTGGTGGTTGAATGTGTGAATTTGACAGTTGCGTTTTCTTCTATTTTGAACAACTATTGAGAGTGATTTTTACAAGCTAATTTTCGAGGATTTTTCCATATTGGGGGAGTTGCATTTTTCTGTCTATTGTGAGGAATTTTTAGGCTGTTGACGATAGTGGTTTTCATACAAAAAACCTCCAGCGTCTTTGGTGTTTTTACAGCCCTTCGTGTATGATGTTTCGGTGAAGAAACGTTTGTTGATTTGAGACATTTTGTGGCTATTGTACGTGGGATGTTCTAGTGATGATATTGAAGCCTCATAGCAAATCTTTAGACGGTCAACTTCCCATTCTTTCATTGATGAAGCTACATTATTAGGGAATTTGTTTTTTTTGTCAAGTGTCTTTGTTTATGTTTGTTATTCTTTCTATCACTTGAGTTGTTTAATTCTTATCTTTATTGGTAAACATTGTTAAGAAAATTTTCTATTGAGATTAGCACGAGACAATCATATTATTGGATATGAATTACTTTCATGAGTTGTAAGGACGAGGGATAATGTCAAGGGTTGGGTGAGTCAGCTCTTGAGTAAAACTATTATTATTTTTTGGTGAAAGTGATTAAGCTGAATTAGGGCCCCGCAGTCATAGGCAAGGTGTGTCGAACTATGCTACCAAATCTTTAGCGTTGATTTATTTATTTTGTTTTAACTTTTCAATTTTCGTTTGTGTTAAAAAATTTACAGTTGCTGACTCAGTTGCTTTATATTAAAAAACCACATATACAGTTTAAAGCAACTACGGTTGAACCATAATTTGTACAAAACTACATCTTTCGAGAATTTATAATTGGCATCAGAGGGGGTCACCGAATCAAAACTTGGTACATCAAGTTGGTGCAAATCCACGTTTCACAATTATGACTATAAGAGAAAGGACATCAATCATTAAGCCACTGTTGTTAGATGATTTAAATTATTTGGCTTGGAAATCAAGGATGAAAGTATTCATTCAAGCACAAGGAACTATGGCGTTGTAACACCCAAAACCCCCCTGGGAGGATATGTGGATGCCACCCAAGACAGTACAATCAAATCAGACTAGTTCACACACAACATCTCAAACA
>JAOSBL010000212.1:37910805-37930324 GCA_027568915.1 Erythroxylum roraimae
TATAATTTTTTTTATTTTTTTATTATTAATTATATACAATTTATTGTTAATTACATAAAAAATATTATTGTGTTATGTTGGTTGTTATTAGGGTAGGGTAAGAAATAATTGGTATTATAAAAATTTATTGAAGGTATATTAGATAGTATATCTTTATTAGTTTAAGTTCCATCCTAAACTCCCGAATCGGAAGTTTCTCATTTTCACTGTTTAGGATGGAATGGAAAGTAATATGAAATCCCCCGCTTCTATCATATTTCATTCCATTCTATTATAAAACCCCATTCTAAACGATAGAACTGTGTTACGTTCCATCGCATTCTATTATAAAACCCTCAACCAAACATACCTTTAAGGTAGGAGTCAAACTCAAAATTGTTGTTATTATTGCGACATGATCCTCTGTCCCATTTTTGGGGAGGACAAAAATTTGTGTCCCTATCCCCTGAAGACAGGGGACGGGGACGCAAAGACAAGAAGCAAACACCCACGAAAACAAAATTTTTTTGTCTTGTCCACTGTCTCCGAAAACAGGGACACTATCCAAACACTACGTAAAGGATGCTTCCTACTCCCATTAATATTGCCTGACCGAGGAACCTATTGCAACATTTACGGAATTGAAGAATCCTCGAAAACAGATATTAATGATGGGAACAAATCAATTACAAATTACTGAAAATGTTATAAATGCCTTGACACTTGAAGTAATTACCATCATTTCACGGAATATCATTTTACATTCACATATGACGATACTAATTAATTGGAATTCAGCACTTTTTATTTGTGTCCAACCAACATGTGATGACAAGAGTATATTATCATATATATGATAGGAATGTATGATATTTTGGCTAATAAATCGGTCTTGAGTAGATTTAATATATTATACTTAGGTTATATCTTGCATTATTATGTTTCTTTTATCTCAGTTATTTTATTACGTCATAATTGCATTTAATTCTTTCACTAATAGAATATCACTTTTAAATATATTTTTTATGTGAGTTACCAATTAAAAAAATACTTCTCAATTTTAAATTCACTTAAATTATATTTAATTTGCTTTTTAAAATTATTCCATAAAATCACAACATCTATGATCCTTTGGAAATATTCAAAAGTAATAAAATTTAAATATAATTCTTAATAATTATATAAGCGTCGTAAGAGTATATTATAATGCTTATTTAGCCTTTAGACTCTTATAAAGTATAAGTTGAGTTTTCATAATTTATATTAATCCCTCTTCATGGTCAATTTTACACAAATAATGGGTGTCCAGTGTTACAATATTAACTCCTTTTTGTTTAAAGTAGATGTCCTCAATTCATAAAACAAAACAAACTTAACACTTAACCAAAGTTCACTAGTCTACTTTAAAATTCTTCTTTTCAGAACTCATAATTGGCAACTTAAGACAAATATAGTAACCATTTAATCACTAGAGACCAACTTCCTTTTTTATCATATAAGGCTTACATTTATGGTTTAAGTTTCTTTCTCTTAATGTGTCAAAAAAAAAGTTTCTTTCTCTTAATTATCACATAGAAAACAAATTTTGAACTTGCCTTATATCTATTTATAGTTAATTTATTTTTTATCAGACGTACTCTTACATTCATATTCAAAATATCTTATACAGATAAAGTGTACTTTAGAATCAAGTGTTACATAATGCTTATCTCAGACGTTTTCGGATCATGGAAGCTAATGTTAATCTGGAGCGTACTGTGAGTAGACCTAGATGGTCTCATTTTATTGTTTGTTTTGTGTAAATTTTTGGTATTCATTAACTATTGAATGTTTATATGAATGTGATTGATTGTGTTGGTTTCCGGACAAGAGGTCCGATGATTGTGATGTTTGGTTGAGATATTGAAGTGTTGCTTGTATGTGAATGAGATAAACTAAGTATACATAATTTGATGATAAGTGTGTTTTGAATGAGCATTTGCATGTAAGTGAAAATGTAATTCTCAACTTAATATTGAATGCCGGACTAAAGTCCGATGATATGAAAATGTGATTGAATGGGATCATGCAAATGTGATTGATGCATTTCATTTCATAAATGCACGAAACATAATGACAATTGTGACCAGAGTAGCCACCGATCAGAGCTTAAAGCTCAACGAGTGAAAAAGAGCATCGAGCTCAAAAGTGATTCAGAGCCTCAGGCTCAACTTTTAATGAGCCCTATATCGGACAGTTATCAATGAGCCCTATATGGGACAATTTAGGTACTCGGTCACAACAAAGTAACAAATAGAAAGTGAGTCTCATGTGCACTGCATATGCATTATGTGAGTGATTAAATTGTATTAAAAGTGCGTTTGCATTAGTGTTTTCCTGTTTTTGTATAAATTTGTATTCCGCGATTTTTGTAAAATAATGCATTTTGAAATTCTTGTACAATATGTATACCAAGGTAATTATATTGTAATGTAAAGTCATTATGACTAGAAATGTTTTGTTTTCGTAATGGGCCCAAATGACAAATGAAATTCCAATGATTGTTTTGCGATAATTGAGAATGTTTATGAAATAAAGTGGGCCCGATTTGGTTATTGATTTTTCACAAAATATGTATATATTTGTTGTTTAAAAAAAGTACTGAGTTTTGACTATGTGAGTGCTCTAACATGCCACCCTAGCAGGGCATGGTCTCGGATATCACTCAGGATGTAGGGTACGTGTCTTGTGGGAGGGGGGTATTACATTATCACATAACAATGTACTTATTTTGTTGATGTGACAATACAATGAATGAATGTAGATTTAGAAATGTTTATCAACAATATATCAATATCCTTATACTCTTAGTGATTAGGTCATTAGGTTTGCTATTATATAACGTGTAAATATATACTTCATGTTTACTTTACCTTATGCAATTATATCTTTCACGTAATTATACTTGATATCTATATGCTTAGTTTTTGTAATGAAAATTAGGATCTTTTGTATAAGTGATTATTACTTGATTATCATAGTTGATTAATATTGGATAAATTTCACTTTTAGTGAATGACAAATAAACTAAGAAACATCTAAGTCAAATAGCTTCTTGTACTATAATCGAAAGTGTTATAAGTCCAAATTCCATTGTGGATAAAGCAACATTTGGATTGTTTTTTATTTTTTAATGATATTACACCATTATTGAGTAATAGAGCAAATCCATAAGTATTCTCTCATCTAAATATCTTCTACAATAAGCAACTATATGACCTTGTATATGTAGGTCACTGCCTTGATAATACAATGCGTAATCAATATTAACTTTTAAGTGCATCAATATGCCCTTTACTACTTTTCAATGTGTTTGAACCAGATTTGATTAATATTTGCTTATCATTCTAACAATATAACAAACATGTGATCTTGTATACATTATTACATATATAAGACTTTTAACTGTATTAGAATAATAAACTTTATTTATTTCATTTCTTGTGGTGTTAATGGACAAAGCTTTTGATTGAAACTATCGCCTTTAACAATAAGATTGTCAATTAGCTTACAATCTTACATATAAAATCATTCAAGAATTTTTTGAATATATGTCACTTATGAACGAGAAAATGATCTCTTTAAATGATTTATTTGAAATCCTAACCCCAAGAATGTATATAGCTTCACTAATACCTTTCATTTCAAATTTAGAATATAACTATTTTTTGATTGTTTAACAAACTCACAGTCATTAAAAGTAATCAATATATCGTTTATATATAAATATAAAATTACAAATTTATCTTTATATATTTTAGTGTTATATAAAGTTATCTTCATTAGTCATATAGAAATCATATAAAATAATTACATTATACAAATGAATGTACCATTATCTAAAGACTAATTTAAACAATAAATTGATTTCAACAATCAACCAACTTTATATTCTTTGCTTATCTTAATAAAACCTACAAGTTACTCCATATATATTTCTTCTTCCAATTCTCTGTAAGAAATATAGGTTTTACATCTATTTGAATTAATTGTAGATCTAAGTTGATTACTTTATCCAAGATTAATTGAATCAAAATAAACCTCATAATTAGTGAAAATATCTATTCATGATCAATTCTCTCTTACTTTATATATCCTTTAGTCATAGAGTGTACCTCGTATCTTTCAATATTACGCCTTTTGCTTTATTTTGAGAACTTGTTCATTCCAAATAGCATTTTGCCTATTAAAGATATCAATCAAGCCCAATACTTAATTGGAACTTAAAGGAGTCACCTACTTCATTGCTTTCATCCATTCTTCCTTAGCAGGACTATTAAGTCTCTTATTTACGTTCCTTAGCTGACACTCTTCTTGTGAAATAATCATATGAACTACCCCTTTTTATTTCAAAATAATGTTGGGGAATATTTTATGGTTACTTCTACATAAATGATATTTAATAAATAGAAATTCATTAAAATCTCAACAATTTTCACTCAAATCAAATACAATATATAAAGTGATATGGTTATAATATAAATTGATCTCAAGTCAATTCTTTATTTTTTAGATCGCTTCTACTCGGATAGATTCCCTTTTCTTGATTACTTGTAGAAGTATAATTTTGATCAAAAGTTCCATATAAAAATAAATCTTTTCCTACTTCCTCCTACTTTGGAAAGTTATTTTCAAAAAATGTGATGCTTCATTATTTAAATTCAGTTACTCATCTATTACCTCATTTACTTATGAACATATATACTTTTTAGTGTTCAAAATACTTAATAAAGATACTTCTCTTCCCTTTTAGGCATAACTTTTATATTTGTGAGAGAAATTTTAAACATTAGTAATCCACTCTTATGGTCTTAGGCTTGTTAAATTTGATTGCCTATTTGTCCATAACTTTATATAGAGTGTCTGTAATTAATTTTATGAACACCTTATTAAGCACATAAGTAGTTGTGAGCAATGCATCCCTAATGAATGATAGATAAATTTACTTGTGTCATTATAGATCTAATCATTTTTAGAAGTGCTCTATTTTGTATTTTTACAATTTCATTTTTTGGGGGGTTTTAAGGAATAGTAAATTATCTTTCTATTCCTTTTTTGGTAGATAACATCTTGAGCTTATTATACAAATATTCTTGTCCTCGATCAATTCTTGATGCTTTTATTTTATTTTCTAGTTTATTCTCCATCAAATATATGTATTACAAAATAAGTTATTATTCTTGATTTATAAAATCAAATAGATATGAGTATACCAAGTATAGGCATCTATAAAAGTGATGAAATACACAATCTCACATCTTACCCTTATATTCATTATACCATAGAGGTTTGAATGAATTCATTATAATGGATTAAAAGCTTGTTTTCCTTTCTAAATGGCTTTTTACCATTTCATCAACTGAACAATATTTACAAATAGGTAGGTCTATTTGATTTAAATCACCTAAAAAACCTTCTTTAAATAATCAATTTATTCAATTTTGACCAATGTGACATAGTCTATCATACTACAAAATTATATCATAATTTAAATTACTATATGATTTAAATAAGCATTACCTTATGTTAATACCTATATAAATAAGGATGGGAATAGGTCTGATTGGGTCAGACTTATTATTGGCTTGGCCTAGCTCGAACCCTTAACTTGTAGCTTAAGCCTAGTTTGAAACCTAGTCAGGCTCGAGCACCGCTGTCTAAGCTACCCAAAATGATGTCTTTTTATGGGAGAGGGTTAGGTTGCTCGACCCATTTGAATAGGGCCTCACCCCTAAGCACGAACCTAGTCAAATTGGGTCGTGCAATTTACTCTATATGTAAACAACATCTAGTATAATAAAACCATTAACATACATCCATGAAATTACAAATGGTTAGAAGATATAAATCCACTATAATACCATTGAGGAGGTTTACATTAAATCCAAGTTTAATTAAAGCCAACACATAAATAAGATCATGTGGAATCTTTGGAGCAAAATACTTTATGTAAGATTAAGGGATAGCCATAACATATCTAACTTACATAAGTTAATCCCCTGTATAGCAATTCTTGACTTATCACCTACATAAATCCATCATATTCTATATGGGATTTTATATAATTATATAAAGGAATCCCTATCCTTCACTACACGGTATGTTGCTCTTGAGTCTACAATTTATAAATAATGAAATGTTGTTAGCAAAACACGATAAGATACATACATAAAGTAAAATTTTATACTAAAAGGTTGTAACTTTTTAGGCTCTCAATAATCAATTGACTTAAATGATTGTTATTGCTATAATTGTAGCATTTCACTATTTCATATTCTTTTTCTTGAAAGGATGCTGTCCTTTCCCGTTTTGGTTTCACTTGGTCTTATTGGGTCCCTAAGCATGTGATTGTTATTGCTATAATTGTAGCATTCCACTCTTTTCATATTCTTCTTTTTGAAAGGATGTTGGTTCTTTCCTATGTTGGTTTCACTTGATCTTATTGGGGTCCTAAGCATTATAGCTATTCTCTTATCTTTTTCACTTTGACATACTATGATGCTTATGCTTCTTATTTATAGCTCAATGTGAGTTGAAAATAACAATATATACCTCATAGGTCATCTTAGAAGCTTTAAGATGTTCTTCTTTAAAATAAAAACAAGATGCCTTATGGAAGCCTTCTTTCTCTTAAAGCTCTAGATATGAGTTAGATACATTTTCATATGCTCCCAACTATGTTTTTAAAATAAGGAAGAGCTTATATGGTTTGAAATAGGTGCTAAGGTAGTGGTATAAGAAGTTTTATTCTATTATAAGAAAGTAGGCTTCAAGAAGATTTTTTTACCCTTGTGTTTTTTTATAGAAATTATCTAATGATGACTTTGTCTTTTGTTGATTTATATTGATGACATGCTTATTGTTGCTCAAAATTGTACTAAGATTACGAAATTAAATCAAAATTTGAGTAAGACTTTTACTATCGAAAACATAGTGTTGACAAAGCATATTCTTAGTGTGAAGATCTTCATGATTGGAAGGCTAAGAAGTTATAACTATCACAGAAGAAGTACATCAAGAAGGTGTTTTAAAGGTTCAACATCGGCAAAGATAAGGTGGTAAGTATACCTCTTTTGATGCATTTTAAATTATGTAAAACTCAATGTTCTTTTAGTGAGAAAAAGAAGGAAGAAATAAAAAGAGTTCCTTATGCTTCAACTACTAGTAGTTTTATGTATGAAATGGTTTGTACAAATTCTGATATTGCTTATATTGTTGGTGTTATTAGTTGTCCACCAAGCATCTCTTGACTATGAAATAACAAGCTCTGCTTGTGTTTGCAGATACCATCGAAAAGACCATAGCTTTTGGCAAGTAAAAAAGGATCCAGCATTAGTGAACAAAGCGTATGATTTTATGAAAGACCATTACTTGGTTGGAGACAAGATGAGAACAAGAGTATGGTGAGAAGTATCGATGGTCATTGGATGCAACCTGAAAGGCCCAAGCTTAATGATCATCCGACAGATATGCATCATTACCTTAAGCAATAAGGTCTAGCTTCTGACTCTCACCACTAGTTTTTATCACAAGTAAGTGTTTTAGTAGCCTGTAAATTGTTTTTTTGTTTTTGTTTTTAAGAATGTAATTTGTTGGAAGAAACATGTAACTTCTGGCTAGTTTTTTGTTTGTTTACTGAATTGGTGAAGAAATCTCATGAGAAAGAGCAAGTTAATGTGTTGTGTTAGTGAACCAACTCTATTTTGGTTGAAGAAGAGGAACACTAATTTTTAGGTTCTTTATGGTTTATAGAAACCTGGCTGGTTTATTACTAAACCAATCGATTTTTATTCATAATGGTTAAAAATAAAATCGAACAAAAAATCAGGCTGATTCATGCTTAAAGTCCAGTTTTAAAAACATTGATTAAAGTTATAAGATCTATGATCTA
Organism: Erythroxylum roraimae; assembly: GCA_027568915.1. NCBI lineage: Eukaryota > Viridiplantae > Streptophyta > Magnoliopsida > Malpighiales > Erythroxylaceae > Erythroxylum > Erythroxylum roraimae. The sequence goes on from JAOSBL010000212.1 coordinate 37,918,715, forward strand.
TCAAAAGAGTTACAAACTATTCTTTGAAGTAGTCATAAAACAAGTGATGAAAAATACAGAGATTAAAGCAGTGACAACAAATAAAGAAACAAAATAAATTAAGAATCCCTAAACCAAATTTAAACTCGATGCAATGGTGAATGATTCCAAATTAGATAAAAAAAAATCAAAACTAGTTCAAAAAACAAATTTGTTGCACTTTCTTTTTTTCTCTCTCTTTGGTCTTTTCCTTTTGCTGATAGTTTCATACTTTCCAACTAATCTAACTTTTAGATATTAAAAAAAGGATGGTAAAAAAAAGACCATAATGGGTTTTCAGAAAATGATGAACTCCTACAAAATGATGGACCAAGTCTAATAAATTAGGATCTTTCTACACATACAAGGAAAAGGGCCCTAACTTAGTAATTCTTCACCTCTCGACTATGTGGAGAAAATATCCATTCCGATGATCAAGCAACATGCATCAAATTTCCCTCTTAGAAAAGACTTAGTACTCATTCCAAACCCTATATCATCCATATGAATCTTTTACAACTCGAAAATATTAGAATCCAAAACATCTCTAATGTATGTCATCTAACATTATTACGTTTTGATCTACCATAACATATAAAATTTTTAGTAAGTTCTATTCTTACTATCAAAATATGGCACATATCTCTCTTGTACAAAGTTAAGGTCCCTCACAAATCTCTTCATCTAGAGCATTTCTTTACAATCTTCAACAACAAAAATTAATTATGGTTCTATATTTGACAAAGCAATGTATTTTTGCAATATGAATTACCAAGGCATGACTCCTCCTATAAAGGTAATTAAATAACCCCAAACAAACTTTCTTGTATCAACATGTCCTGCAATGTCTAAATCTATATATGTAGAAAGAATAAGTTTATTTATTCTAAAACACAAACTCAAACTAGAAGAGCCACATAGATATCTCAAAGTTCACTTCACTATATTGTAATTGTTGTTTGGGAGGGATGGAAGAGTTCACAACGTAATGTAGTGAAATGTTATTTGGATGAAGGGTTTATAATGTAATATAGTGTAAAATTATTTATCATTTTACATTCCATCATAAACTCCCCAAATTGGAGGTTTTTTTTTTCATTTTTATTGTGTAGTATGAAATGAGATGTAATATGAATCTCTTCTCTTGTATCTCATCTCATTCTATTCCGTTATAATCTTTCCTTCCAAATGATAGAATAATATTACATTCCATTCTATTTAATTAATAAACCTCCAACTAAATATAGCCTAAGAGTCATAATCAAGTGTCAAAACTAGGCTTGGAAGTGTAGGTTTCCTTTAACAAGTAGCCTAAGGTCAATACCCTCTTCTCTAGACTTAGTAATTTGAGGCCTACTAAATATTAGTCATATTCATTGCCAAGACAAATAATCTTAATTAATTTATCTATTAATTGAGCTAGAATATAGAGAAATTGTTTTGATTAACTTATCCATTGATTAAGCTAGAGGAATTTCCTCTATATTTATCCATAAGTTGGCTCAATTATTAAATTTAATTTAGTATTTATTTATTATATAATAATAAACATAATGTAATCTTTTTATTTTAATAAAATTTTTTATTTTCCTAATTCTTAAATCTTTTCTTTGATCCATTCTATTTTAATATTTGGTCAGGTTTTTAAAATATTGATTTTCATTCTTAAATTCGAAAGATTTTCTATATAAAATCTTCATATTTATTTTCAGCATATTATACTTGATATAACATCATTCTTATACTAAAATTTACTTGCTCCACTTAATTAATTCAAGGGTTAAAGTTGTAATCACCTTTTAACATCTCATAAAATATTAAATTACCCTATATGATTATTTCTAGTATCACTTTATATATTAATGTTTATAAAATAACACTATTTGTATCTTAAAGTCTAATTTTATTAGCTTTCTATGGACCGTTGATTTATTTGACATGGCATGTCAACTAGACATCATATATTATTTTCAAAAAAAAAAAAAATAGACATCATAGATTCTCTCAATGCTGATAGGGATACTTCTAAATTTAAATTTTTATGTCAACATTTTTTAATTTTTTAATAATTTTAATTATTAAAATAATTACCCAGACTCCAAATCCAAACTACAACTACAATAAGATCCTCAAAAACCCATGTCAGAGCGAGGGACATGACAAGTTTGACATGAGCTTAATCTTTACTTCTACGGCGGTAAAACGATTTGGCTCGCAGCTTCTGATGCGTAACAATGTCATAATGCAAATGGAAATTCAAGCTTCAACGATCCATCAACGGAAATTTAATAAAAGTTTAGTTAATAGGATGAAGATTTAAAGTACAAATAGTACTATTTTATAGTACTATAAAATAGTACTATAAATATTAAAATATAAAGTGATATAAATAGTAATATTTTTTTTAATACAAAGAGATTATTTACATTTTTATTCTATATTCTTTAAGTAAAAACGAGAAGTTTTGAAGAAATGTTTTTATTTTATTATATATTTCAAATTAAGAATAAAACTGCGTGCTATCGGATCTTTTTAGATTCCGACAACAACATTATCCACATCCGTTATGGAGATGAAACTAGTTCAAGTTGAACTATGAACAAACTAGAATGGCATATTGGCATGGCCATATTATCATCATTATAGTCATCATACAAAATTTGATAGGCGTAAATTATGTTTAATTAAACAGTTAAGAATTATAAATTTATTTTTATATTTGAGCACTGTGTATTTAGTTCTTAAATGATAATATTATGGGTAAAGATTGTTACTAATTGGCCGTACTATATATGTTTATTTAACTGATATGTTAATAGTTTAGGAAGTGTTTGTTAACACTTTTATTTTTAATTTTTTGTTTTTGTTTTTAAATTCAGTAAAAAATTTGTTTGTTTGAGTTTTTAGTTTTTATTTTTAATTTTAGTTTTTTTCAGTTTCCAAAAATTATGAAAACTCTAAAAAGTGATTTTTGTTTTTTGTTTTTGTTTTTTTCATCATTTGATTTACTATAATTTAAATATATATTATTTAAGTATTACTAAAAATTATGAATAATTTAATTTAAGATTATATATTTAATAAATTAAAATTAATTATCAATAAAATTATGAGTAATTTAATTTTATAATTAAATTATATGTAATTAAATTTTAATAACTATTAATAAATATAACTAAATTTAAAATATAGAAATATTCAAATAAAATTTGATTTAATAATTAAAATATATTTTAATTAAATATTAATTTATAAATTATATATTTTATTAAAATAACATAATTTTATTAATAACATAAATTTATTTAATTAAAAATAATTTATCATTAAGTTTTATCTAATATGTAATTATTATTAGTGATAAAAATATAACTACATTAACATTAACAACTAAACATGTTTTTTTTATTTGAAAGAAAAACAGAAGAAAAAAAACTAAAAAACGAAAATTGAAAATTGAAAATTAAAAATTGAAAACTACAATTAAAAAATAAAAGTAGAACCAAACGGTCCTTAGCTTTTTTTGTATCTATCCTTTAAATCCTTTTTACCAATTATTTGTAATTTAAGATGTAGAACACATCTGTAATTTGCCCAAATGAAGATTTTAATGCTGAGGACGAAATATGATACTCTTAACGTAAATTTATTTGATTCGCTTTATCAGGTTGAAAAATAATAATTACGAAGCGGCTCAACGTAAGTGTATAAAGTGAAAAGTGAAATCCTGTCGAACCCAAACTAAAGTGGTTTCGTAACCCAAGCTAAAGTTGATGAGCTATGACTTGAACAGTAGAAGTAGACTTATGGTTTAGTAAGCCTAACTTTCTTTCCAATGGCTTTAGGAGGCCTAATCTACCAATATGTCTTCTCTGGATCAGTTAGTCCGGAGTGGGTGAAGGGAAATTATGATAAGTTAGTTGGTCGGAATTAAAATAATTTTTTAATTTAATAACTTCTTAAGTTTAAATGAGATTTTATAAATTACAATTAATAACATTAAGTAAAACAAACTATGATATGAAATTAAAGCAAATAAAATTTAAATTTTATTAGAATTTTAATGTGGAGTACGTTTATCAAAAGATTTATAACCGTATCAAATCACAGTTAACAATATAATGACTAAAAAGTTAATGGTATAGTTCCGTTTTGAATCTCTTATTCAATTTTTAATAGGCCACGTCCTTTTTTTTTTTTTGTTGGGTCGAAATTAGGGTCTCTCCCGCTGAAAGCAAAGACTAATTTTCTCGACACAGGAGCTCACACAAAGCAGTAAATGACTGGCCATGAGATGCACTCCATTCTCATGAGTGGGGGATCGAACCCCCACCACATAGTTAAGGGACAAGGTGAGCTTACCACCACGCCACACCCACATGGTTAATAGGCCACGTCTTTCCACATTAAGACATGTTCCTGTACATGTAGTACCAAGGTACATGTGGTACTACATGTACAGGAACATGTCATACATCTCTCATTGAGTAATAGAAATATCAAGAAAAATAAGGGTCGTGGCTAGTCTCCTCTTCATACCAGTACATGTATAGGAACATGTCATACATCTCTCATTGAGTTATAGAGATATCAAGAAAAATAAGGGTGTGGCCAGTCTACCCTTTATACCAGTCAATGTCAATAATCAATGATATAATAATTGGCTGATCTCTGGTAATTGGTTATCAGAATTTTATACATCTCTGGAAGTTGGTTATCAGAATTTTATATTCATCATCTTCCAGAACCAAGTGTGGTTCTCCACATCCGTGCAGTTGTGGAGATGTACTTGTTATCAGGAAAACTTCACAATAAGGACCTGACAGTATGGTTGGTAAGACCAAGAATGTGTAGACACGGGTATTGGATTGCTGTATATGAAAAATAGCTAGCTGATAATAATTTCTTCCAAAACAAGTAAATATTCATCTTTGCTGTAAATGTCACTAACTAATGTTAGTCAATGCAGCCGATGCAACTCCATACCAAGCCTCAGAAACCTGGTAGCCAACTCCATTTACTGACACAATAAGAGCACTTACCAGCAATAATGAGCAATTAAGTGTCCCAACAACTCCAAGTATTTATGCCTTTTAAAAAAATTATTCAATCTCTGCACTACACCAGAATCATAACAACTCCAAGTATTTATGTCTTTCAAAAAAAAGTATTCAATCCCTGCACTTCACAAGGAATCATAATTCATACCAGTCTCACCATCCACCTCCAACTAAGTCATAATATATACGTTGCTATTAGGACAAGACTATTATGGCAACTCATTACCAGCTTTGGCTCTTATCGGGGATATTGCTACTGCAATCTACCCTCAAGGTGAATGCAAAAGTTCCAGCCATTATCGTTTTTGGAGACTCTACAGTTGACTCAGGTAACAACAACCAGATTTCTACAATCCTGAGGAGTGATTTTGCACCATATGGTCGTGATTTCGTGGGTGGACAGGCAACAGGAAGATTTTCCAATGGTCGGATTGCACCGGATTTTATTTCTGAAGCATTTGGTATTAAACCAACAATACCTGCGTACTTGGATCCGGCGTACAGCATAAAAGATTTTGCAACTGGAGTTTGCTTTGCTTCCGCAGGAACTGGCTTTGATAACGCTACTTCTGATGTGCTAGTAAGTGATGCTGACTCCGTAGGAATCAAAATGACTTCCGAAATCTGTTCTCAAAGAGATGTTCTTTCCTTCAAAATGCAAATTCAGATCAGAATATATGGAACTTTCCTATTTCGAACTTTAATGGAAAGTTGAGAAACATAACTAAGTTCAAGTGACTAAGGCTGAAGGAATATCCTCTGTAGTTTAAATGTGGTTAATATACATATTCTTCACGATCCTCTTAACTTTTGCAGTCTGTAATACCTCTTTGGAAGGAAGTAGAGTACTACAAGGAATACCAGAAGAAGCTTAGAGGCTATCTAGGGGACGTGATAGCCAATCACATTTTACGTGAGGCACTGTACCTGATAAGCATTGGAACAAATGACTTCTTGGAGAATTACTATGTCGTGCCAGGAGGCAGATCATCAAAGTTCTCAGTCCAGGAGTACCAAAATTTTCTTTTAGGAATTGCCAAGGACTTCATCGCTCAGCTTTATCACCTTGGAGCTATTAAGATAGCTGTAACTGGTCTTCCACCAATGGGGTGTTTGCCATTGGAAAGAACCACAAATATACTATATGGAGGCGAATGCATTGAAGATTACAATAACGTGGCCAAAGAGTTCAATCGGAAATTGCACAGGTTAATTGTGAAGCTGAACGAGAAGCTTAAAGGGATCGAGTTGGTCATTGTAAGCCCTTATGATCTTGTCTTTCAGATAATCCAAAGTCCAAATTCTTATGGTAAGTCTTTCAAGTCCTCTCTTTCACGCGTGCATATCATTTTCCCTACAACCTTTGTTAAATGTGCTTCACCAGTAATTTTATAGACATCAATTCACCATGTACATGCAGAGCCCTGCAATCTGGCATGAAGTCATTGAATAGTATATAGACTTGATTTGAAATGCTAAGCAGGCGAAGTGATTGATCTGAAAGTATTTCTTACTGCTCATAAGATTGGAAAGCACACTGTAATTACTTATAATGGTTAAAGAGTTCTTTAATTCCATAAATATTCCATGGTGAGTGAGCACAGAAACTGATTTGTTCCGACACTGTTTTTCATTGCAGGGTTTGACAATGCAGCAATAGCATGTTGTGGGACAGGCTTATTTGAATTGGGCTACATGTGCAATAGAAGAAACCCTTTTACATGCTCAGATGCAAATAAGTATGTGTTTTGGGATGCCTTCCACCCTACAGAGAGAACAAATGCAATTGTAGCTGATTATGTGGTGAAAAATGGCTTAGCTCAGTTTCTCTAATGATGGCAAGAATGATATCAACTGTTCTCGTTAGGCACTTCTGGTACTAATCTTTCTAGTTGAATTGCAATCTTTATGGTCTACTGGTCCTTCATTAACTTTTGATAATATACTACCGGGAAAGATCACACATGCATTGTAGCTCAAATAGTTCATAAGTAACAGAACTCAGAAAGATAAGACTTAAAGAAGGGAGCAGTCTTTCACAGGTCCAGTTTCATAAAATGATTTTATGTCCTGATAACATAGGAAGTAAAGACGTACTCAAGCAATCAAGATGAGCGAAAGAGCTTCACTTATTTACCAACCATTCGCCCAGCTTTAAAAGTTAAAGACTTCCTGGGATTTGCAGTCTGTAGAACTCAAAGCATCTTTAATGATGTCCCTCCCCACAATTGCACTAACAAATTTGCCCACCACTTTATGCCAATATGTCAGCTGATGCATGAAGTTTAAAGCCTAGGAAAACTAGGCAGGCCGAGTAGACTTAATCAGTGTAGGAAGTACAGCCAGATCAAACTGAGACTTGCCCATAGGATATCTTTCAACACAACGAACCATATTATTGTTGTGCGATCCTAACGTTGAAACACAAGTTGATAAATGATAATTAATCAAGGAAACAAGCAAACTACATAATACGCATAACTAGAGTGATGGATGCGCTGTGCGTTTCTTAATGACCCTGCATTTGCTTCTCAAGGTCTGGTACTTATTCGGGCCATCGAATTGAGATCTTTCCACGCCAAAGAAACGTTCTTTTGATAGGAATCAAGTACTAAAAAGCATCAGGGTCATAATGGTACTTCTTGTACCAGAAAAAAATTCAATCATTAGCCTAAAAGTCTAAAAACTTTGTCGCAGAACATGAAACATGTCTGACATCCCCGTGATTTATCATAAGAATTTCAGACAACAATTTGGATTTGCAGGTAGGATAAACGAGTAGCTACAAACAAATGGTTGAACAGTCAGTAGCTGGACGTCGTTGGTCTTGATGTCGCAACGCACTCGGTAAACACGAAATCTAGGATTGACCCTGTGATCAGGATTGTTTTTGTGATTAATTGGATTACTATATATGTAGGGTTCGTGATATCAGCTTACGAACAGAAGACAGAAGAGAATTGGTGAGAATTGGCAGAGAGGAAGAGAAGCGTAAATAGTTAATTCTTGTCACTTCATTGAGAGCTGGTAACCTATAGAACGAACACGAACCTATAGAACGAACACGTGTATATAATATACTAACAATCAAGTTTGCTACGACATCGTTTCTTCTTTCTTATTATTTCTACACAATTTCATACGTTGTCATATCAAAAAAATATTCTTTTCTTCCAGCTCTCCCGTAACTTCCTTCTCGTTTTAAGGTGTACTTGGTTGACACGATGCAATAGTAATAAAATTTACAATGAATAAAGCTAAAAAAAAAAAATGGATATAATTATTATAAATATAATTGATGGTTAAGATGAAAATTATTATTATTATTATTATTATTATTATTATTATTGATAATGGTTAGTTTGTTAAAAATTTTGATAAATAAACATCAAATTTTAATATATTTTAATTAATTATATTTAATTTATGCACCCATTTATGATGGCTAAAATGTTTAAATCAAGTATATTGTAGTATTTCATTTCCAATAATTCTCGAAGAAAAAATGATCTAGCATTTGCTTGCTTCAACATATCATCAGTTACATAATATCCTCAAATTACAGTTTAATCATATTTTGTAATCTAATTAAATATAAAATTAAAATACCTAATTAAATAAAAAATGAAATGGAATATGACATGGAGTATGAAAAACAACAATTTTAAAAAATAATTCAAAATTTTGAACTATTTTGATTATTTTACAATAAATTATTATATATAGATATGTTTTATATATAGGTAATTATTATATAGAAATAATTAGAAAAAGAAAAGAAATGTGATATACATTATATATAGAAATAATTAAAAAAGAAAAGAAGTGTCACACGCCTGGGATACTTCTTTCACGTCGATAATTGTTCGTGTTACACGTGTCACACTTTTATTTTTAGAAATGATTTTTTTTCTCTCATAATTAGGAATTCGAAGTAATGTTCCAAATTTAGAACTAAAAATACTGTTTATCTAATAATAATATATTTTTAAGTAGTTGTTTTTTCATTCTTTATCTATTCCTTTCTTTCCGAACCTATTAACCAAGTACCCTTGGTCTTCATTTCTAGTCGTTACATTACTCCCCCTCTTGACAACCTTATCCACAAGATTGACGTCTGAAAATCGTTGATGAAGATCATAAAGATATTCTCATGAAAGGTAATCGTCCTCGGTTGATGACCACTGAACCGATAGTTGCACCACTGGTTTATTATGCTTGTTGACTAACGTTCGATCTAACACAACTACTGGTTTACGAATAGCTGAGTATGGCATCGGAGGAATGACAGGTGATGCTGATGCTGTAACATTATCTGATATCTTTCATTTCAGTTGATGTCGCGTGGGTATCTTCCCTCCCTAGACTCTGATAAAGATTTCGAAAAAAAGTGAGCTCTTCGATGCCATCTTAAGGAAAATAGACTCTATTGTTGAGGACAGTATGAAGTGAATGAAATGCACGTATTTACTCATCAATGAGTCCACTACCGATAGTATGACTAAATACCCCTTCGAAGATCCGAGTATGATAAGCCTTTCACGAAATCCGTGCTTATGTTGATCCATATCTGATTAAGAATTGGCATAGATTGTAGGGGGCTAAAGAGTTTCTTAATTAACCTAAATATTTTTTTTAGTGACTTTATTTATACATATTTATTTATATTATATTGTATTATTATTTGATCATTTTTTTATGTATATTGTATATTATATGTTGCATTTTATTTTTAATTATTTTAATATGTATATACATATATATATCCTTTCATGTTAGTCTATCACAAGCAATCTTTCCACGAGTTAAATGTAATGCTGCCTATTACTGAAGGTAATTTTTAACTTCCGGCAAAAATCATGTATATCATTAAATAGAAAATGAAGATTACAAAGAATTATGGGAATATGTAATATTCAGAACAATATATTTTTAATACTTCAATTTCAATTTAATAATTCGGTTTTTACAGATTTAAGTAATATAGATAAGGATTAGCAATGTTGGTTTTATCTAGGAAGACATAAACATTAAATGGTCACATGTTGTGGGCTCAGAGAATGCACCCATGGAAAAATCTGATACCTAATTTTATTGGATGAATGGTTGGAAATTTTTCCCATCTATTTTACAATTGCGCAGTGATAATCTATATGAGTATAATGTCCGCGTATATATATATAAATGAATGTTATATAATTTAAAATTTTGTGGGAAAAATAGAATTGTGTAATTGTCGATAAAATTTTGTCAAAGAGAAGAGATCAAAATATAATAGTTGAAATATTTGAAATGAATTAATAAAATAAGTAAGTTAAAATTAATAATTTAAAAATAAAAAGAATTTGAAAATGTATAGCAACAACGAAATTGAAAAGATAAATGGATGAAATATCCGAGCGAATATTGTGAAATTTATATAGGAGAAAAGATAAAATAGTTTAGTAATTGTGACATATGAAAAAAATAAAAAAATAAAAGGGAATTGGAGAGTATTTATGACTATATTATGTCATTAATGGTTAAAGAATATTGTTAAATATTAAAATATGAAAAAAAAAATTTGTGAATATGGAAAAAATTATTGTGCATAAAATAAGTTAAAATATAAAACTTAGAATATTTAAAATGAATTAATAAAAATAGTTATTAAAAATACAGAATAAAAATCACACCATAAGTCACTCCCGTGACTAAAACTAATAAGTTTAAAATGAATTAATAAAAATAGTTAGTAAAAATAAGGAATAAAAAATCAGATCACACCATGACTGAAACTAATAAATTTAAAACTAATTAATAAACATAGTTAGTAAAAATAAGAATTAAAAAATGAAAAAAAGAAATAAAAAATGAGATAAAAAATGTCACGGGTGTGACTTATTTGTGACTTAATAAGTAACAATTGCTACTGAAATTGAAATCCCTAAAACAAACCTAATCGTTCACTACTTTTAATCGAGCTACACAACCAAATATCATGCCCGTTCACTGCAAATTCTTCTTTTGAGAAGGAAATATTTGTATAGTTAGAGAAGAAAGAATACAAACGTGGTTTGATTGACAAATGTTCAGAAAACAAGTAATGATTTTGTCTCATCCTTCAATTAAACCTAATCTTTGGTTGGCAGCTACAATATTATTTATAACAGGGTAGATTATTTATAATAGGGTGAGAAAGTGATGAAAAATATGGCGGGACTAAATTGACAATAGAAAGTTAGATTATCATTAAAAAAAAAAAATCTTAACTACTGACTAAAGATTATTGTTTGCTTTTATGTCCATCGAAGTGTCACTTATAATAAATAATGAGTTAAAATGCGCAAGGCTCTAAATTGAAGTGTATCGTAATAAATTTTGAAATTGAATCTAAATTTAACATCAATCAAAATCTAGTGTAATATAATAAATGTAACACCCAAATACCCCCTGGGAGGATACATGGATGCCACGCAGGTGCTCTCCCTGGAGACGCTAGTGGAAACCATGTGCAAATGAGATTGTCCTATAGTCCCTTCGCTCCATTCAT
>JAOSBL010000212.1:37946047-37968620 GCA_027568915.1 Erythroxylum roraimae
GGAAGGGAAGACTAGTAGTGGGGAATGATGAACAACTTAAAACCAAGCTAATTGTTTTAACTCATGAAGGATCAGCAGGGGGCTATTGGAGAGTTCAAGGTGCTTCTAAGAAACTACTATCACTCTTTCATTAGAAAGGCATCTTAAAGGATATGGAGAATTACATTATGCATTGTCAAGTTTGCCTAAAGAATAAGTACAAAACCAAAGCAGGTCTGTTACAACCTTTCCCTACACTTGTTCAATATTAAACAGATGTTCATATGAATTTTCACAAGTACATTATTTATATGTCAATGCAAGGAAAAAAATAGAGTCAAGTATTAATAAATTCCCAATGACTTACCATTAAACATAATTCTATATAGTAGCACCAGCAAAGAACAACAAATGTAGAAATCGGAGAATTAGTAGAATTGCCTCACAAACTTGTATAGGTAATCAAATGGGAATCTTAAGCTAAATGCATATTTTATGTACTGAATTTAATATAATCCGGACCCAGAAGATGAAGAAAATGAGGAAGAAGCAGAACTTGTCTCAAGGGGAAACACATATCTGCATAAAGGAAATACAATACAGAGCAAGCAAGTTCAAAGAATGTCAGAGTTACACACAAAACCGGCAGGGAGGAGAAGTAAAAACACTCACAAATCAACCATTGTCTAATCCCATTGATCTCCAACCATCGGAAACTATTCCACGATACAATAAAAATAAACCCCACAAACAATCCCATTTGACGAATCAACAAAGACGGACACATGCAAGAAACAGAGAAGAAGACGGACACATCCCACAAACATAATCACTTTCCGACCCAAGCCAAGGAACAGAGAAGAAGAAGACTATTCACTTCCATTGCAACCAGACAAACCTCAACACGAAGCTGTTGGGGAAGAAGGGCCGTGTGCGAGAGACAACGTGCGTCGGTTGTGGGTCGACAGACAGGACTGTTGGGGTTGTGGGTCGAGATCGGACGAGGCCACAGTTCAACGGTGATCAGACTGATGGGGTTGTGGGTCGAGGGTCGAGATCGGACGAGGGAGTCGCAGGGAGGAGAGACCACAATCGAGAGAGAGGCAGGGGCTGTTTCAACAACGCGTCAGCTATTGTTTCGGAGGCAGAGTCAGAATGTCGCTTGTCCTACAGTTTGGAGGTAGACAGAAATTAATTGTCGCTGTCTCTCGGTGGCAAATGACAAAACGCCCAAGACAGGAACCAAACAGCTGGGAGTGACAGGATTTTAATGTCCTGTGCTCTGTCCCCGGTGATGGGGACTGCAACCAAACGGGGGGTTAGGGTTGCGGATCGGAAGTCGTTTCTCCTGGTGTTGGTTCTTTTCTGGGGTTGGGGATTTCAAGTTGACGTTAGGGTAGAGGTGCCCTAAGTGGCGAGCTGCTTGGGTGAGGCTTGGTAGTTGTTTCCCCTTTGTTGGCTCTCTGCGGGCTTTGGGCCTTACTGTCAGAATTAGGACTTCTGCCGCTGACACTCTGCGTGCCCTCCACGCACGCCGAGTTTCCCCTCCACTCGGGTCAGAATGGAGTCGAGGTTGGCCAAGATGACGATTCAAGACCAGAGGGGCGATGAGGAGACAGTGATTGCGTAGGAAGGGGGTGACGAGGTCGATTTGAAACCCATCGATTACCAAAGTTGTCTGGTAGCCAAATTACTCACGGATAGGCCATATAGTTTACCGGCGATGCAACGTACCCTTGCTCAGATATGGCGTCCAGGCAAGGGAGTCTCCTTCAAAGAAATCGGCGACAAAAGGTTGCTCATCCAATTTTATCATATTGTTGACCGCAACCGCGTCTTATCTGGCAGTCCCGGGACTTTTAACAACAATGTGTTGCTGATGAATACGATGACCCAGGAGGACAACCCGCTGGAGGTCAGTCTTTCCACTATTGATATCTGGGTCCAGGCACATGACGTGCCTGTTGGATTGATGTGTGAGCGGGTGGCCATCCAATTGGGGAACGCCATAGGCAAAATTTTGAAATTTGATACTGAGCTCAAACCGGAACAGAGGAGAACCTTCTTAAGATTTGGAGTCGCGATGAATGTCGACCTACCCTTGCTGCGACAGAAGATCCTCAAGCATCAGAATGGGGACAAAATCATTGTGAATTTCATATATGAGAGGCTGCCCATGCTTTGTTTTATTTGCGGTAGACTGGGGCATTCGGACAATAGCTGTTCGGTCCCTTTTAGTACAGTTGCTGGTGTGGTCGAAAAGGAATGGGGTGTATGGTTGAAGGCAGAAATCAGAAAGCCCATTCAGGCGCTACCAAACCAGTGGATCAAAATGTGGTCTAAGGACAACCTGGTCGTCCATAATGACGGGGCCAATTCCACACACAAGACAGCTACAGACCCTATGGGGCACAGGGAAGCTGAGGAACTACAGGTAGAACATGACAATAAGCGACCAAGAAGTGAAGGGGTTTCGTTACTGTCTGAGGCGAGTACACAGGCCACACCGACTGCGCAATAGCACAAGCGACGAATCCTGCTCTGCAGGATCGCCAAGGGCCATGAGTTGCCTAAGTTGAAACTGTCGGGGCCTCGGCCAGCCCCGCACAGTAGCGACTCTTACAGAGCTAATTAGAAAATTACAGAGCTAGCAACCATATTGATATGACCATACGACTGTTAGGAAGTAACGAGTGGCGGCTGACGGGCTTCTATGGGTATCCAGAACGCAACAGACGCCGTGATTCGTGGTCCTTGATTCAAGCACTGTCTCGAAGGAGTGAGTTGCCATGGGTAATCATAGGGGATTTTAACGACATGCTCTTTATCACGGAAAAAGTCGGAGGGCGAGAGCATCCGCCAAGCTTGATTGAAGGTTTTCGTAACTATATGGCAGCCTCGAATTTGATTGAGATACCACTCAACGGGGGGCAGTTTACCTAGGAAAAGAGCCGGGGTACTGCCTCGGCCATGTTTGAGAAGTTGGATAGAGCTTTCATGACACAACCGTGGATGAGTCGGTTTTCCCACCATAGTTTGCTGAACATACCCCCACTAGTGTTTCAGACCACAATCCACTTCTACTGACAGGGACGGTGGCCATATCTTTGAGCACCCGACGACGGTTTCGCTTTGAAAATTGGTGGCTCTTAGAATCAGGGATAGCAGATGTGGTTAACCATAGCTGGCCAGCGGACGGCTCGGTTTCAATCATAGCCAAACTGACCAAGTGCTCTGAGGACTTGGACTGTTGGAGCAAGTCGATGGTTGTACCTTTTCTACACCAGAAAAATGTCCTGCATAAACAGTTACAGCACAACCAACGAGCTGGGGATCTAGGCGGACATATCTCCATCATTAAAGCCCAGTTAAACCAAGTCCTCGACAGGGAAGCTACGTTTTGGAGACAGCGAGACAAAGCCTATTGGTTACAATTTGGGGACTGAAATACCAGATATTTTCATAGGCAGGCAACTTGCAGACGACAACGAAATCGCATTTCAGTCCTAAAATCCCATGATGACTAATGGATCTCTGATGAGCATGGCAAGGTTGACCTTATACGCGAGTTTTTTCTCCAGCTTATACATGGACAGTGCACAGCCACATATGGACGGTTTTTCTACGACGAGGGCGGTGGTGAGCGAGGAAGATAACAACCGGCTAGTGGCACCTTTTATGGAGGCGGAGTTCAAAGCAACCTTAGACTAGATGCACCCAAACAAATCGCCTGGGCCTGATGGATAAAATGCAACCTTTTACCAACGTTTTTGGCCTCTAATCGGGAAGGATGTTGTTCAGAGCTGTCAAGCTTGGCTTACTACTGGTCAGTTTCCTACTTCCTTAACTCACATATATTTGGTCTTCATAGCTAAGCATGATAAACCACTTTATGTCAAGGATTTTCGCCCTATTGCATTATGTAATGTACTTTACAAATTAGTGGCCAAAGTCTTGGCTAATAGGCTCAAAACCATTCTACCTCATATTGTGTCTGATGCTCAATCTGCTTTCATACCTGGGCGCACTATTCATGATAATGTCATTGTGGCTTTTGAACTGATACATAGCATGAAAAGGAAGTTGCGAGGGAAATTGGGGGCAATGGCTTTGAAACTGGATATTAGCAAAGCTTATGATAGGATCGGTTGGCAATATCTAGAATTTATTATGGGTCAGATAGGTTTTCATCACAGATGGATAGAGACCATTATGTTGTGTGTTACAATAGTGCATTATAGTGATTTACTGAATGGAGCTGAAGTGGGTCCGATTGTACCCAAACGAGGGCTTCGTCAAGGGGATCCCCTATCCCCCTACTTGTTCATTCTCTGTGCTGAAGGCCTATCTTTCTTACTCAAAAGGGCATAAATTGAAGGTCGGCTGCATGGAATTCGGGTGGCAAGAAGTGCCCCGCCCATATCGTATTTACTATTTACTGATGACAGTTTCTTTTTCTTTCAAGCATCTACATCTGATTGTGACTCCATTAAACAAATCCTGGCTGATTATGAAGAGGCTTCAGGGCAGGCAATAAACCTCCAGAAATCTGGTATTTCTTCTCCACCAATGTGAGTCCACAGCTGGTATACAACATCAAGGCGCATCTTGGCGTATCATAGGCTCTTGATCAAGGGAAATACCTAGGCTTGCCCTCACTGATAGGCAGGAAAAAGAAACAAATCTTCACTTATCTCAAGGAAAGATTAACAGGCAGACTTAGACAGTGGGGTAACCGACTTCTCTCAAGGGCAGGTGAAGAAATTCTTCTTAAAACGATTTGTCAGGCTATGCCCACATACAGCATGAATATCTTTTTACTTCCTATCTCCACCTGTGATGAACTCCAAAAGATGATGAACTCCTTTTGGTGGGGTAGCAAGACCAATGGTGGAGCTCGAATGCACTAGTTAACCTGGGCTAGAATGTGTGGATCTAAAACTACCGGAGGAATGGGTTTTCGACACTTGCACTGGTATAACCTAGCAATGCTAGCGAAGCAGGGATGGAACCTCATACACAAACCTGCTTCTCTTCCAGCAACGTTACTCAAAGCTAAATATTTCCCCAGGACCTTGTTCCTGGAAGCACCAAACGGATCCAATCCTAGTTTTCTTTGGAGGAGTATATTACATGCTAGAGAATTGCTCAAGTTAGGTACTAGGTGGAGAGTCGGCAATGGTGAGACCATTTCTGTTTGGAATGATCCGTGGATCCTGCAGGAACCGAATTTTCGGGTACAATCACCAACGGTGGCGGGCCTTGAACATTTGAAAGTGAAAGACCTCATTCTCACCGAAGGGAATGAATGGGATTTCCAGTTCATACAAGGTATCTTTTGCAGCATAGATGTGGAAGCCCTAAAGACCATCCCTTTGACCAGACTCAACCACATGGATACTATGATATGGCATTTCATCACCGATGGCTTATATTCCGTGAAGTCGAGCTATCGAGCAGCAATCCAATGGTTAAGCACCATCGAGCACGAGCATCATGGGGTACCATGGACGAAATTGTGGAAGCTTCCCCTTCCTCCCAAAGTAAAAGAATCCCTATGGCGAGCTTATCGAGGGATACTCCCGGTGCGAGCGGCTTTACAACGGCAGGGAGTGGACATAGCTGAACTATGCCCATATTGTGTTGAACCTAAACCATTTGTCATGCATTGTTACCATGTGTCCATGTGAGAACCTGTTGGGCGTTACTTGCTATGTCTCCCGATGCCCCATGTTTTGTTACTTTTTTGCAGGATATGTTGAATGGCCAGATGTAGGACGTGGGGTGGGCGTGCATACTACTTTGGCATTTGTGGCAAGCCAGAAACTCCTTCATCTGGCAGCAGCAAAGGCTTGATCCCTGGATCTTAGTGTCCAATTCCAACCGTTACTACGACAAGTGGAAGCAAGCCCAAGCTTCGACAGATGTTGCTGGAATTCCCTAACGCCCAATGCCCAATGTTGTCCGCTGGTCTAGCCCTACCGTCGGATCTGTGAAATGCATCTTTGATGCAGCCATTCAATCAGGCCAGGGAACTACGTCGTATGGTATAATGATTAGAGGCGC
This sequence comes from Erythroxylum roraimae, assembly GCA_027568915.1. NCBI lineage: Eukaryota > Viridiplantae > Streptophyta > Magnoliopsida > Malpighiales > Erythroxylaceae > Erythroxylum > Erythroxylum roraimae. The sequence goes on from JAOSBL010000212.1 coordinate 37,952,093, forward strand.
ACATGGTCTTTTCCTCAACTGTTTGTCTGGTTTTGCTATCTCAAACTACACACCACTTATTGCCGAAGCCATGACGTTCAAGGAAGCTCTATCATGGTTAACGCATCTGTGTTTTACCTCCGTGGAGTTGGAAATGGACTGCCTCCAGTTAGTGCAGCGTTTCCACGGTGCACATTCGAGCATCAATGAGTTGGGAGCCATTTTGGATTACTGTAAATTACTTTTTGGTCGATTTCACTCTTGCTCGCTTACATGGGTTCCTAGGAATGTTAATAGGGCAGCACACTTATTAGCTACAGCAGCTCTAGGTTATCCCAATAAATCTAGATGGGATATTCCACCAGATTTTTTGCTCAACACTGTTCGATGTGAAACTGAGTTTCATAAGTAAATGCATATCATTTCAAAAAAAAGAAGAAGGAAACAACAATAAACCTAACTAGGGCAGATGTAGGGTGAGTGTAGGCTTCATGAACAAGACTTCTTTGTAAGATAGTCTAACATTTAACCGATAGTCTAACATTTAACCGAGAGTGAGCTACACATGGGTCATCATTACTGACACCCTCAAAATTATGAGTCGTGGTCTCTTGAGTATCAACCTTATGACTCCGACCATCCTTATCCTTTCACTCAAGAGAACTTGCATTAATAAGTCTCACCTTTTATTTCAATAATTTCTTATTATGAAGATTTTTCTTCTACTCCTTATCCCCTTCGATCAAGAGTAAACATATATATGCATACAAAAGCAAATTAACAAGTCAAGGTCATTAAAAAATAACGAAGCAATATTTACTATTTATTATATCACCATTTATTCTGTTTATAGAAGAGATGAGTATTATATAAATTTCTCTTATAATGATTTGTTATTTAGTTGCATCCTTTATTGACAATGGTATGAAATCTTTTGTTACTAAAATTAAAAACGAAAAGTAGCTTACAAGTGGAGTTCTAAAACTCATCTTTTATTAGACCTTTGAATATTTTCTATCCATTACTCTTTTTTAGTCACCAAAAAATATATATAAAGGAGTAAGTAACTAGAGGTCCTGTCATGCATCATCCTAAATTGGCCAAAACTCATAATTAATGAAAGTCATTTATAAGTTAAAGAAAAAAGAATTGTCGAGTCTAACAATGCATATTAAGCCTCCACCTAAAATGGTAAAAAAAAGGACTTTATTATTTAAACTAACCATAAGTAAATAAAAAAGAACTACTTTAATTGAGACATATTCTAATTAAACATCTGCATAAGTTGGTAGAAATTATTGATGTAAATAAATCATAAATTAATGACGATCATATCCATATGGAGTGTAAATATTTTTTTTTACCTAATTTTTGTACGATTTTTCTCATTTTAAAAATAAAACCCCAATTCATACCTGTTAATCTCAAGGTTAATTACAAAAAATTTACAAATTTTATTCAATTTTATAATTATAACTTGGACTTTAAAAAGTGACAATTAAATACTCAAACTTTCAAAAAAAAATCAATTTTAGGCCAATATTAGTGTCTCTGTTAAGTTTGCTGACCTGACTTGCTACGTGTTCAAGAAATTCTAAACACTTATAAATGTCATACCTAATTAAACTAATTAGTTAAGATTAGCCAAACTAAGTCATTTAATTAACTTACGATCTCAGACCTCTCTCACCTCCTCTCTCCAGGTACATTTGCTTTCTTCGATTGGCTTAAGAGATCGGTACTTTTGATTTCGATTTCAATTATTAGATCTGTGATTGTTTGGTGATGTTGTTCTATTATGTTGATCTGATTGACTTCTAGATCTATCATTTATTGTATGCTTCTTTGATATGTTTGAGTATTTCTTCCCATATTGGCTATGTTCTCCGATTGTGAGTCGGGTGTTCTTAGCCTTTCAAGATAGCTCAATTTTTCTTTTCTTAATTTTGTGGTGGCTCTTTTGTCTGCTTTGTGATCTTTTGCGATCCACGTGAATGACGTTGCTTTTCTTCTTTAGTATTGTATTTTGCGTCATCCAATTTATGTCCTTTATCAATAGATCAAAGTTGTTGTTACGAAGTTTAAATGGTAGATGCAGGTTTAGTGGAAGTAGTGAGTCATGTATGGGGTTAAGATAATTAGAGATTTTGAGTTTTTGGAATGTCAGCCGAAAGGTAGGAGGAGAAGGGTAGAAATAGAGTTGGGTCCTCCATCAGAACCCTCGCCACCGGTGGCGAGATTGTGGGTCCCCTACTTGAAAGGTTATGCTTTCCGTACAGAGCTTGGAGGTACCTGAGGGGGATGTAGGTGAGGGTAATGGAAGATTTTATGCTCGAACAACTCCATCATTATATTGGAGGAGTCACGAAAGCAAAGGGTGATATGTAATTAGTTTACTTTTGCAGCTATGTGAATGTAGAGTTGCTTCAACTTGTTTATTTAATTAGGGATTTGAAACTGCAACAAGGACAGAGATGGTTTCTTTTTTCAAATATCTGCTCTCTTCTCAAATCCTATGTTCTTCTGCTTTTACCTTTTGGATTCTTCCACCCTTTTTTCTGTTTTCGCCACCGCCTCAGCCGCCAGCTATTCAAATTTTCGAGTCCAACGATGGCCCCACGCAAGGATGACACCTACAATTCGATAAACGGTGAGCAGAACTTTGCAACATATCAGGTATAAGCAGTACTTTGCAATATATCAGGTATATTTGTCCTCTAAATTTCTTAAAACTTTATCTTCTAGACTTGCATCTTCTAATGAAGATATGTAACTTTTTTTTAAGTTTTGTTTTTAATTTTTATTTATTTTTCTTCTTTTTTTCTATATATATATATATATAAATATCTTCATATCACGTTTTTTTTTAAATATCTGCATCACTTTTTTTATTGTCACATCTGCATGTGAGCTTACCGGAAACAGCCTCTCTATTATGTAGGGTTACGGTTGCGTACTATCAGACCTCCCCAAACCCCGCTTCACTGCGAGACTTCAGACTGGGTGTGATGATGATGATGAACTGATTAAACATAACTAAACTACGTCTTTTTCAGGACCGAAATCCCTAAATCAAAATCTCTACCCTTTGTTCTCACATGAAGCTCCTCAATTCGTTCTCAAATCGCACCAAGCTCCATAGTTCTTTCTCGCATCGTAGTGCACCAACCTCAGTTTGTTCTCGCATCAAACTTGCTGCCAATCACTAAATCCCTAAATCAAACTCACATAACAGATTCTTCTCACACTAGCACAGCGATGCGAGAACGAACTGAGGAACAACATACATCTTGTGCGAGAACGAAGGGCAACGACTTTGATTTAGAGATTTTAGTCCCAAAAATGACATAATTTAGTTATGTTTAATAAGTTAGTTTAATTAAACGACATAATTTAGTTAATCATAATTAGTTAGTTTAATTAGGTATGACGTGTATAAGTGTTTAAGGTTTCAGGAATATGTGGCAAGTCATGTTAGCAAACTTAACGGAGACACTAACGACAGGCTGAAATTGAGAAGAATTGAAAGTTTAAATATTTAACTGTTACTTTTTAAAGTTTGAATTATAATTATAAAATTGAGTAAAGTTTAAGATTTTTTTGTAATTAACCCTTAATCCCAAGAAAACAACAGCAATTCAACTAAAGCCATCCTTACTATATCATAATCATAGGAGGAGAATAGAAATTAAGGATATTTTCTAACTCCTTACAAGAGCATATCGTATCTAATAACAGTAACGGGACTATAATATGTGACGTAATGAAATCTGGTGTCCAATGTAATGGAAATCACAAAGAATAATGTGTAATCGCATTGGAATGCGAAAGGTAGAAGGATATGTACGTGATGCAATATATGACAACTATGGAATGAATGGTGATGTAATATAATATCTTCTTTACTTTTATACCAAACATTACCAAAGTGTCATATACACGAGTCCGAATCTGATTCATAGTTCTCTTTTGCAGCCTGTATCTCAAGTCTCCATCTTCTCTTCATCTTCTCTATGAACTCCTGAGCTCTTGCATCCACTCCATATAACTGCATTGCAACTGATTCATTCTTCTCATTGAAAGTACCTTTCATTTTGTCGCCATCATCACAGTTATTATCATAATCTTCCACTGCATCCTCACAGGAATTGTTAGAGTCAGTAACTTCAACTTCAACAGTGACGTCCTTGACTTCTTCAGAGTGGTCTTTATGAGGTTTACAGTAGCCGCCTGGTGAGAGCACTGGTTTCTCTACAATATGATTAATTTGTGTCTGCGAAGTCCTTGTATCGACCCTGTGTAGATCATCTTGTTCTGGTTGGCTTTGGTGGCTCAGGTGAGAATGGTTATAGCTGAAGCAATTGTGGTGAAAGCGGTAATGGTGAGTTGGAAGGCGAAGAATAGTGACCGAAGATGCGCGCCGGTGGAGTCCAAGAAGGTGTTCACTGGCTCTATTCAAGAGCTTGGATCTTCTAAAACGGGTCAGCTTCTTTTGGAGACTTGTTATAAAGCTATTCCATACCTTCTTAGTACTTGACGGCTTGTTTTCAGGCTTAAAGAAAGGCATGACTCCTAAATTACTACAGCTTTATGCTGGGCAGAATGGCTTATTCTTAAATCAACCTTGACAAATTATATTATGTAGGCTGCGCTAAATCTCTTGAACAAACTTACCACAACAAAGTTTTGAAGACATGCATATTTGCATATCAAAATCATATATATTAAGATGCAGAAAAACTATTAATTTACCAAAACAACAGCATCGCATATAGGTTGATACTGTCGCAGTTACATATAATTTATGGTTTGATTTGACAAAATATTGCATGCCAATTATGGATAAAGTTCAGGAGTCTAGATTTGTCTTGATGCCTGCATGCCTTCACTTCTTTCCCACGAGACACTCGTATGATTGTATGAAATGGTACAAACCATTTCTATACCGTAAGGATTCTAGATTTGTCTTGATGCCTGCATGCCTTCACTTCTTTCCCACGAGTCCCTCGTATGATTTTATGAAATGGTACAAACCATTTCTATATCACACTTTATTCCATTATTTATCGATTTACTACCGTAACGGAGGCTAAGTAATTTTCAACAATATAAAATATGCCATTTTATTGGTATAGATTAACTGAAATAGACTGTATGATTAAAGAGTCGAAGAAGATAGTTGTAACCGCAATCAAGCTTTCCTAGACGAGTATATAAAGGTAGGACACATTAATTGTGACAAATAATTTCTTTTGTCATTATCGAGGTGATGAATGAACATTGTAGACGAGTCGATTTATATTGCCTGCATATATGTTCCTGGGAAAACTGATAAAAATGAAGAAATAGACAACTACACGGGTACTATGCCTAAGATTCTCACTGAACATGTATGATTGCTTACGGCTTCTGGTCTCTGCTAACATGATCGGTCATCCTCTAATCGTAGGGATTTCTGAAATTCTTCAAGAGATCTGGAATGTCGTAACCTAGCATATCATCCACAGCCTGTATCATTTTGGACTTCAACTTCTCAAACTTGTCAAAGTTGTAACCACTCAAAACCTCCCTGAAGTGGTCGACGTTTGGGAAATCTCCAGGAGGCAAATGGAACTCCCTTTGTACCTGTTTAAACACGAGCGAGAGAATTGCTGACAGTCTACTCAACCTTAGACATAGATGAAAGTAAAGATATCGAGTGAAACCAACCTTTCCAAACTCTGTTTCCAAATTATCAATCAGCCTTTGTTGGGCCTTCGTTTTTCCCATCATTGCTGGCATCTCCTTTTTAAGATGGCCAATAATGTAAGCATGAATCTTGGCAGCTCTAGCACGCTTCACAAACTCATTTATCTGTATAAAATATCATCAGAATCCAGTTCAACAAAAATTCCAGTGAATTATCAAAGGAAATCAATAATTTTATTAATAATATACAAAGAACTGCAAAAGAAACTAGATTTGCAGAACTTACTCGACGATCACAAGCCTTCTTAGGGATATCTTTAAGATCAGAAAGAAGGTCTTCCTGTTCTTTCTCGAACAGCTCTTTTCCAATTGGACCAACAGCAGCTTCATTTACAGGTTTGTCATTGAATGACCTGCCGTGCAACAACACAAATAAATTTACATATGAGATGAGTATGCAATCTCAGTTTCACTACAAGTCTCAGTATATATCACAAAAACAATCTTGCAAATATTTAAATGCTTCTTTGATTCACATATTTCATAAGCAAAAATGAACGCATTTTAGTATTCTCTGGAACCAAAGTAAACCGTCACCGTGTTGCCCAATTGAAATCCTTAAAGAGAACAAGCTGTGACTCTGTGTTAACGGGTCACAACTTAATCTTATTTACTGTATGAAGAACCTTGCTAGTTTGGACTATGGTACTAGATATTAGAATGATATTCAATTAAATTTACTGATAGATACTCTACCCAATATACACACGCATAACTTCAGGAGTGTTGAGAACTTTTCCAAGCGACCACATCAAAGCTCCATAAACCCTCATTAACTGTTGAAGGGGGGCAAACAAGGTTAGAGCAGTACTAATGAGAAAATTTACAAAGAGCCATTATGCAATGACAACATTGAAGAAGAATGACTTTATCACAAGTGTCAACGGAATATAACGTGTAATCTCTGTATTGTTTTCCCAACTAGTTTAGGGTTATTTCTTTAATAGTCAGCTTAGTCAACTTTATGTATTGACCACTTTCTTGATAAGAGTCGAGGTCTATACAGTAGAATTATTTTTAAGTCTATTCTTTTAGGCAACAACTAATAGCTATTAAGAAAAAAAAATATAGTAAATTTCTTACTTTAATAAACATAAATTGGACAAGCCTTGTACTTTAATTTACTTGAGTTTAAGGGGAAAAAAAAGAATTGAGTTTTTCTAAAAATTCTGAATTAGTTTTGGGAAGTGTAACGCTTTTATTTTTCTTAAGAACTTATTGATGTGGATACTACTGGCCTTGTTTGTTTCAAATCCTAAAGTGTTTCTTAATTCTTGTTACAAACCCTATAGCCTGTCTTTTTGTTTTCATTTCTTAAATGCTAGTATTCTCTGTCAGTGCTAAATAAAAGATATAGTCAGCTGAATTCCTACTTGTTGAGTATCAACTTGGTCTGCTTTGTTGAGAACCACGCGAATCTTGTCATCGTGACCGCGCAAAGAATAAATCACACGCTTGAACTCGTCACTAACATCAAGTTTGTGGGGGTCAAACAGTAGTAGAATGAGATCACTCTTTGCGGCAAACCAAGATGTTACACCTGTAAAATCATAAGCTCGTTGCGTGCGTTGTTTTTCTCCCGCCAGAACTCCAGGAGTGTCCACAAATGTAATATGCTCCAGCAACTAGATAAACAACGAAATTGGGAGTGTTTTAAGTGCTACAACGTATAATCAAGAAGGAAATCTGTGATTCTAATACTCACCGGATGTGGCATTTGGGAACATTCAAATTTAGACAAAAAAGCCGTTCCAAAAGTTGTAAGCCCACTGAATGGCATGTCTGCTTGCACCGCAACCGTATTCCCTGGAATACTTCTTTCATCAAGTCCATTCTGTACAGATATACAATCAGAATGCAAGTATTATGGATAAAATCAAAAGCAATAGAACCAGTATTTCTCTTTTAACAGAAACTGATAAGAGGCAGTTAGCCTGCAAGATTTACAAACTGCAACATCATTTCTAAGGCCAAAAATGCTATGAGATATGAGTTAATCATTTTATTATTAATCCAAATAGTAAAGATGCATCGTCCAACAATACAAAGTAACATGGGGTGACTTGTATAAATACCATTACAACAACAAATCTGTCAGTTGTTGGCTCAGGTCCAATATGAGCACCTGTAGCAAAAGGGAAAAAGAAAAAAAGGAAAGATGTAGAAACTTGTTTAGGTATAAAAGAATAGAAGAAAAGAAACCACCCAGTAGACACAGTAACATCCAGATATATGCACAAAAGAGAGATGGGTAGGAAGGAGAAATTACCTGGATAACTACCTCTCAGTAAGTGTTTAATGAATGTAGTTTTACCAGTAGAATATTGCCCCAATAACATTACCATTGGTTTGGCATCAAAATCACTGTTAGTCTGCATTTATGAAATCCACAGAAACTGTTATACCTACATTCTATTTTTTCACTAGCTAAGGTTATAGAAATTAAATATAAGATGGACAAAACTCAGATGAAATCCAGGAAAAGCATGTACGCTATTAGTTGACAACTTTGTCAGCATTAAGTATCACAGCTGCTCACTCACCAGCAATGGAGATACAAAATCATTAAAGCGATAAGTAACTTCCAATGGCTTCAGCTTCTGAATGTACAGTCTCTTCAAGCCATCAACAATAGATGTAACAGAGGACAGAGACACCTGAGAATATAAAATAAACTGTGAAAACAGGAAGGAATTGGAAATGCACATCAAGTTCATAATTATAATATATCATTAACTGAAGACAACAACAAGAAAGAACTGTATATACCAAAGCAGAGAATCAACTTTTATTGGAAGCTATACATTGAGAGAACAGAAATCACAAGTCATGTTCATGGTCATTTTAGCCGGTTAACATAAAAAGATGGAACAAAAGCAGATATATTGTTTTATGATACAGAAGTCACAGGTTGTCAAACTTGCACCAATGTACCACAAGAAAACACACCTTTTTGGCTGATTTCGAAGAAAACCAATGCACTGAAGCCGATGTTTCCACTGGAGAAGTACCTGAAAAGTAGAAAGCTCTAAATGCACAGTAGAAAAGGAAATCCCACATTTCAATCAACATTGTAGAGACTTCTTACCATTTGAATCGGACCCAGGAAATTTTGAAGATTGCTTTTTCTTCTGCACATATACATTGAATAACAAGAACCATTTTAAATGGAAATATGTGAGATAGACAACTTCAGAATACAATCCAACACTTACTGCAAGTAATGCATCTAAGCCTTCCATTGATGGAGGATTTAAATCTTCAATATCATCTATTATACGTAAACATATAACAGCATCAACTTAACAACTCCATTATCTAGCAAAAGTAATAAGAGATAATGGAAAAAGGGATAACAAGGCCAAGTATCAAAGATACAATATTCAGAAATATAGCAAGAACAACCAAATTCCAGGCACTAAACAGACAAGGCAAAGACCAAGATATAAAGCATAAAAAGTTAAAACCTTTGGTGTAGAGAAGATCGTTGGTTATTTCATGTCCAGCTTGTGCCAATGAAACTAGCTACACATTAAGGTAAGAACAAATTAGTCAATTATAAAAACACAATAGGAAAATTTCCAAAGTCAACCGGGTAACTGAACAGAACTTAAAGATAAAAATTAGTCCACACATTCACAAACACAACAGAGAGAATAAAACTTCCATTAAACCTGCATAGCAGTGATGAACTCCTTAAACCCAAGATATCCTTGTCGCTTCGAGTCGGCAATTGCCCAAACCTTAAATAAAAACATAAAAACTAACATAACGACAACGAGAATAACCATAATGAAGGTAAAAGAAATGGAAAAAAAGTAATTAAAAAAAAAACCTGCTTGAGATGGGGTCGGGACAAATTAGACAAACCAAAGAACTTGATAGCGTCATTTCCAGTGATCCGACCATCTCCGTCTACAAAGACACACATTAACGTTGTTTCACATAAGATCATATCACCACAACAATTAATTAACTGGAATAACAAGGAAAACGATAAATGTAGTGTAGTACCTACCAGAATCAGCATAATTGAACCACTCTTGGTAGATGCTCTGGTGCTCTTTAGAGCATGAACTGATCGGTCCAGTAGATATCTCCATAACCAGAGAGATCAGAGCAGGTTAATTAAAAGATAAGATGAAATTTCAGTTTGAAGTCTTGATCTTCGGTGCGCAATAATGTAGGGATTTGTATTGTAATTGCTCTTCTTTGCCAACTTCTGTATTCGCCGAATGGAACCCAAGGCGATGTCGTTTTGGGAGGGCTCTATTAACAACTGGCGGATTTAATTTAATGAAATGTCATGTCGGTAGTTAGTTAGTTACTAAAACTAAAAACAGTAACCCACAAGCAGCAAGCGACGACGTTTGGCTTGATACTCTTATTTATTTGTACGATCCAGGAGTTTACACTGTGCATGAATAAGGTCAAGGGGAAGAATCTACTAACCTAATATTCTATGATATTCTGGGATTTTCATAATTGTTAAAGACAAAGTTTTAAAGCTTTTCAAAATTGAAAATTCCTATCTCTATTTTTTTTAAAAATCTTCTAAGTAACCTAATCTCTACTTGCTTTGCGGAGAAATTGTAGCCTCTAACTTGTCCTTTTGGTTCTTCTGTGCTTTCCTTCTGTTGGGATCCTTCATTATTTAATTATTATTCACAATTATAATAATTATAATAATTACACTTGCTAGTATCATGTTTTGATGAAAGTTTAATAGTCAATATATTAATTTAAAAAAATTATGAATAATCTAATTTAATATTATATATTTAATTAATTAAAATTAATTATTAATAAGAATTATGAATTATTTTATTTTATTTTATAATTTTACTTAATTTTGTAATTATAAAATAATTTATTAATAAATGTTATATAAGATATTAAAATAAATTTATTTAATTAAAAATAATTTATTTAAGTTTTATTTAAACAACTTCGCTCTTTTTATGCGAATCTTTCTTTTTAAAGTTTCCATAGTTTGCTTCGTCATTTTCATTTGTTTCAGCAACAATTCCTTCCCTTTTCAAATCCATGCCTGCCAAGTTAATCTCTGGAAATCATTTTTGAAGCTTGAACATATATTCCCAGTAGGTATTATCCCTCTGACCATTCGACAATTGAATTAACAACTGTGTTATCGTGCGATTTTTTTTTTGTCATTCTCCTTCCTAACACTACTACAGGAACATGCTCTGTAATGGTGAGTATCTCGGGTAATACCATAGAAGTTCTTTCTTGTCCTATTTGAGCCTTCTTGTGTCGTAACATATGAAAGACTAGATGAATAATAGTTCCTGCTAGTAGCTCTAGATTATAAGCTACGTTTCCCACACGTTTCAAAACCTTGTACGGTCATAGAACAAAGATGTGAAGAGAATGTTATTTATAAGGTTGTAATTTTAATAAAACAGTCACCCACCTTAAACTCTCTTCCTGTCATTTTCTAATATCTTTGTTGCCCCATTCTATTCTATGCTCTATACAAATGAAATCGAGTTATCTCCAACATCGCTTCTCTATCTCTAAAAGCTTGATGTACTTTAACTATCTTCGAATTGGCCAACAAGGTATGATATATAAATTGGTAGAGGGTACCCATATAAAAATTTGAACAGTGTCGCATCAATAGTTATGAGATATGTCAAATTATACCACCGTTCCTCCAGAAGAACCCTCTCACTCCATTTATAGGGTGTTTCTCCGCATAAACATATTAAGTTAGTCTTTAAAATCTTGTCAATCATCTCTATCTGACCATCTGTTTGCACATGATAGGCTATCGAATACTTTCAAGTTGACTCCTTGCAATTGAAATAGTTCTTACCAAAATCTACTAAAAAAATATCAGGTCTCGATAACTGACAAGAGTTTCTGGCATTCCATATAACATAAATATGTGGTTGTGAAATAATTCTGCAATGTCCCGAGCTGAGTAGGGATGTTTCACTAGTATGAAATGTACATATTTCATAAAACGATCAACTGTTACTAAGATTATTGAGTTTCCCTTGGATGCTAGCAGCCCTTCGATAAAATCCAGGCTAAGTTCCCTCTAGCTACCCTCTAAAATTTTTAGTAGTTGTAACAACTTTGGTTATGCGAAAGTATCATATTTGTTTTTTTGACAAATAATGCATCTCTTAATATAATTCTGGGCGTCCTTTGATAAGCCTTTCCATCGAAATAGGTTTTGGAGTTTTTTATGGTTGCTAATATTCCTGAATATCCCCATTGCTTCATTATAACTCATCTTGATCAAGTATTCCCTGAGTATGGAGTCTAAACCAATCACTAGCTTACCCTTCCAATGTAGTAGCCCATTTTTTCATTCCTATGCACTCGAGATAATTTCTCACGTTGTTAATTTCCTTACTAAATCCTACACAGTAGAATCCTCTTCACAACTCTTTTTTTATCTCTTATATTAATTCTCTACGTATTTGTGACACCGACATCACCAACATTTTTGAACTTGTGAGTCTAGATAAGGCATTTGCCACAAAGTTCTCCTTGCCACTGCAATACTAAACTTCAAAATCATACCCCAAAAGTTTAGGCAACCACGATTGTTGAAATGGTGTAGATATCGGTTGCTCCGAGAGATATTTAAGGCTTATGTGGTCTGTTTGAACTATGAAAGGTTTAATACTGAGATAATGGTGCCATTGTTTAATAGCTTTAGTCACTGCTAGAAATTCTTTCTTATATGTTGACAATCCCTAATGCCTTGGAGCTAATGTCTTGCTTAAAAATGCTATAGGATGATTTCCTTGAAGTAATACAACTCTGATGCCAGACATTTTGGCATCCACTTTCACCACAAAAGGTTTGGAGAAGTCTCAGAGTGCTAAAACTAGTGTTATTGCAATAGCTCTCTTCAATTTTTCAAACGTTTCCTTCTCTTTTTGTTGGCAACACCACTGCAAAGCATTATATTTCTTTAGTAGTTATGTTAAAGGTTGAGCAATTATTTCATATCCTTTAATGAATCTTCTGTAGTAACCAGTGAGTCTAAAGAAACCCCTCAACTTTTTAAAATTCCTCAGTTCTAGCCATTCTTATATCTCTTTCACCTTCCTCTGTAGCTACTCCTTTTTTGCTCCCAACACAAACTTGCTCCCACGAAGATATAGTTGATTTGTTTTCAATGTTTCCATTATTTTACTAAGGTATTCCACATGTAACTAAAGTGATTGATTGTAAACAAAAACATCGCCAAAAAAAATACTATGATGAAATGCTTCAGAAACGGGTTGAACAAGTCATTCATAAACCTCTAAAATGTGGACAACGTGTTGCTTATATCAAATGACATGACAAAAATTCATGCCCTTCATGCAGCTTGAACATTGCCTTAGGATATCCTCAGGTTGCATTCAAATTTAATGATAACTCAATTGTAAATCCAGTTTTGAAAACCAGCTGGCCCTGTGCAATTCATCTAATAACTCTTTAATTAGAGGGATCAAAAACTTATCTTTAATTGTGCATATTTTGAGTTCCTAGTAATCCAAGCCTATTTGCCATGAACTATCCTTCTTCTTGACAAAGACCACTAGTGATGCAAAATGTCCCAAGCTATGTCTAACGAGGCCTTGATTCATCAATTGTCTCAATTGCTCAATGATGTCTTTATGAGCTCTAGAATATCTGTATGGTCGAACGTTAATGGCTTCGACTCCTCTTTTAAATTAATTTGGTGATTATGTATTCAGTCAGGTGGTAATTGGGTTGATTCCCTGAATACTACAACAAACTCTAACAATACTGCATTAATCTCATCAAAAGAACTCCATTGATCCCCTTTCTCTCTTAATTGATGTAGCTGACACTCAATCAGGTACATTAACTGCATCATAAAGAGTTGTCCTCTTTCAAACGTTCAAGTGTTTTGTGGAAATCCTTACCTAAGCACAACGTCACATCCTCCCAAGGACAACACGAATGCATTCATAGTGAATCGGACCCTTTGCATAGTCCACGTAAAGTTAGTGCAACACTAATTATATGTTAACCACAACCCTCCTACTACTGTAATGTAGAGTGTTTCAATGTCCCTAAAGTCACAACCTCATTTCTTCATGTCCGAAACATCCACAAAATTGTGGGTGCTTCCATTATATATCAAAATGTGAATCACATTCCTTTGATGGATTCCCACAATTCTCATTTGCTTACAATTCCACTTCCTTATTAATCCCACCATTGTCTGCCTAGACACATTTGGAAAATTAACTTCTGTCTGCTTCTCACCGATACCAGCAATATCTCTGTTAGTTAAAGTTGTCTCTTCTTACATTTATGGCCTGAGCTATATTTCTCATCACACCAAAAGCAGAGCCCTCTTGCCCTTTTGTCTTCAAATTCTTTGCTATTGATATGTTTTGGAGTTTTGAATATTCTAGCTAGTGCCAAAAGCGTTTAGGCCATCAAGGTGGCCAATATCATGTTTGATGACAAGTTTCTATTGACATTCATCGTTTAATGCATTTTAGGAACTGAGCTATCGTTCCTCTCGACGCTGAGCCTCCTCATTGTATTCACTATGAGAAAAGATACACCCTACTTTGTCATCATCACTGCTTCTCGTTTCTGCACTAACATATAGGCATGATGTAATGAAGTTGGCTTATGTAATTAGACTGTGATCTCTAGTTTTAGACCCTTAGGAAAGAACCATATTAGATACTCTTTAGATGAGGATAGTCAATTAGAATGGTGATCAAATTGAGCACAATACTCTAACACTGAAACTTCCTGTTTCAGCTCCTTGAAATCTCCCTGTGGGTCATTGAAAATCTCAGCATCAAAGCGTTGCTTAAGCACACTTTTGAACTTCTCTCAATCCACCACTTTAGACTTGTTTCTATTTCTTAAATAAAATCGATACCATTCCTAAGTTTATTCTACCATAAGAAGAATCGCCATGCCCACCTTCATATCTTCAGAGTATGGTTCAAATGAAAAAATTGCTTACACTTTGGAAACTCTATCTTGCTCAAACTTATGGGAATCACATTTTTATCCTTCTCTTGAACAAGTTTGCTTCCTCGATTCATATGTTTTGGAGTAGCAAGAATAGTTACTCATGTTCCCCTTCATATTGCTACATAAATGAAGTAAAGATGGATTTGAATTTTAACATTTCCTTCTTATATTTGTCTGCTGCGTTATGTGATTCTAACAAAAGTCTCTCATTCCTGGATTGCGCTTCCATCAAACTTTCAACCTTTTCTTCAATTCTACATAACTTAGCTCCCCGTGTTCCCTCCGCCATTGATTTTCCCAAAATCGAGTGCTCTGATACAAGATTATTATGGTATTTTTGTTGTATGTGTATATCGTTCAAATAAAAAAACGGAAAAAAATAAAAGAATTCTAGAAGATTCACGAGAGGAATTAGAAGAAGACAATAACAACTTTTTGTTATAATTTAGGCTTCCTTTCTAATCATCACACAAAGTTTTAGTATAGGTAGAAGTAGTGATTAATTAAACGCTGGTATTGAAAAGCTACAATGTGAGTCTTATTTAAACAGTGCATGTGACCTATTTTACTTAAAGTTCTTGCAGTTTACTTCATCATCTTCATTTGTTTTTGCAATACAAACTGACCTCTCTGAATAGAGATCGTATTATAATTGACCTTCAATATACGTTTGATAACTAGGAATGAAGATATGAGAATGAGTATGTAATTTACATTTCTTAATTTTTGCTTGTTTGGTTGTTAGTAATGGATGAGATAAGAATTGACATATGTAGAATGAATTTTAAATAATTCTGAATTTTTATTCCCAAATAGATGCGAGTATAGCCTAGAATCAGATATTAAGAATAATAAATAAACGTAGGCAATTAAAACTCTTTTTTCTTCTCTTTTTCTTTGAGTTTCGTCTTGACTGAACTCTCTATCCCTCTTCCTCTCTGGTTACTTCTCAACGTTGCACATTACTATATTAAATTTATTTAATAATTATTTTATTTTATTCTAATGATTTTATATCATAAAATAAGTTCATTTTTTTAAATTTTATTCCTATAAGAAAAATTACACACCATTGTTTAAAAATTAATAATTTATTGAATCATTAAAAATAATTTTAATTATTTATTTATTAAAATTTTCATTTATTAATAATAATATAAATTATTTAATTATTTATTTACAAAATCAATCGCATAATATTCAAACATAAGTAAAAAATTGTCATTACTATTTGTAATATTTAATAGCAAACACTAATATAACTATTAACTTCTATAATCTCATTTTTAATATTTGCATACTAAACATGCATTATCAGCGATTTCATTTTTATTCCAATTTTCTCATTTTATTCTCATTCATATTTTTAAATTTCGATTCGTTCATTACCCGTTACTAAACGAGACCTAGATGTTTTGCCAATTGTATTTCCAATTCTGGTGAGCGCCGATTCATGATAATATTATAATGGCATCTCTGGGAAATTAATCCAAGTGGCTATATTAGTTATCACTGCAGTTGTAGCTCCAAACGAACGAGACCAAACGAGACCATTGTTGAACTGATAAACAGTGTCTCATAATAATCCATGAACCTCACCGGATAGCCGCACTAGAAAGAACCGATTATCCAAATCGATTACTTTAAACTTTCCTGATGGCTTCCAAAGCTCTTGTATGAAAGAAGAAGAGTTTCTGAAAATGTTTTATTTAGCCTTTATTTATTTCATTGACAGAATACAAGTCCATATATACAGAGAAACTATCTATCATTCTCCTACATCTAAGCCACAGAACAT
>JAOSBL010000212.1:37968720-37980387 GCA_027568915.1 Erythroxylum roraimae
TTGCCTTGAAGAAGGATTTTCTTTGTGGGAATGTCCTTTAGATAAAAACAGTTAGGATAGAACTCAAAATAAGCATTGTTATCAGAGGTCAATTTGTGGACAGATAACAGATTTTTAGTAACTTGGGGAAGCTTAGAACGAATGATCGAAGCGATGATAGCAACGAAGAGCATCATGTCCTTGTTTTCCACACACTTGACATGTGGGCTTGAAATTATTTCTGAAGGAATTATTGTTGTTGTTGTGAGATCTTCCTGGGTGGTTGCTACGTCCATGGCCTCTTCCTCACCTATTTGATCCCGTGCGTCCTCCGTGAGGACTTCCCCGTGAGACTTGATTGACTGATGAAGACATCTGAAAACCAGAATTGTGATGCTCAAGTCGTAGCTCATAACTGACGAGGTAAGCATATAAATCATTAAGAGTTATTGCATCTGGACGTGTTGTCACTGAAGTGACGAGGGGATCATATTCTGAACCAAGTCCAGCAAGCATGTAGGAGACAATCTCATCTTCCATGAGAGGATGTCCAATGGCAGTCATGGTGTCGCTTAAACTCTTCACTTTGTGGAAGTAATCAGTTGCTGTCATTTCCTTCTTTTGTAGGTTGGAAAGTTGAAGCCGTATCTGCATAATTCTTGCCTTTGAACGAGAGGCAAACATCTGTTCAAGAGAATTCCATACCTCAGCTGATGTGGTGATAAACAAAACGTGATCGAGGATCTCCTCAGTGAGTGATGACAGTAGTGCACTCAAGACTAGCTGATCCTGATGATACCAGATGGTATAAGCAGGATTTAGAACTTGACGTGTTTCACCATTTGAGGTCTCAACAACCATCGTGGGAGGAGTCTCGATAGAACCATCAACATATCCCAGAAGTTGTTGGCTTCGAAAATAAGGGATGATCTGGGCTTTCTAGAGTAAATAATTATCTCTGGTGAGTTTGACGTTGATGAAGTGGCTAAACTGTGGTGTAGGAAGAAGGCCAGTAGGGGAGGAGGTGACATTAGAGGTGGAAGAGGAGTTAGTGAACGACATTGCTTTTGATCACCTAAAGCTCTGATACCATGAAAGAAGAAGAGTTTCTGAAAATGTTTTATTTAGCCTTCATATATTTCATTGACAGAATACAAGTCCATATATACAGAGAAACTATCTATCATTCTCCTACATCTAAGCCACAGAACATGTGATCCACTATCAGCGGGATATTCAACAAACCAAGAAGGAAAATATATACAAGAAGAAGGAAAGTGAATATACAATAATTATTATAATGATATTTCTTAACATTGTATGCGATTACATAGACAATACGGCGTCCCATTAATTTGACTATCACTGAATATTTCCATGGCTCCTCAAAAAAGTTTATGCAATCTTTAGGACAGAGAGATAATGGGTCCTTGTTCCTCGAATGAGAGCCTAAAATCATTGTCTTCAATCGACAAGTTAGCAGATTACTTCGTCTCTTATTTGCCCAGCAATTTATCTCTGTAGGACCTGGGAGTTCTTTCTCTTCCAAAAATTCTTAAATCAAAATCAACCAAATAATTTTCAAAGCATGCTATTAATTATCAAATTTCTCATTAGTTCCCAAAGAAATAATTGTTTGTCAAATACAAAAATATTTTATACAACACAACTACCTAAATTGTCACATTAAAATATATATATACATTCCAACAATTTTACACAAGTAATTTATTGACGCCACCTATTCCTAACTCTATCTATCACGTGCACTAGGGTATCGGCAATCACTCGATCTCTTAAAAAAAATGGTGACAAGGGATGAGTTGTCTACTCAGTATGAGTAACCGACCATATCCTTAACATCAAATAACTCATTAAATAATTATAAGACTTAGTCAACCAATTAAATCATACATATATACACAACATCACTTGGTCTAATCTAAACAGTTAACAAACATCTCAAAAATTTTACCTAATTATGATTTACACAAATATTAATTATAACTGTCATTTATGCTTTATTCCAATATTTAACTGAATTGTCTGAGTCCAGCTTAACCTAATAGGTTTACATCCAATGGTCTGTCGGCTTATCTCAACTCATTGTAAACTCTCACCAAGTGAAAATATAATTGAATGTATAAATATCGGCACAGGTACATCGTTTTCTCAATCTTCACCCCGATACTATTCCAGTACCTAGTCATCGACACAGGATATCCCCAAGACTCAAGATATCCCGATACCACTCTAGTATCTAGTCATCGGCACAAGACATCCTTGGGACTCAAGATGTCTCAGTATCTACTTCACGGACAGATTCCTAGCCACCACTCACTCATATCGACTCAACTTATCCATCTAAGACTATCAAATGTAGCACATCCTAAGCAAGCCACTAATTCTCAATTTTCACCAATTATTTACAACTTATTATCCACTAGTCTCTATTTAATTAACACATTTCCCGCCAACTTAACAAACAATATACCTCAGAAAACGTAACAAAATATAACAATGAAACACCTTATACTACATTAATTATTTAATAATTAAAGTAAATATAATTCATGTATGTAATTATTAATCATTAATGAATTAGTGACCAATTCAAAATATAATTTATTAATAATAAAATAGTACTTAATTTTAAGAGTAAAGTTTAAGGTTATCTTTACCTCGATTTCGGATTCAACTAATTAATAATCCCAATTACTCCTTAATCAGACTTTCAGACCTAGAATTTACAAATTTCTATTAGAGTAATTTACGAAAAATTTCTAACCCAATTACAACTAATAATCTAACATTATTCTCTTTTCTAATTTATTATTAATTATAAAATTAATATCCTTACTAACCTAGCCCTCATAATTACTAAAATATCATTAACTAATTAAAAGCCTCATTTTACTCTCATCCATTTCAATTAATAATTCTTGCAACTAAATTTCAAATTTACCCTTTCACTTTCTGCATTTCTCATTCCACCCCTACATGCAATTTAAATTTTCAAAAGATGTCATCTTCTTCACCCTTACCTCTTCTCCTATCTACTCTTCTTTTATCAATTTTTCAGCCACATTTTATCTCTTTTTTATGTTTCATGCAACTTCAAATATTGTTTCAAACATCCACAACATGCAAATCAGCTATAAACTAGCATAGGGTGATCAAAATCACAAAAAAAAAGTCACAAAATTGCAGCTGAAAATTTACATAAGTATGAGGAATTTTGGGATTTTAAAGCTTCACAACTTCCTCCAATTTTTCTGTAAAACAAACACAATAAGAGTATAAGGGAGTATTACATGCAGATGAATTACCAGATAGGAAATTAAGTGAAAGATGAAAACGGAAAGTGATTGTCGTTGGTTGTCTATTTTTTCAGGTGTTGAAATTTTTATAAGTGTACAGTAGAATATGGGCTGTTAAGTTTATGTTTAATGAATGGGCTTTACACTTTCCGTTTCTGCAGCATCAGCCTGTTTTTCCAATTCCTCATCAACAGTATTCGACAAAACTTCCATTTTCATGCTTATATCATCATCCTCACTCATGTCGGCTAGAGGAGCGGTCTGTTTGTCACTGAATTTCACTTTCCTGCTTGCATCCTCTTCGCTATTGTTGAAATCCTCGACCTCCACAATTAAATGTTTGAATCTGATTCTTTTCGTTACCTGAGTAGACTTTCAGATTTAAACAACAAAGCGAAGGCTTTCACTTTTTTCTTTGTTTTTGTTCCCTTGTTCTTTTAAACAGCAAAGGAAAGGACATAACCGTTATCATATATGTCCATTTCATGAAATTGCACTATTCATATTATACATAGCAGATTAAAAGAATGAAGGCCACAGTCAACAAGTCTGCAAAAAGGGAGAAGGTAAATTACAAGGTAAGAGATGAGAACAATGACAAAAGCTCTCCACATGATATCATCTCTCTATCTATAAATGCATCCTTCAAGTATCGGATAATCCTCAGTATTGTAAGCCTAATATTTCTTCAAGAAATACCGACAGTCTTTCCAAGCAACCACAGAACCAGAGCTAACTCAACACCAAAAATGGAGTGCAGGGTTGTCCGGTCGAGTGTGAAGCCATACACGGTAATCCCAGCTCTGTTGTTCTCAAAGTATGTCACTGCCATTACAAGTGTGAATTGTCAAATAAGTTCATATCATAAAACCACTATCAAAGATTGTGCCGGAAACTGAAGCTGTATGTTATCCAAGTCCTCGAAAACTTTCTGCAATGAACTACTGAAGACATCGAGCATTTTCTACTTATACTGCTATTATGCTTTAGGTTGCAACTAGTTGTACAGCATTTTCAAGTTTAATAGCACTAAATATTTCCGACCTTTCCTACCATTACTAGATTGACTTTAAGGCATAATTGGTTATGTGGTCTTACCAAGAGCTTGTCTCTTCTGGAATGATATGGTACTGTATGCATATGCTGGAATCAATTTAGTGTTATCTAATTCATCTTCTTCATCGGTCGAGTTCCCATCTATGCCCACAGTCGGAACTACGGGGCCACTGGAGGTCGTTGGAGTCTCACCGTCATTGGGTTCAAACGTGTCTAGAGTGGAACAAATGTGCCACTTAGCGGCTAGGCTTGTTACAGCTTGTGCCTTGTGAGTGATCTTTGTTGCACTTCGTAGTATTATCAGAACCCCTGTGAGAAGTGTGATTGAGCATAGCTGCAAAAACAAACATCAAATGCGAAAGTAGTTTATTTACTGCAGGAAATATGTAAATATTATGATCTGAATCCACATTACATTGATGCTCTTTTACCATTTTACAAGTTAAGTTGCATACCGCAAGTTCTCCAGCTCTGTAGATGTCAACAACAGCACCAGTCTTAGTTGTCCTAAGCAAGGAAGAGAACTGGCTACCTGTGACCAAAATCAGAGCCAACAAAACAAAAGCTCTATACCGGTGGCTGATGATCCTCAAGTGTCTCCTTATTCTAAGGTGCTCCGAGAGTATAGTCTCCACATCAGAGTCAACTTGGAAAACTAGAGCGAAGTCCTGAAGCCGCAGGATCTGGAGGTGGCAGATCAGACGGAAGAGAACGCACACCAGGAAGATTACAGTTGTACGGTAAAGCCATGAGCATAGCTCCATTATACAAGCTACTGTGTCACTCAGGACAACATTGCCCAAGAATGGGATCTGTGAAGCACCAGAAGCATACCACCATATCTTGTATGCGCACTCAGCTATGAAACATGGGCCAACAAAGCACGAAACGATCTTCAGTGAACTCTGCACGTAACACAACAAAGTCATGTCCAACATATTAGCTTTGTCTTTATCATCATAGACCTATAATGCAGAATATGCTCAGACTTTTCTCATAATGTTGCAGACCTTGGTGCTTCTGCATAATCAATATTAGACTTTTGAGTTGATGGTAAAGCATGATAATATATAATTATGGAGACCGCCATTCGAACCCAACAGTTGAGTACAGCCTCCTATATTGCCAAATCTCAAATTTAACCAAATTAGCATCTTGATTGAGCCTACCTAGCAAGGAATAGCTAAGACAAAGCAGAGTACTCACATGAAACTTCTTTTTAAACTTAGAGATCCAAAGTACCAATTAGCTAATTGTGAAAGATCAGGGAAAGACATAAACGTATCATGGATTTAAGCTATTTCCACCTACTCGTTCTCCAAGCTTCTCGTGCTCTCTTTCCCATTCCTCACACCTCCATTTTTGTTTTGACTACATTTTCAACTTGTTGGCTTTCATTTAATTAACATCACCCCATTTACAGCTAGCATTCAAGAATATTTGCAGAGGAAAAGAAGCAGTCTGAAACCATGATCCTAACAACAAATTATATCAAACCAAAAGAAGTGATAAACAGGGAGAGGTTGAGTCCGGAAACATACATTGAGGCGATCGGTGTAGCCTTTCCTAACAGTCTCGCTCTCATCGCAGAGCTTGTCAAAGAACAAGAACCTACGAAGGCCATATTTTCTCACAAACCTTGACAGGCAAACAAAAGAAAGGGTCGCAACGCTACTCAAAGAAAGCTGCACCACGGTTTCGTAAGGCCTCTCGTGCTTGCTGTCGCATGAAGAACAAGCCAACACGAAATGGGAAATCGCAGGAACAACCAAAGTGAAGACAAAGAACATGGACCACGAGAGACAAGCCGTCCATACGTTGGATTGGTCGACGCACATCAACCGAAGATATCTCCTGAAACTATGCAACTCGTCGTATGCGTGAGATACGCTACGATTGAATTTGTTCTTGTTCCTGTTTAACAGGGATTTCCTGCTGTTGTATTCGTCGCTGTCTCCCATGAAAATTCTGATAGATTTCAAGATAGATCATGAAATGAGACAACAGGCTCAATTCAATATACAAAGAGAATGCAATGGTTTCTGGGTCGTCGCTGTTTTTGAGGTTGTTTTGGAGGATGGCTTGGTTTTGCAGCGCCTGTGATTAAGATGGATTACTGATATAATACAACTAATAAAAATCTCAAACATAATCTCCCAATATGTGTAAATGATTTTATAAGGAATAATGATTAACTCTTAAAATTAATTGCTGCTAAAATGAACACACAATGATGAAAAGAAGTTCGTGATTTGCGGGTTTGAAAATGAATGTCAACTGTCAAGCAATGTCCAATTACAGACTGCATTGTAGCTTTCAGGGAATTACAACTCTCTAACATACTTTTTTTAACCAATGGACATGAGTTCGACTTCTCAGTTTCTGACATCAAAGAGACGGGTGTTGATTATATTTAATAGATTCCTCAGTTACAATTTTTTTCCCCAACATCTCTGGTATGATCATTTTGATTTCATGAATGCTCGTGCAAAGTACAATCTTTACAGATGTCATAACCTTTTACCGAGTCGTAAGACTTTATTTATTAGGAGCTTCTTGGGACGTGAAAAAAGGTAAAATTAGGTTATAAAAACATAGTAATTATGTGAATGGTAAGATGCGTTCTAACTCATACAAAGCAGACTACACCGGCACCGCTACTTATTAATCAGCATTACAGCTGGTGATGGGATCCAAAGCATGAGAAAGTTAAATCACACCATCATTCAAGCAGCCAGCCAAGGTGGTTGTTATACTGCTAAGATCTTCCGTTTATTTTTTTCTGTTTTTACTCTGTATTATTAAATCTTAATTATTTATTTATATAAGATTTATATAAATAAATGGCAGAGATTTAATGAAATAAGATAGGGACAAAAAAAAATAGACAGAGGATCCGTCTCCATTGTTCTAGTAACATCTATAATTTCTTAAGAACTTAAATGAGATGATCTGTGATACGGGAAGAGTGTTATGTAAAATTAAAGAAGCATTTGATATGTTTCCTTAATACCATCGAATTAGACGACTCATTTTAAAGACAGAATTTCTAAACTTCTTCACAGACCTTATGCCCTAGCTGTAACATCTTCTCCATGGAAATATCCCATTATTTTTGGTACGCAAAATCTATTATTATCGTAAATTAGAACTATATGATTCAAAATATTAGAACTTAGAAGAGCCACCATAACAAAGAATATGAGATAAAGCTCTATTCATTAACTCCGAAGAAGTCTTTTGGTCTTTTGATGTGTATAAATGTCATAGGAGATTGATGAGATTAAGGCCAGTTAAGCTAAGACTGATTAGTGGACTTCTCGTTGTCCAAAAGCTTTATGTTTGAATCTTCAAAACTGCGGCAGACAACGAGATGATTATGCTTTTCTGTAAGCCACTAAATATGAATGGCTTTTGATGTTCCATACGAAGCCAAGCCATATTCAAGGATGACTTTCCTCTCTTTAAGCCTTATGTTTGAACGGTTCTTCTTGTTCCTTAGCTCTCAGTTCTCTTCACGGCTTCACCAAATGAATATGGTGTTTATCGAACAGCCATTAATTTTTATTATACTTCAAGGTTCGCGAACCAAGAAAGTCGTGTACTGTTAAGTTTTGGATATTAACCCATCAAAGCAGCAGGCGATACTTGCTTTGGCCCAATAAAAATGGAGTTTTCCATGGGAGTGCCACCGTGCTTCTTTTAATTTTCTGACTCTACGAGGAGTTCTAAGATATTCAAAGCAGAAGCTGCAAGACTCAAACGTTTAATTGCTGTTATCACCATTCAGAATCACTCTATTGATTGGAGATTGAGCGAAAGATGTCGTGAGAAGAAGCCCTTTTTTTTTCTTCTTTTGAAAATTCAAAAGCATGCAAGAGTTCTGACAAGAACGTCGCTTCGGTGTCTTATGGACTCTTACAACATTCATATATAAAAAAAGTCTTCATAATCTAAGGAAAAAGTTCAAAGTTTTGGAACAAGGATGAGGCACCCCGTTTTATCAGTTGGTTATTTACGTTTGATAAGCTATACACAGACATCAGAAAGTTAAAACTATAAAAAGAGGAGAGGAGGGGTAAGTTCAGATTCTCTGTCTAATATTACTCTATCTCATGAAATTTCAGCCATTTATTTTGCAGAACTCACATGAAATTTTAGCCATTTATTTTGCGAAACTCACGCGGATTTCATGCAAGACCTACATAAATAAATGATTGAAATTTATTGGACACAATAAGACACCATAATATTAAACAAAAGATCTGAACTCGGAGGGTGGAAGTAAGAAGCTGGCTCAAACGACTTCTAAATGTTTGCAAGGGTTTTACTTTAGCTAGTGTTAGTTTTCAAGGCATGTCACTTTGGACCGGAGATGGAAGGACTAAACGAAGCTTAACCATCTACTTTCTCTCAAGCATGTTGAATTAATAGTTACTTGCACCCCCATCCATGGCTCTTTTACTGGATTAGTTGTATTTCTCCTGGTTCTATTGAAATTAGCCAAGCAACTGATGTAACTTTAGCAGAGAAATGATGCAAGGCCCCCAAAGATGGGGCCGCTGGATTCCCATCCACACACTAGTTCTTGCCAATTGTAAAGCTACAGGTGCAACGTTTGAATGCTTTTGGAATGCCAAGCAACAAGAAGATTGAACTAAAAGCTGTTAGTCTTTAGATTTGGACCTACTAAATAATAATCAGCTTACATCTAGGAGACCTGTCCCGAAAGAGAAGGATCAACCGGAGGCTCTTTGAGGGGCCTTCCGCAGCCGCTGACAACCTCAGGGGGCACTCATCCAAGTATTAAAGAGACAAGTCTGATTGACCTATAGGCAAATGTCGCAACTAAACCAGTTTTTCACAGACCCTAATAACTTTATTGATAAACACATAAGGACAATCAATCGCAGGGTAAATCAAGGCTCCATGAACCAAAATTTACAGTTTCATTGTGTTCCCGAACCATCTTTCAACCATCCGAGATGTCAACCTCCTAAGCAAGTATCAAGTCCAGTCCCCGCCACTAAGAAGTATCATGGCAAATTGGCTAAATACCATTTCACCAACAACCAATAAAAGACTATTGGGTAGGCAACATCAAATGTTAAAACTTGGCGATATTAAAACGATGTAGCAAGTAACCAAAAAGGAGAACTTTCTGCAGATCATTGAACCAGATGGATTCCAATTATATTAGTAATGTCTAAGCCAAAAGGAGAAAAGACAAGAAAGAGCAAGAAAACAAAAAATGGCGAGGAGTTTCAAGTGAAACGAACGATAAATGGATTAACTGCAATCGAAAAATCTTTTTTTTTTTCCAGACATTCCTGGAAGATCAGCACAATCTGGCCATCTAACAAGCCATGACAAATCCCTGAAAGGTTTAGTCACAGGAGATTTGATTATTTCTTCTCTTACCATCATCACTCGGTCAGACCACAAATCTAAGTTAAATCTGGATATATGAACCCGTGCAACCAAAACCAATCGGACACATGGCTGAGAAAAAAGAAAAGGATCACAGTAACCAAAGATTTCACAAAATGGTAGAGCAAATATTTTTCATGAAATAGAAAAGAACAGAGCATCTCTGCTTCTGTCTACACTCTACAGAGAAGGATCTCTGGACCAATAATTAGTAGACAGATAGTTGACGATCGTCTAATCAGCAAGATCATTTACTCTCAACTAAGTGGTAGCAGAAAATTTCTCGTCAACTAACCATGTTTCATAACTCAACATAGGATTTTAAGGTTGTTTCCTATTAAAATCTTATCCGTATTTTTCTCTACGTTTTCATTTTCCTTCCGCTCTGAAACAAAGGGAAGAAAAAAACAAGGCAATAAAAAAAGGTTGAATCTTTTTATCATTAATGATCATAATAATGAGATGTTTCCACAATCATCAACATCACCATAGTCAGAGACACAGAGCGGTGCGGTGGGGAATGTCATCGTCATCAGCAGTACCAACAAAGTCAACCTGGTCCAACGGCGGGAAATTTAGATCGAACGGCAAGGGCGATTTGCTGCTCCGGCATAAAGACGAGGCTGTTCCGATATCTCCATCATCAACCGACGACGAGGAATCCCAATCACTATGACAATCCTCAGGAACCACCGGCGGCGTCCGGGGATAATACTTTCTTGGACGACGAACACCTCTCGCCGCCATCTTCGACCCCGGCAGCCGGGGCTCACTGGAAGACTCAACGGTGCTGCTCAAACTGCTCGCCGCAGGCCTCTGAGGATCCAAAACGCTATTCTCTTGAAAACCATTCGCGGAATACAACCTCTGATCAATAAAAGAGTCAGCAATCGGGTTCTGGTACGTCAACGGCGAGAAATACATCCCCGTCGAAATGGGAAAGTTTGTTTTGGCATTAGGACCTCGGAGGCTCCGAGCGGCGGTGTCGTAGGCGCGTGCGGCGTCCTCGGCGGAATCGAAGGTGCCGAGCCAGAGGCGTGTCTTCTTCCAAGGGTCTCTGATCTCCGCAGCGAATCTGCCCCATGGGCGCTTCCGTACACCTCTATATTTAACCTCCTTATTACCGTCAACGACCACAACACCTGTCGTAGGATTAACAGATCCGTTGGTTTCAAGTCCCTGTTTAACTGCTGCTGAAGTGAGTCCTCCTCTTCCTCTCCTCATAGGGTTAGAAGAGCACAACACAAAATCCGACAGAACCCAGAAGGGTCAAGAGTTGATTAAGGAAGGAAGTTGAGAGAACGCGAGGGGCAGTTCAGCGAGGAATCAATTAGGAAATAAAATGAAACCCTTAATGGAAATGGTACAAAGGCAAAAGGGTCGGCAAGATATCGATCACAAAACCAAAAGGAAGAGGAAATATTGAAACTTTGTGGGTGAGACTGGGAGTGCGTGTGTGGGAGAGAGAGAGAGAGAGAGAGGGGACGCCCAAGATGAAGATGATAAAAGGATAGGATCTTATTGGAAAAACAAAAGCTTACACTTACTTTACAAAATTTGGTTCAGTTATTTTTGGGGATTTCGTTTTGTTAATTTATTTTGGTTTTAGGTTTACGAGGAAATTTTCTTTCCTTTTTTTTTTCCTCGATTCCTCTTTTACATTTCCTATAATCGGCCCACACGCGTCAAACAAGCCAAGGGCTCTATGATTTCATCTTAGTAAGGCGCTATTTCTGTTCTAATTTTTAGTTTTTAGTTTTTATGTTTTAAATCTATTTAATTGTTAATTTAAATATAATTTTTTATTCGGAAACAATTTTTAACTCCAATTGGAAACTATTTCTAATTATGTTAACTCTTTTAATAAAATTTAATTGAAAAC
>JAOSBL010000212.1:37980487-37995555 GCA_027568915.1 Erythroxylum roraimae
ATTTTTTATTATTAATAATAATTATATACTAAATAAAATTTAACTATAAATTATTTTATTAATAATATTAAATATTTTATTAAAATAAATAATTTTATCTATAAATTAATATTAATTTTTAATTATAAAAGCAATTTTTATTTAAAATTTTATATGCTTTGAATATATTTTAGCTTTTAAATTATATTATTAATTATTATTAAATTAAAATTATTTTATTTTTAAAATTAATATTTAAATTTATTATAAATTAAATAAATATAAAATAAAAATTACTTTTTATAGTTTTCTAAATTATGAAATCTGAAAAAAAAACGAAAAATTTAAATAAACAATTTTTTAACTAAAATTTAAAATATAAATGAAAACAAAAAAATCTGAACGTAACTTATTAGTGTAAACCTGAAAGTAAATAGAAAGGACCAAGTTCTCGTCACTTTGAGTAAGAAAAGTTTCTTTTCAATTTATTTTAAACTTTCTTTATCAACAGTAACCTAGATTCTAATGAAAGGTTAATGATATGTCCTGCTAAGGTGGTACTAAATTAGAAGGAACGATCATATCAACATATATGAATGATAATTTATATATCGAACTGTCAAATCGAAAGAATTGGATGCTATCGTATAGTTTTATACCGGCTGAGTTCAAGAGTTGATGATAAACAGACTTGAACCGTTGATATCTGCCTAAGGATAAACTACCGCCTCTCTCTCCCGAGTGATTGAAATTAAATTGAATTATAGAACATCTATAGTCGATTTTATCTCTTCAATTTCTATTAAAAAAAAACCACATTTGGTATTTTAATGTGTTAATTGTTAAGATATATAATATATATCTTTTTATTTAGTTTTGACATTTTATTTATTAATCGGACATATAAGAAATTAATTGGAATTGAATTCAAAAAGATGTGGATGTTACACTTATAGCTATAAAAAAATCCTACATAAAATGGAAGTCTATTATTATCACGTTGGTGATTGATATGTGTGCTGTTGGATTTTTGGGATAGGCATGAAGTGAATTGGTTTTACGGTTGGAGTGTGGCTCTTCATGCTGAGTATCGTGTATGTATTTAGTATGGCTGATGTGAATTTGGTGGGAGTTGTGTCACTGCTACTGGCTTCTTGATTTTTCTGTGTGATGCACGGTTGTGTAAAAACATTGGTGGCTCACGAGCGTGTATTGACTTTTGGGGCCATTGGTCGATTGTTGGGTGTGCAGTTGATATGCTTCTAGTTTATATTTCTTAGGTGATTTTGGTGGAGGCTTAATTAATTGATCTGTCACACTGAATATGTTCTTGGTGCAGCCATAAGATAGTTCAGAGTATTGCGTGATTCTGCCAATTTTTGTGAACAATTTTCAGATCCATTTTAGAAGAGCGGAATTCATCGGGAAGTTGTTCTTGGCTATCTCAAGTGTATTTAATTTTCATTCTTTATTATTTTAATCAATTGAGTTATTTGTTTATTGTTATTTCGTTAAAAGATTGATTGAGAAAATCCTCTGTTGAGGTTAGTACGAGGCGGTCGTACTATTAAGTGTGAAATACTTTCACGGGAAGCGAAGTTAAGAGATAGTGTCAAGGGTTGAGTAGTGTAAAAGCCTTGGATAAATCTATTGTACTTCGTGAAAGTATTAACCTGGGTAAGTGCCCCGCAGACGTAGGCAAGGTGTGTCGAACTGTGTTACCAAATTTTTGGTGCTTTTTGTTATTTCGCTTTTGATTGCTTTTGTTTTTGTTTGTACTAGAGACATCCATGGTAAAATTGGAAAGTTTGTGAAATTACTACCCCTTCGGTTTTTCAATTGGTATCAGAGCAAGGTCACCGATTCAGAACTTGGTAGCAAGTTGGTGCAGATCCTAGTTTTTCAAACATGGCTACAAGAGACGGTGCATCGATCACCAGACCACCACTGTTGGATGGATCTAACTATCCTGCATCGAAATCACGGATGAGAGTCTTCATCCAAGCTCAGGGTATAAAAGCTTGGCATTCGGTAGTACATAGGTGGACGCATCCAATGATTACTAATGATAAAGAAGAAGTTGTTCAAAAAGATTCAATTGAATGAACAAGAGCCGAAGAAGAAAATGCACATGGAAACTCACAAGCAATGAATGCGATATTCAGTGCTGTTGATGAAGGAAGTTTCTCAATGATATCAGCCCGTGAATTGGCTAAAAAAGTGCGGGATGCTTTGCAGACTATTCATGAAGGGTCCAAGTCTGTGATAGCGTCAAAACTACAGATGTTAGTTGTGAGGTTTGAAGAGCTGAAGATAGATGAAAATGAGACTATTGGAGACTTTTATGAAAGATTGTGAGATATAGCTAATCAGGCACATCAACTCGGGAAGAAATATTTCAATTTGAAACTAGTCAAGAAGACGTTGAGATCACTACCTCCGAGATTTATTTTGAAAATTGCAGCAATAAAGGAGGCCCACGACATTAATGATCTGTCATTGAAAAAAGTAATTGAAATTCTTACAAATTTTGAAATGAATCTTTTAAGGGGTAAGCAAGAAAGAAACAAAGGATTGGCACTACAGGTTGAGACTAGAAAAGGTGTGAATGATGCGGAAGATAAATCGGGTGAAAATGAAGATTTGGTACTACTCACATGAAATTTTAGTAAATGGCTGAAAAGAATAAAAAAGGACAGACCCGAGTTTAGATAACATGGTGGGAGTTCATCGAATAACAACTTAAAACAACAAGCCAAAACTCAAAAGAAAGAAAGGAAGGTGGAGAGAATCCAATGTCATGAGTGTTAAGGTTTCGAGCACGTTCAAGCCGAATGTGCTAATACTTTGAAGAAGAGAAAAGGAAAATCCTTTACTAGCACTTGGAGTAAGAATGAATCCGAGAGTGAATATGGTAGTGAAGAAGAAATCGCTAATGGTGCTGCGTTAGTTGCTTTATATAGCAAAAGTCTAGTTACTTGTTTAACAGTAACCAAGAAGGAAGTAACTGAAGACGAAAAATGAGGAAAATCAAAAAATTTCGAGATAAACGCAAATAACTCAGCTCAAGACCTAATATCATATTATGACAGTGATGGAAGTGGCCTAGATGATAAAAAGGAGAATAATTATGAGGATTACAAAGTTATGTATGAAAAATGGGTAAAAACGTGTAGAAAGAATGAAAGATTGAAGGAAGAGAATCTCTCCATGAAGAACACCATCCAAGAGTTAGAAAAGAAATTGATGTTGGCATTAGATGAGCTTGGTGAAGTTAGAATTAAATTAGTAAGTACCGAAAAGGAATTGATAATGTTGAATGTAGGCACGGAAAAACTAGAAAAGTTAATAAAAATTGGTAAAGTTAAAGGGAATCTTCAAGGCATTAGCTATGAGGGTGAGTGTTTTAAAGTGAATAAGAAGAAAAATGATATGTCCAGATCTGCCCGAGAAGAAGAATCATCGAAAAAGAATCGAAAATTTGTACCCTCGTGTCATTTTTGCCGAGTTATTGGGCATATAAGGCCAAGATGTTACAAGTTACTGCAGATGTTGTTTCAAAGAAGCCAAAGTCGAAGAATTTTACGTCCCTCACAAAAATCTCAACATCAACTCTCAGTACCAAAATCTACTTAGGTGAAAAGAGTGAATTGCAAGCTCTCGTGGTTTTTAAATCGTTGAAGGCAACTTTGCAACATAGTTGGTGTTTTGATAGTGGATGTTCACGCCACATGACAGGGAAAAAAATTACTTAACTGATTATCAGAGTTGTATGGATGGCCATGTGACCTTCGATGATTAGTAGAGGAACATTATAAGTTGATGGATTGCCTCCTTTCAAGAATGTGCTCCATGTCGATGGACTAAAAGTTAATTTGGTAAGTATAAGTCAACTTTGTGATGATGTTTTGTTAGTTAAATTTACAAGTGATGGATGCAGGGTGCTAACTGAACAAGGAGAATGTCTTGTGAGCGGCAAGCGATCAGCCGGCAATTGCTACATATTGTAGGTCATGACCACCTATAAATCAGCCACTCACGACATTGGAAGCTGTAAGGGTCTAGCCAAAAAGAACAAAGAAGGGAAATCAATTTGTAACGCGTGCCAAATGGGTAAACATATAAGAGTGCCACAAAAAAGGGTTAGACACGTTACCTCATCACGATACTTGAATTAATTTACATGGATTTGGTTGATCTAACACAACATGATAGCATTGGTGGAATGAGATATTTTTTAAATTGAGTTGATGATTATTCAAGATATACTTGGGTATTATTTTTGAAAGAAAAATCATATGCTTTCAAGACTTTTATAAGCCTATGTGCGCAGATCATGAATCTGAAAAATATGACTATATTGAGAATTCGATCAGATCACGGAAGGAAATTTGAGAATACAAGCTTTAATAACTTTTCTGATGATTATGGCATCATACAAGAATTTTCAGCACCTAAAACTCCACAACAAAATGGAGTTGTCGAAAGGGAAAATAGAACACTTCAAGACATGGCTAGATCTATGTTGAATGGAAGTAAATTGTCTATGCGATTTTGGGCTAAGTAGTTAATACAACATGCTACATATGTAACAGAGTTTGTCTTTGAAGCATATTGAACAAGACATTCTATGAACCTTGGAAGGGAAAGAAACCATATATAAGTTACATTCATGTTTTTGGCAGTAAGTGCTACATTCTTAGAGATCGGGAACAACTTGAAAAATTCGAGAGCAAAAGTGATGAAGAAATCTTCATTGGTTATTCAACTCACAATAAAGCTTAGCGAGTGTATAATCAAAGAACCAAGAAAGTTCTAGAGTCCATAAATGTTGTGATAGATGATGTATCGTTGTTGAACAAACAAGTGGCAGAAGAAAATCTTCATAACCGACCTTTTGAACTAGCTCAAACAAGCAACGAAACAAGTTTGAAAAACTGCTCAGATTTATAGTTAGTTGCTGCTGAGGAAGTAACTGCAGAAATTGAAGAACTGTCAGTTACTTCGGATGATGAATCAACCAAAACACTGGATGCAAAAATTATTCTTTAAATGTTCAAAACTCAAGAGAAGCTGATTTGAACCTGGATTCTCTCTCTCGAATCAGAAGAAATCATCCAGTAGAGAACGTCATTGGAAATGTTAGTGAAAGAAGAAAAACAAAGGAAAAAAAGGGTTGATTATCAAGAACTTGTAAGATAATTGTGCTACACATCTTCATTCGAGCCAAAGAGCATTAAAGAAGCTCCACAAGATGAGTTATGGGCAACATCTATACAAGATGAATTAATTCATTTTGCACGAAATGATGTATGAGAATTAGTGCCAAGGCCATCGGACACTAATGTAATTGGAACAAAATGAGTGTTTCGGAATAAAACAGATGAAAAGAGTAATGTAACCAGAAATAGAGCAAGGTTAGTAGCTCAGTGATATTCTCAAGTTTAAGGAATAGACTTTGACGAAACTTTTGCACCGGTGGCACGACTTGAGTGTATCAGACTATTATTGAGCATAGCATACATGAAGGGGTTTATCTTTATCAGATGGATGTAAAGAGTGCCTTTTTGAATGGAGTTATACAGGAAGAAGTGTATGTCGAGCAATCGAAAGGATTTGCTGATTCAACCCATACAGATCACGTTTTAAAGCTAAAGAAAGCTCTTTATGATCCCAAACAAGCACCAAGGGCTTCGTACGAAAGGCTCACACAATATCTCATCAGGCAAGGATATAAACCAGGTAGTGTTGACAAAAATCTGTTTATTAAAAAGTTCAAATCTGATTTTGTGATTGTTCAGATCTATGTTGATGACATTGTGTTTGGTGCTACACATCCAAAGATGGTAGATGAATTTGTTAAATTAATGACATCCGAATTTGAAATGAGAATGGTAGGTGAGCTGAATTTCTTTTTGGGTTTGCAAGTTAAACAAGTAAAGGATGGAATTTTTATATCGCAAACCAAATATGCCAACAGTATAATAAAGAAGTTCGGTCTTGAGAATGCCAGACATACGAAAACACCTATAAGTGTCTAAACGAAACTAAACAGAAATGAGAATGGTAAAGGCGTTGATGTCAATCTATATCAAAGCATGATCGGAAATTTATTAAATTTGACTGCAAGTAGGCCAGATATCTGTTACAACGTTGATTTATGTGCTCGCTATCAAGCCAACCCAAAAGAAACACATCTAACAGCGGTCAAGATGATTATCAGGTATGTAAGCGGAACATCTGATTTCGGGATATGGTATACATCTGACTCTTATCTAGCTGGATATAGTGATGCAGATTGGGCTGAAAACCTAGACAATCGGAAAAGCACTTCAAGAGGTTGTTTCTTCTTAGGAAACAATTAGATCTCTTGGTATAGCAAGAAGCAGAATTCCATTTCACTATCGACCGCTGAGGCAGAATATATCACTGCAGGTAGTTGTTGTTCACAACTTCTTTGGATGAAATAGATGTTAGAAGATTGTGGGATTGATCAGAATGTGTTGACTATCTTATGCGATAATAAGAGTGTCATAGACATCTTTAAAAATCCAGTTCAGCATACAAAACATATTGATCTCAGGTACCACTTTATTCGAAAGTTTGTGGAAAACAAAATAGTCACCCTGTCACACATATCAACGAAAAAGCAGTTGGGAGATATCTTTACGAAATCTCTTGATGCAGTAAGGTTTGAAATTCTTCGAGGGTCTTTGGGACTTTGTGCTCTACATTATTAATGTACTATTATTTAAAAAAAGAAAAATTTAAAAAGTTTTTACACTTGCGGGATTAAAAATCCCTAGGTGTCTTTCTCTATTAACAAACGCCCCTCTCACATCTCTCTCTGTTCACTCCTAATCTTCAAGTCGTGGGCATTGGATTTATGGTGGGTTTAAAGAGACATCACCACTAAAGCTTCATCTACTTCTCATCTGTGTTGGTTCTCAAGCCCTCGAGGCACAAACGAAATTGGGTTCAAGCTTCTTCCACCGTGAACTCACTACCTGTGTGAAATTTGTGAATCACAATTCAAGACCCATATCTTCTCTCTACGGTATTGTTTCATTTCACTTCAAGATTGATTCAATTTGTTGATTTTGGTTGGGATTTTGCTATTTTTCAAAAATTATGCGCAAGAACAAAGAGATGTTCTCTTCGGTGTTAGAAACTAAGACAGCAGCTTCAACACATTGTTCCAGTCGATTAATGCTCAATCCGACACCCGGTAGGAGATTCACCGGGGCTGGACCATCTTTTGTGACTCCTATTGATATTCCCGAAACTACCTCTGTTTGGGAAAAAGTACTCAGGTCATATTATCCATGGTTGAAGATTTTGCTTCGGGTTTCGATGAGACTTCCGCGGCACCTGTTTTACCAATTGCGTCTCCTACGACTCCTCAGAAACATACAAAGGTATGGGGTCGAAAAACAATCTGACCACCTCGACGTAACTCGTCTTTCCGCCTGACAGTGGATGATGCAATTTCCTTCAAGTTCTACTCTTTCGCAGCTGAACAGAAATGGACGACTCTCAATACTATCGGGTTTGTTCTCGATCGTCCAATCAACTTATAGGAGTTTCAACAACATGATCTGAGCACTTTACTATCGGAGCGATCTTTACTGCAAGATTCACTACTTCTGAAGCACTACGATTCAGATCTGGTAAAAGAATGTTACTGCAATTTATCTTGTGATATTCTGAATGAGAATGCTATGAGTTATAGAACAATATATATGCAGGGTCGAGTAGTCCGTTTTGATGCTTCTCATTTAAATCTGTTTCTGGGACTTGATAATTTGATTGGTGATCAACTTTATGATGATGATTGGAAAATGTCAAATGACTTAATTGCTGCAGTACTAATTGGTGGGAAATTGACTGCATGGTCGTCTAGCTCTATACTTCATTCTTCAATGCTTACTCAAAAGTATTTTGTACTCTTTAAATTAGTTGTGACCAACTGGATGCCGAGCATTGTTTCTGTCTACTTGGCACAGGCCAAATTGATTTATGCGATCTGTACTGGGGTGCGATTCAATCTTGGACGTCTCATTATTGAAGCTATGTTGGCTATTGAGAGTAAGTCACATTCTTTATTATATTGTCCATGCTTAATCTCACAATTTTTATATGCCAATGAAGTTCCCAAGATAAAGTCGAGTATACTTGAGTTGGTCGCCTTGATGAATATCTCTCTAAGGATTTTTCGTCAACCAAGTGTGGTGGATTTTTCGTACACCACATCTGGCTGCTCGGATGTCTCAGGGACGATTTCTGTTAATCCTCATGGATCTCTCCTTAATGAAATTGAGAGGATTGAAGGTATCATTCAAGTGTCTACTGACGCTCTTCGCCATTCAAAGCAGTGAGTTCTATGCTTTCCCGGCACTCCATGAATTAGTCCTTTTGGCATATGTTGTCCCAAAGGGGGAGAAGATAAGACTTGACTAAAGTTTTTTTTATAATCTTCTGTGATTTGTTGTTTATGCTTGACTTGTGCTTGTGTTGTTGAATCTTAAATTAAGCTAGAGCATTGTGGATTCAATATTTATATGTCTAATTACATTATTTAGGAAGAGCTTAAGAGTTGTGACAAAAATGCCAAAAAGGGGGAGATTGTTAAGATATATAGTATATATCTTTTTATTTTGTTTTGGCATCTTATTTATTAATTGGACGTATAAGATATTAATTAGAATTGGATTAAAAAAGATATGGTTGTTACACTTATAACTGTGAAAGAATCCTATAAAATGAAAGTCTAGTATTATCACGTTGGTGATTGATATGTGTACTGCTGGATTTTTTGGATAGGCGTGAAGTGAATTGGTTTTACGGTTGGAGTGTGGCTCTTCATAGTGAGTATCGTGTATGTCTCTAGTATGGCTGATGTGAATTTGATGGGAGTTGTGTCACTGCTGTTGGCTTCTTGATTTTTCGGTGTGCTGCACGGTTGTGTAAAAACATTGGTTTCACAGTCATGCATTGGTGGTTCACGGGGGTGTATTTACTTTTGGGGCCATTGGTTGATTATTGGGTGTGCAATCGATATGCTTCTGGTTTATATTTCTTGGATGATTTTGGTGGAGGCTTAATTGATTGATCTGTCACACTGAATATGTTCTTGGTGCAGCCGTAAGGTAGTTCAGAGTATTGCTTGATTCTGTCAATTTTTGTGAACAATTTTTAGATCCATTTCAGAGGAGCGGAACTCATCGAGAATTTATTCTTGGCTATCTCAAGTGTATTTAATTTTTATTTTTTATTATTTTAATCACTTGAGTTATTTGTTTATTGTTCTTTCGTTAAAAGATTGATTGATAAAATCTTCTGTTGAGGTTAGTACGAGACGATCATACTATTGGGTGTAAAATACTTTCACGGAAAGTGAGATTGAGAAATAGTATCAAAGGTTGAGTGGTGTTGGTATAGTAAAGCCTTAGATAAATTTATTGTATTTTCGTGAAAGTATTAAGCTAGGTAAGTGTCCTGCAGACGTAGACAATGTGTGTCGAACTGCGTTATCAAATTTCTAGTGCTTTTTGTTATTTCACTTTTGATTGCTTTTGCTTTTGTTTATACTAAAGACATCTACGATAAAATTGGAAAGTTTACAAAATTACTACCTTCTTCGATTTTTCAATAATTATAAAATAAAGAATATATTGAGTATTATAATTTATCTTAGCCCTCACCATCTTCTTACTTATTTTTTAAGCTAAAATTTTGCTGACGGTGCATGATAGGACTCTGTAATATTTCTTTGCAATATTTCGTTGTCTATCAGACTTTCCGTGCTTAAGTTGTGAACGTAAAGGAAAGAAAAACAAATTTACCAATGGCATGGCCATGGCCATGGACATGGAGAAAGAGACCGAGTGAGTGTGACAAAACATAAACTAATTTCATATAACACTGATTCTTACGTTCTTTCTTTCTTTCCCTTCAAAAAAAAAAAATACAATTAATTATAATGTATTAAATTTATGAATATTTTAGAAATAATTTCTTTATTAATTAGAAACAAAACTAAGTGCTATTAAACTTTTCTAAATTTAGGGTGTCAACAAAATTTCTATTGAATACAAATAATATTTATAATTGAAGTGGTTAATAAGTTCTTTTTTCTTATTCTTTAAAACTAAGAATGTAATACATACATATATATCTTAAATTGGTAAAATGGACAGCATCTTGTTTTCTGTATTATACTTTTTTTTCGCGCACAGTTAATTTTTTTTACCTTCCTTTATTGTCGCTCTTGCACCCCAAGCTTTCAGTCCTGACTCCCGAGTGTTGGACCCATATATATGTTTCTTGCAAAAACACTAATTCTGAATCATTAGAGAAAACTTAAAAGGAAGAGAATAGAAACTGGACCGGTGAAGTTTGGTGAAAAATACGGTCCAAATTTAATAATGCTTACCTACTTTAGCCGGGACAAGTAAGGAGTGTGTGCATGACTTGCAAAGTTACACGACCTCTTTCTTCTTCTTTATTTGAGTTTCTTTCTTTTTGCATAAATAACATCACCACTCATTTTACTAGTCTACAGGGTTATTTATAAAAGGCTGGAGGAAAAAAGAACCAATCTTATGTTATATAAGATGAGATTCATATATTAAATTACAACTAAGTTAGCACTTACTACTTCCAATGCCTCCTCAATCCTATTGTATCATTACGAGCAAGGTTAGAATTTAAACTAAGTCCTTATATTTTATTAAATGGACAAAAAGAGTTTTTATTTATAATTTAAATAAAATACATCGATATTTTTATGACTTATTTGATTGATATATTATATAAGAAATTTATACAAGTCTATGCTTATTAAAATATTATAAATATTTAAAACCTCCTCAAAAGAATATTGACTGAGATCTGTATCTGTAATCTGTTTGGTGGACAATAAATGCGCAGAATAGAAATCATTCAAAAAAATGGTCCAGTGGTCTAAGAGGACAGAAGATTGTATGCCTTTCAAAGTTGGTCAGACCTTTAGCTTTTCGATGTGTGACGAATCAAAGAATATTCGAAGAACATACGTTTTAATCGATAATCTTCTTTTCCTCCGTAATTTTAGTGGTGTTTCTTGGCTCTAAGGCACTAATTATAAGCTACAGGGACAATCAAAAAGCAAGTGGTCTTTGTGATATTGTACCTGAATTATAAAGGTTGCAAACCATGTTGGGAAGACATATATTGAATGTTTTACAGTTAATCAAAGCATAAAATCGGCATTCGGCAGACAATCTGGAAAACACACCAACCTCCACCGAAGGCAAATAGGAGAGTGGTCCTTAGACGTGGACGCAAGATTTGTAGGAGAAGATTACTGAGGGATGAGCATTCTGTAATATAAAACGTTATTATTTGAGTTGGGAGAGTAACTCATTAAATTATCTCTATGACGGAGAGGGCACGAGAATATTGCAAGGGCCATCTCTAGAAAGACAATAGTTTTGTTGCGTATGATTAATAATTTTGAAGTATTTATGAAAAAATTACGGCTGTTTCTTACAAGTTTTTAAGTGAACATGGTACTAAGAGTCAACTGTTGATGAGCACACTGGATTATCCATGTGATTAAGAGCTCTCACAACTTAAGTATAACGACGTAATTATTAGGGACATGCTCTATCAGTAAGCTAATAGGCAATGGAAAATGGCAAATAGTTGTATGTCACAGCATATTTTTCCATGAAATCAGAGATGAAGGCACTACATAGGAAACATGTATTTACGTATGACAAAGGGGTTTTTCAAAGAATGACAGAATCTGGGATACAGGCATGATGGAGCTAGTGTCTATATATTTGGAACGAGCAAGGCTAAACTCATGAATGCTCTATTGACACATCACTTTAGAATTTCCTTAACAATCTAAAAAATACACGAGGAGGTTGATAATTGCCCTGTTTGATAATTAGCTGATTGCATTAGTTATTAGCTGATTCTATCAGTTGTTTGATAATTAGCTGATTGCATTAGTTATTAGCTGATTCTATCAGTTGTTAGCTGATAGCTGATTTGATCAGCGGATTATATTAGCTATTTGTTAGAGATGTTTGGTAAAATTAGCTGTTTAGTGTTAACTGTTTATGTGTAAAATGACTTATGAGAATATGACTTAAAAAAATTACAAGGGTATAAATATTATATATCTTAGTATTTCGTTGAATATTCTTATAAGAATTTAGATTTTAGAGAAGTCATGTTTACCTATATTATTTCATCATTTATGAGAAATTTATGCAACTCTTTCTATTTTCATTTTTATTTAAGGTCAACATTTTATTTCTAACCTATAACTTCATAAAATAATTATAAGAACAAATAATGTTTCTAAAATGTAGGTATCTAGGAACCTTAACTAAGTTGTCTTATTTACTAGAAATTGTTGTATATTAAAACTAACAAAAATATGACGCGTGTAGTACTTAATTGGAAGTTAATCAAGAATACAATTTAAACATCAAAATATTACGCAAATGGAAGAATTGAAGGCTAGTTGGCATCACAAATAAGTGGAAGAAGAAAAGTGGAGAAAAAAAAATCCTTATTTAAGCAAGGGTTGAAGTGTTTGATGTTCTTTTTTCTTCTTTAGCTGCTTGCGGCAGATACATATAGGAAATGATACAGTTGAGTTTTGATACATATCATTTTAGCTGTTGGTCGAAAACGCTCATATATTGCAACTTTTTCGTTTTCAGCTGTTTACTTTCAATAAGCTTATAAAAACGTTGCTCTCCAAACAATGTTGTTAGTTGTTTGAAAAGTCAAACAGCTAATAGCAACCAATCAGCTAAAAAAACAGTTGATTGGTTGGTATCCAAACAAGGCCAATATCTTTAAGATACCATATGATAATATTGTTAGATGTTTAGTGTATACAATGGTTTGTGCCAAGGTAGATTTGGCTCATGTTATTAGTCAGGGTATTAAGTACATGCCAAAACCTAAAAGAGAACATAAGGAAGCCACCAAATAGAAATTCATATACTTAAGAGGTACATCAAACTATGAGGTTATGATTAGAACTCAATAAGGTGATCCTTTATTTATGGGATATGTGGATTTTTAGACTATACAATAGATTGGAATGATTAAAAGTATGCCACATAATATTTCTATAATCTTGTAGAAGGGCCTATTTGTTGGAATCAACATTATAATCTATAGAAAGTAGACTATATAACAATAGATGAAGATGGTAAAGAAGTATTATGACTTAAATGGCTAGTGAAGGAGGTGAGCATCGATCAATGTATTTGATTACGTTGTAAAAGTTGAAGCGATATTTATTTAGCAAAGAATTAAGTGTAGCATACAGGACTAAGCACATAGATATGAGATTTTACAAGATCGAAAAGTTTATTAATTCTTTCTTAAGAATCCAAGTTATCAGGTAAAGTCTCGCTGCAAGAGAAAGGCTTCTAACTGTCCAATTTGTTAACTTCTTAATCACCATATTAATAATTTAGATTGTTGGTGATAAGAAGATTTCCAAGCTACTTCAACAATGTACAACCTATATTTAATTTGGAAGTGGTGGATAGGGGGAGAGCAAACTTTTGTTGCAATTAATAGAGAGGCTTGACACAGATGTAATACATAAAGCCGTCTCTCCTCTATTAAAACCTATCAGATATAGGTCATTAGCAAAGGTAAACGTAAAGTAGATGGATAGACGGCCAGTAGCTGTCGTATTCCTTGAAGCTTTTGATTTCTTAACATTAAATATACCTTTTATAATTCTATTCAAACCAATTTACCCATACCAAACAAACTATACGCATGTCGTCAAATTAAAAGCCAAGAAAATACTCCATCCATAGATAGGATTGGAGCATAACCATAAGCATACATTCCTGACCACAGTATGCGGGCCCACAACACAAATCACGGCACCTAATGTCATTGACCCGGAGACCACATTACGTGGTTAGCGGTTTCCCCTTTTTAATTTCATAAATTTAATTATTTTAATTTGACGACAAATAGCAGGGGTGACCAGTAAGGTGTCGTGCCATGTCACCATCCTTTTGATCAGCAGTGTGGTTGTGGTCGTGATTTTAATCGACCATATTGGAAAAGAGGCAACCATCGTATGGGCTATATTTTAGTTTAACCGCCGTGTAGGCTTTGGCTCTTGTATTATAGGCTCAAATACGCCGCTTCCTATATCCTATGGAGACTTGCTTTTCAGGCCCGGGCTAGAGCTTGATTGATAAAGACCATCCAGTTCTGACTTCTGAGCCCTGCATCTTCTCTTTTCATTTCAAGGAAACGACTTGAGATTGCAATAGAAGATAGACCTAATGTATACGAAAAAGGATTTGAGTTAAGATATTAATCTCTTTATAGTTTGTGTATAATTATTTCTCTGTAAAAAATAAAAAACTATAAATGTCAATTTAAACCAAGTTGAGAAGTTAATATCCAAATAAAAAATATAAATAAATTCAAACAAAGAGTAAAAACGTTAGATCTGAGAGGAGGATTACGAAAATGACCGAAAACTATCTCGTTGAAAGTAAATAAAAAAGTAATTCGTAATCTAATATACTAAAATTTTAGACTAATATATAAAATAAAAATTTAAGGGGGGAAATCTCTTTGTAAAATCTTTATTTTTTTAGCCCAATAAATAAGTTTAATTTGGTGATGTCTACTAAGTTACATATTTGTTTCAAGGTCCTCTTTGCTTAGGCAAGATATTAGGCTTCGTTTAGTTAGCACGGATTGTTGACTGGGAAATTAATCTATTTCCTAAAATTTAAATTATTACGTTTGGTTGGTTTTTTTGAATAGTTAGGAAATTAAAAACTTTCTTAATTTAAGGAAAATAGTAGCACTTTCCCTGGATTCTAAATCTCAACACCCCCTTTTCTTCTCTCTCTACTCTACGACTTTAAAATATATAAATTTTAAATAAATTTTGATTTAATAATTTAAAATATATAAAAATAAATTTTAGTTTATAAATAGTAATTTTTGAATTATTTATTTTTAAAAATAAAATATTTTATTAATAAATATTATATAAAATATTTAAATAAATTTAAATAAAAATA
>JAOSBL010000212.1:38015447-38029900 GCA_027568915.1 Erythroxylum roraimae
GAGTTTGGTGGTTTGAGAGAAAAGAAGAGAGTTGAGCTAGGGTTTAATTCTTCTTAGTCTTCAAGAAAGATTTTGAAATTGTTCAGGAAGAGAAAAAGGAAGAGGAAGAAAAGAGCTTCCATTTAAGCTAAAGATCTCTTCATTTGGTGAAGAATCAACGTAAGATCCTTTTGAATCTTTTGAATTTTTGGAAGGATTCTAATTCCTGGAGTTTAGAAAATGCTTGGGTTTAATTATTCTAGAATCAATTTTTGTGATTTTGCATTGTGGGATTTTCACTTGGATTCCTATTGGATGAGCATTTGGATATTATGAGATCATATGAGATTAGAAAAGAGATGACGAGAAATTGAGTTATGATATAAAGTAACCAAGTGTTCTTGAGGTGTAAGCTTATAAATAAGCTAGACACAAGTAAAGGGTAAAGATTGAAAGAAGAATTTAGAAAGATCATGTATAAATGAAGTGTAAATCTAAATTCAATTAGACACATATCTCTTGTCCAAATTAGTATACTAGGCACAACTTCTATTCGGAATTTAAACATCTTAGAAACTGAATTAGATTCCAATTTCTTCATACCATTTGTAGCTCCATGTCTCTAGTTTGCCACAAATTAGAAATCATCTCATTTGGAGCTCTACCGATCCAGAAATCATCAAAATACTGAGGTATGTTTAGTAAAATAACACCAGTTCATAATATTTAAGAACACACACACTGTACCCGTCTCACGTTTTTCACTCAATCTTTCTCACTTCAATTCAGATGGCTACGATTTTTGGTGAAGATGTAGAGCAATGTCTTACGAGTCCAATGGTTTAAGAATCAAGTCATTTGAGTGTCTAGAGATGAAGTTATGGCCAAAAGAATCCAATCTGGTTTTGTCCTCAATCATATTGAACCTGTCGTGGGAAAATTCGCATAACTTTTATTAATGATGTGGGGATTTAGATGTTCTTTAGATGATTGGAAAGAGAACTTCAAGATATACAACTTTCATGAGACCTAGAAGACAAATTTTACCA
Organism: Erythroxylum roraimae; assembly: GCA_027568915.1. NCBI lineage: Eukaryota > Viridiplantae > Streptophyta > Magnoliopsida > Malpighiales > Erythroxylaceae > Erythroxylum > Erythroxylum roraimae. The sequence continues at coordinate 38,016,476 of JAOSBL010000212.1, forward strand.
TCTAAGGGGTCAAAAATAGGAACAAACGATATGACATCATTTATAGATGAAGTGACATCATCAGATGATATAGGATTGGAAAAATTACCATAACTTTCACTACAGATATCCAAAATTCTCATGCTATATACCGTTGGAAAGATAACAGAAAGATCTACAACTCTCAAGAATGAAACTTTGTCAAAATCTATTTTGAGCAATCCCAAATTTTCCCCTAAAAGCCAAAGAAGAATTTTCCATTCAGCCACCAATATACTGCACCCAGTTCTCAACTTCATGAAATTTTGAGACTCTTAGAGACAGAATTGAAATTCGATGTCTTAACAAAAAATGTAGCCATATGTTTCTAGTTTAATCCAAAAAAATAATTATCTCATTTGGATAACTAGAAGAAAAGTTATAGCTAACAGACCAAAGCACACTCAGTGAACATTTTTCATATCACTACCAATTTTGTTTCCAAATCTTTCCTTATCCCAACTCATACCAAGATCACTCTTTCTACTCCCTCTACTTCTCATTTTTAAAAAAAATCACATTTAATATCAATTATATCCAGAAGTTGTCAATGAATGCATGTACTACTTTTTAATGTGCAAAGATTCAATATTTATGTGCATATATGCTAAGCAAGAGCAAGAAAATGCATTTCTTTAATCTCTCTTTAATCACTCATATTTACCATTTTAACCTTCTCACAAGTAATGGGATGTTACACTTTAAGTAACTCCAACTAAAGAAACAAAATCAACTAAATAATTACATATTATTAATGTACATGATTCTACGAGAAAGTAAGGCTAAACATATAGAGATGTTCGACTTCCAAATATTATGTTAATACATGATATATCTTGTTTTGTTTATATGTAGTTTCCTTCAATGAATTACATAACTTTGTTTAGACTATGCCATATTTATACGAGTTATTGGCTTCGTACTTAATTTTGGGACATAAACCTTAACTTAGGTTGTAAGAGAAGTAAAAAAAAAGAGAATGTAATGGGAGACATCACAAGAGAAATAAAGAGAGAGTTTCTTCTATTTCTTAACTTAATAACTGATTTGATAAAGTTATTCTACTTAGCGTCTACATGAAAATTATAGTCCTGTTAGTTCCATTAATGAAGAATCTAATAACATATTATTTTTGCAAAATTTTTAAAGTATTTTATTATTACTTTTTAAATTTCTATCTATAATTACAAAATTCAATAAAGTTCAAATTTTTTTGATAATTAACTAAATACAATATAAATCTAATAATTATAATCTCATCATAATTTCGTGTATAATACACATTTATTCCAAAGGCTTTATCTTATTTATTAGTTAATTAAATAAATATGCATAAGATAAATAATATCTTTTGAATAATAATATCACAAAGATTATAATCGACCGATTAACTATAGGGAATAAATGACATTTAATAGATAAATACTTAATTCCACCAATGATAATGTAATTAAATAATGGTTAATCATTTTATTAGTAAATTAAAATTGTTCAGTATGGTAAATAGGCTAAGAAGTTAAGGCAAACTAAACTTTAAAATTTTCAAAATTGATTTGTTTAAATTGCCTAGTACACAAAATTTTTATCTTCTTTTGGCGTTCTCATTTTTATTCATGCCGTTTCATTTCGTTTCTCTGTCTTTTTTTGAGAAAGGTGTTTGCAGAAATATTCCTGACATATTCTCTACGTTGGCTCTTTTTGTACATTCAAACAATGTAATCATAGATTTGAGACGAGAACAAGAAAACAAATTCAATCTTAGAGGATAAGATTCTATATAGCTGTGCTTTTGTTTTTAATAATGATGAACATAATATATAACATTGTTAACTAATAATTGATTACTATTTTTAGAAAGAAATCATTATTTTATTAATTCTAACGTTTAGATGTCATTGCTTATGATAAATTATTATTATGATAATTTATAAATAAAAATAACTAAGATACTTTATGAAAATTTTAAAATATTTTTAAAATTGAAATATTTACTACTAATGGATTAAATTATCGCTACCATACAATTTTACTAGTAATTAATAGTAAATAATTTTTATAAGGTGATTTAGAAGATAAGGAGACATCTTTGTTAGTTTTTTTATAGATAAAATGTCTTTAAGAATTAAATTTAAGACGAACTAAAAGTTTTAAAAATTGAACATTAAATATTTTTAATTTTTAAATATTAAAGGTAAAAAAATATAAATCTTCGCTATAATTTAAGAAATCTTTGTAATCTTTAAAATTTTCAAAAAAAATTATTTCTAATATTTCAGTTTTTCAAAAAAGACTTCTTCTCTTAGACTTTGCTTACCAACGAAAGTATTAATATTAGATGTAAATTAATCAAAAATCATGAAGATGATAATTCAAGTTAAATATCAAAATTGACTCGAACTAATTAAATTTAGCTTAAATTAATAATATAAAGTTATTTTAATAAATTATCAAGAGTTGAATTTAATTAGTTTAATTTAATTTAAGAGCTAAGTTGAATGATCAAATAAACAACAATTTTGGTACACTTCTAATGTTCATGTTACATGTGTACCTAAGTCTAAAAGGAGTTTTTTAAATTAAAAAAACTAAAAGAATTCTTTTAAGAAATTTAAATATAAAAAAGTCTACAATTATAGGGATATTTATTTATTTTTACCCAAAAATTCATTTACGTTGTTCTTTTATTAAGAATCAATATAAAATCCGATAAGTTTAATAGAAAATGACTATTTCTAAATTCTTTTAGATCCAGTTAGCCTATTTATCATTATTAAATTTACATGAATTGAAAGATTCAATTAAATTAAATTTATCAATAAAGTCAATGGAATTACTATATTATCCATAGTTCTTTAAGTTTAATATTTCACTAACTACTTAAATTAATTTAAATGATTACAGTGGCAGCTTTTTAAAATGATAATGCGATTTGAAATCGAGTCTCACACTAACAAGACATCCTTAAAAGAAAATGGAGTGCAAGCTTTGTGATTTTAATCGCAACAAAATTAATGACATACCAAGATTTTCTTGGGTTAGCAATATAATAATATATAAAATAATTTACGTGAACTTCCATTTAATTTACCTCTTAAGGCTTGACATATACGATTTGAACCGTGTACAAAAACTATGTTGGCTTAATAATTCAATACATATAAAATCTTTTCGTAGCATAAGCATACAAATAGTAATTAAATGGAATCTTCACTTGAATAAAATTATGTTCAAACTTGTTAGTTAAATGGTCGATTAGTTTTAAGGGTAGGAATATTAAAGCTCCCTTTAATTTTACGACTTCCTAAAAACTATTTTATAATTTAAATTTAATATGAAAATATTTGGAATTGTAATGAATTGATGATTGTAATTTATTTTTCTAATAATCAATCCACAAAGACCTATAATCAAAAAATAAAAATTAAGTAAATACTATAATTACATGAAATTTAATGTATTTAGTTTAAAAGAGACAGCCAGACAGGGCAACGGGCAGGGAGCAGAAGATCTGTTTCCGTAAACCTGTTCTAACTTCTAACCATGTTACATCCATAATTTATGTCGAAACTCGCACAAATATATGGTTAAAAAAGGACGGGAACAAGTTGATTGGCACAGGTGATCCTGTGCCGACGGGCGGAGGAGGGCGGTTGGTGGTGGCTCTTCATTCCATTATTAATTAAAGACGGATGTGACGATCGGTCAGGCACTCACTCCTCTTGTACATTATTTACCTCCCTGAGTCAGCTTTCCTTTGACTTTGAGATTTTTCTAAATATAAACATAATTCTTTACAATAATCTTTTTATAATGATAACTAAAGTTTATTATTATCGACAACTTTCATTTGAAATTTCTGTACAATACATATACATAGATAATTATCAATATTATAAAAGTCATCAATATAATTTTTAAATAATTTTTTATTTAATTGTAAAAGATCACTAGTCATGTGATTAGTTCTTATGAACATATATAAGCATCCAACTACCAAACATTCACGTAAAAACCTTAATCCACACAAATGAGAAAACCAATTGCATTAACGAGCTGCAAGGCGGACGTTCAATAAAAAAAGTAAAGTTTGTTCCATTAAAGAAACAAAAAGAGCTCTCACAATCTGGAAGTAGCAGAGATCCTAAGAGGAGGATTTAGGTTTAGGGGCTTAGATCCTGATGTCTCCGTGTCGACTTTACCACGATTTTCAGACAAATCACCAGGTGGATTGTTCTCATACATTGCCAATTTCTTCGCCATATCTCTCAATTTCACTTTCAAGAACTTCCCATTGCCCTTTGGTATATCATCCAAGATCTCCACTTTCTTTGGAATCATGAAATGTGGGAGCCTTCTCCGGCAATAAGCAATGATGTCAGCTTCTGTAACATCAACTGTGTTGTCATTCGAGTTCTTCCTAATAGTAAGAAAAGCACATGGAGTCTCTCCCCAACGAGGATGTGGCATTGCCACCACAGCAGCCTCGAGGATTCTTGGATGAGAGCAAAGAACAGACTCGACTTGAAAACTGCTAATGTTTTCACCTCCAGAGATAATTATGTCTTTTAATCTGTCCGTAATTTCCAAGTAACCATCAGGGTGTATCACACCAACGTCTCCTGTAGCAAACCAGCCATCTTTAAACGCTTTGGATGTGGTCTCAGTATCTTTGAAGTACCCTTTCATGATACTGCTTCCTCGTAGAACAATCTCACCCATTGTCTTGCCATTTCTTGGCACACTCTCCAATGTGTTGCGGTCTCTAACATCAACATCATCGAGGGTCAGTATGCTAATTCCTTGTCGAGCCTTGAGTTTGGCTTTGTGATTGCTTGGAAGCCAATTCCACTTGTCTCGCCACTCGCAGACCAGAGCTGGCCCTGTGGCCTCAGTCATGCCATATGCGTGTGTGATGTTGAACCCAAGTGGTTCAAGCCTCTCGAGCAATGCCGGAGGCGGAGGTGCACCGCCAGTGAGGACTTGAACAGGAGAAGAGAAATTGCGGCGTTCATTGGGTTCTGCTTCAAGGAGGATGTTAAGCACGATAGGCGCACAGCACATGTGAGTGACTTTGTGCAGAGAAATGTTGCGATACATTTCGCCTGCGGTGATGTTCCGGAGACAAACATTGGTGCCACCGCGTGCAGCGATGCCCCACGTGAAAGTCCAGCCGTTGCAATGGAACATAGGGAGAGACCACAAGTAGACAGGTTCTGTTCCCATTTCCCATCCTAGAAGCAGACTGAGTGTGCTAAGGTAAGCGCCTCTGTGACTGTAAACAACTCCTTTAGGCTGAGATGTTGTGCCTGAAGTATAGTTCAAGGCTATTGGATCCCATTCGTCTTGAATCTCTTCAGGGACGTAGTTCGGATTGCCAGCCTCAACAAGTTGCTCGTACTCCAAGTCTCCTAGTCTGAAACCTGACGGAGAGTCGATATTATCGATGACAATCACGACAGGACCAGGGCTAACTCCTGACTCAGTCAGTAATTGAAGAGCTTCTCCAGCCAAAGTTACGTACTGGTAGTCCACAAAGAAGAGTTTTGCTTCAGAGTGGCGGAGAATGGTAGCTACATTCTCCGAGTCCAGCCTGGTGTTGATCGTGTTGAGTACAGCCCCTGCCATAGGCACCGCAAAGTGCATCTCGTACATAGCTGGGATGTTTGGTGCAAGCACTGAGACCTATATATATACGAGAAAACTTGAGTTGGAGTCTTTTATCTATGCCTTCCAACCATGTTTGACATTAGATCTTTTTCAAAAAATACTTACAACGTCGTTTTTTGCAATGTTCAATGACCGGAGTGAGGCTGCGAGGCGGCGGCACCGATCGTAGGTTTGGAGCCATGTGAAACGAGTGCCATCGTAGACGACGGAGGTACGGTTGGCATAAACCTTGGAGGCTCTCTTCAGGAAAGTTAAGGGTGTGAGAGGAACATAGTTTGCGTCACATTTTGGGAGGTCATCCATTTTTCTGGACTTTGGATTATTCTTCTCAAGGGCAGATTTTAGAATGAGAGATCTCGACCACGGGTGTGCTTGTGAAAGAAGTTGATTGAGATTTGAGTAGACAATTGGAGCCAGGGATAAGGAGATTAAATAGGAGCCAACTTGCTCATTTAATCGATGTCTCACCACGACCACATAGGCTATTCAAATTTTTTTTTTGGTAAATAGGCTATTCAATTTTTCTCTTCCACATTGTTCAAAGTATTTCATAATTATAAACAAATTAAAAAGTATTTCATAATTATTAAAAATTTTATAATAAAAAATCCACAGTACCAATATTTAAACTCGCAATATATAAACATAATATTTTGTAAATTACATTTTTAATAAAATATTTGATAAAACACTAATTTAAAATTAAATGCCGAAAGTTTAAACTCTTGAAATTTATGAAATTCTAATTTTAGAGAATTAATAAGACTCAAATACTTAATTGATTTCTTTAACATTTGGTAGAGATGACAATAGCGCTGGCTCGACCCAAACCGATCCAACTGTGGGTAAGCCTGTGTCTCGATCGGGTTGGGGTTGCCTTAGCCTGGCTTGATTTATCATTTTAAAAAAAGTTTTAAAAAATAACATTGTTTTGTCATTTTTGATCAGGCCATGGGTCCGGTTTAAAAAAAACAAATTAGAAAAACGATGTCGTTTTGTCACTTTTGATCGAGTCTGGTCTAGTCCTACCCGTAGCCCGGTCAAGTCAAGCAATTCCGGCTCGTTGGTTGGTTAACTTGGGCCTGACCTGTTGACTTCGGACCAAGCCGGGGTCAGATTGCCATCCCTAATTAAGAAAGGCAGGGTAAACGAGGCTTGATAATTATCTGAAATGGGATATTGCATGTAGAAAGCTTTGATTTCGAATAATGGAGAACGTATGCATATTTATGTTTATGATTCTTTTTTTTAATTGTAAAATCCATTAGTTTTTGAATACGATGAAAAAAATATTAAATACGTAAAATAAAATAATTTATACATATCATATATTTTGAACAAATTATTTAATAAATAATTTAAAGTCAAGTAAGGGATTGGATTAACTTGATGTTTGTAAATCTCTTAAATTGGAAAGTTATTAAGAAGAGTTTGCTCCATCGATTAAATATTTCTTACGGGACAAGAGACATTTTTCCCACCTAAACTTGTGTTTAGGCACTTTTAACTTATTTCTGATGCCCATCTGCTCTTCTTTTCTTCACCTTCTTTTTTTTTTTAATTTCCACATTAGATTTTGTGAAAAAAGTAAATTTTCATTTCCTAACTAGTTAAGGTGTGGCTTAATTAAAGTTGAAAATATCATGCCAAAATTTATATCAATTTTGATATTGATACAATATAATATCGTTAATTGTTAGTATCAATATAATTTTAGATATTTTTAAAATTATTAAATAATTTTTACATTTATATAATTAAATTTTGGTTTCTTATTGTAGTTAACATTAAAAATATTTCAAATTTTCACTCTATTGAGAACATATATAGTAAAAATAGAAAATAATAAAAAGAAAAGAATAATACAATAATATTTTAATAAGATTCGGTCAATTGAGCCTACCTACATACTTTTGAACCAAAACTAACTATTTCATTATTGAATACTATTATGATGACTATAACAAATTAGATATATATGTGTATATAAATGGAAACCCTAAATTAACCTTTTTACTAAATCTAACTCAGTTTAATCATGACTAGTAAATCTTATAGTCATTTAAAAGATAAAAATCTACCAAAAAAACATGTTTTTAGATAAGATTGAATATGCTAACATGATTGTGGATCTCATTATTTAATTCAGTAATATGAAACAAGCTTTTTGGCATGTCCTTATTCTTCGATCGTAGATTTTCCTACTTCTCTAGACGTTAATAAACGATCTCAGACATAACAATGTCTCAATTTCACAAATTTAATTGATTTCTTTATGTATAAGATAATAGGAGTTAGTTAGCATATATCTATTATGTATATTTGTATCTCTGCACTGATACTGTATTATTCACATTATTCGTGTATATCATCGTAAATACTTAGTATACAAGTTGGTTACAACAACTCCCTGTATATATTTCATACACGTTATGTAATACACGGGCTTTTCTCCTGGAAACTATTTTGTACCCTTATATGGTATCAGAGCCTTTGGCTTAACGACAATACCATTTTTTTCTTCATACTTTCTGTCCATTTTATCCTACACAAACACAATCATATCTCATGATTCTGAATCTGCTACAACCGCTACACTTGCAGTCAATACCGAAACCCCAATCCCTCAAAACCTGATCATGTTCACCACAGGTTTTTCATCTGATTCCAAATTAAATGGTGCAAATTTTCCTGCTTGGAGAGTCTAGGTAAGTACACTCCTCATTTGCGACAACGTGAAGGGGTATGTTGATGGCGCCATCCCTTGCCCAGTTACACTAGGTCCGAAACTGGACATCTGGATTAGACAAGATCAGTTTGTTCTCCACGCCTTGATGACCACTGTTGCGTCGAATATAGCTACTCTACTTGGCGTCATTCACTCCTCCAAAGAAGTATGGGATCCGCTTGCCAAAACATATGCAGGTGCGTCTCGTTGCCGACTAATGTCCTTAAAAGAAAAACTAATCTGCATTCGAAAGGGAGGCAGAACTATTTCTGAATATCTGAAGGAAATCAAGAGCCTTGGCGGATGAGATAGCACTTGTCAGTTCACCAATGGATGACACAGATTTGGTAATCCACACTCTGAATGGCTTGACTACTGACTTCAAAGATGTTAGTGTTGCGATCCGTGCTCGCGAAACTCCAATTGGCTTTGATGATCTACATCAAAAACTTGTCGACTTTGAACGGTTTTTGGAAAGGCAAACACAGCTTGAAGAATCGGTTTAGGCCCCATCTGCGCATGTCTCCTGCAAACAACGTTCTACTTCTCATCGCCGCTATGGTCGCTCCAATAACAATGGATCCCCCAGTCGACCACGAGTCACTACCCTTCACAATCCCAGCCCATTCGTTCCCCCTGGAATGCCTGACCAACAAGAGATCATATGTCAATATTGTGACAAACCTCATCACACAGCCAAAACCTGTTGGCTACTGCACGGGAAACCAATCAGAAATCAAACCAGGCATATATCGTCCACTTCACGTCCACGACATGGCCCAGGAGCTTACACTATTCATACGGACGAATCATCCTCCAAAGGCCAGTGGATTCTTGATTCGAGCGCTACTCATCATGTTACCAATGACTTGAAAATTTTGTCCCTACACTCCCAGTACAGAGGTCCTGATAACTTGCAGGTTGGCAATGGTTATGAAGTATTCATCGATCACACGGGTAGTTTCTCTCTTCCCACTACATCAAAACCAATTGTCTTTGATAACGTTCTGCATGTACCAAAAATCAACAAAAATCTTTTCTCAGTTAAAAGGTTGGACACCAGAAATAACATATCTGTTGAATTTTTTCCCAACTGTTTTCAGGTGAAGAATCTGCAGAGCAAGACAGTGCTTCTTATCGGTTCTTGCCACAATGATCTCTATGATCTCTGTCTCCCTCTCCTTAAACCAGCTGTTTTTCATACCACTCTTCATCGTCTACCAGTTCTTCATCATATATTAGGTCATCCATCTAATAAGGTGTTTAATTTCCTTCAGTCGACTCACAAGTTAGGATCTCCTATGGCTTCATCAGCTGTGTGTGTTTCTTGTCAATGTGCAAAGAGTCACAAACTTCCTTTTTCAGCTCTTCGGCTACAAAGTTCTAAGCCTTTAGACATAATATTTTATGATGTTTGGGGGTCTCCTCCATTGGTTTCTGTCGATAGTTTTCGCTACTATGTCATTTTTGTTGATCACTTCACAAAATTTACTTGGGTTTATTTGTTAACGAATAAATCTGATGTCTTATCTACTTTTATCAACTTCCGCAAGCATGTTGAAAATCAATTTGAAACACCTATTAAAACCCTCTACTCTGATAATGGAGGGGAGTTTCTTAAACTAAAACCATTTTTGGCCACACATGGTATAAATCACTTTACCACTCCACCCCACACACCTGAACAAAATGGGTTATCTGAACGTCGTCATCGTCACATTATTGAAACCACTAGGGCCCTTCTTCATCAAAACAAACTTCCTACAAGTTACTGGTCTTATGCCATCCGAACAGCTGTTTACCTTATCAATCGGTTACCCACACCAACCCTCCATATGCAATCTCCTCTTGAAATACTATTTCACCAGCCACCCAGTTACACACATCTACACTTCTTTGATTGTCTTTGTTTCCCCTGGATACGTCCCTACACCATCAATAAACTTCAATCCCGTTCCAACCCATGTATATTTGTTGGCTACTCCTCCAATCAGTTTGCATACCTCTGTCTTGACCCAAGCACTAACCAAATATACATTTCTCGCCATGTTGTTTTCATTGATGATCAATTTCCATATACATCACCAGATCAATTATCTGTCTCTTCCATAACCGATACAAATACCTCTCCACCCTTGTCTCATCAGATTATTCCCATTGTGGCATCCCCTGTACGACCAACACTGTCGGGCCATGCAGAAGCTTCATCTTCAAACCCTCCATAGCCACCCTGTTCATCATCACTGCCCCAATATAGACATCCCACCTCAACAACCGACCAACACAACCAATCTACCAATCTTCATCCAATGATCACTCGTTCTAAAAACAATATCCATAAACCAAAAACTTTCACGGCTACCTGTCACCCACTACCTCAAACAGAGGAACCCCCGCACAATTCAACAGGCACTTCAAATACCCCATTGGCGTGATTCAGCTCTCTTAGAATATGAGGCCTTGTTACGGAATGAAACTTGGACTCTTGTTCCTCCAACAGAAGCTCAAAATGTCGTCGGGTGTATGTGGCTTTTCAGAACGAAATGCCATTCGGATGGCTCAGTGGCTCGGTATAAATCCACACTGGTTGCGAAAGGCTATAGCCAATGTCTCGTGATCGATTACAGTGACACCTTTTCTCTTATGGTGATACACCAAATAATCAAAATATTCCTCACTTTGGCGCTGGCCACCTCCTAGCCGCTACATCAAATGGACGTTAATAATGCGTTCCTCCAGGGTTGACTCTATGAAACTGTTTACATAAAGCAACCGTCGGGTTTTATCAGCAAGGAGCATCCAAAGTATGTTTGCAAACTACATAAATCAATCTACGACCTAAAGCAAGCTCCACGTGCCTGGTATCAAGAACTTCGGCTCTTACTCCTCCGCTATGGTTTTCTCTGCAGCACAAGTGACTCCTCTCTATTCATCTATCATTGTCGAGGGATTACTATGTACTTTCTGGTATATGTGGATGATTTGCTGCTCACTGGAAGCTCTCCGACTGCACTTGATGTCTTTATTAAAGAACTATCCCCCAAATTTTCACTCAAACACATGGGTACTCCATCTTACTTTCTCGGCATTGAACTCATACCTAACGTCGATGGCATTTTTCTCTCTCAGCAACGTTACATCTATAATTTACTTGCAAAATTTCATATGGCATATTGCAATCCTTGTACTACTCCTATTTGTACATCCGCCATCCTCAAACTGGATGACGGCTCCGCCCCAACTGATGAGCGTCTATATCGCAGTACATTAGGTGCCTTACAATATGTTCTTCTGACGCGCCCCGATCTCAACTTTGCCGTAAACAAGCTATTTCAGTACATGCATAAACCAACTACACTTCACTTTCAATAACTGAAATGCACACTTCGGTATCTCAAACATACTCATGCCTTAGGTCTTCAACTGAATTGACCAAAACACATTCGACTTCAAGCCTTCAGTGATGCCGACTAGGGAGGAGACGCTGACACCAAAACCTCAACATCTGCCTATGTTATTTATCTTGGAAGCAACCCCATTTCCTGAAGCTCAAAACGTCAATGCACAGTTGCTAGATCCTCCGTCGAAGCCGAATATCGTGCAGTAGCAAACACCGTTGCAGAGGTCATGTGGATTCACAATATTCTCCGAGAACTCCAAGTTCATTTTTCGGTAGCACCAACGATTTACTGTGATAATTTGGGAGCTACGTACGTATGCTCTAATCCGGTCTTTCATTCCCGGATGAAACATCTTGCTCTGGACTACCATTTTGTTCGCGAACAAGTGCAAAAACATCATCTAAATGTCTCTCACATTTCTACACTGGATCAAATTGCAGATGCCTTGACCAAACCACTGTCCAAACACAAGTTTGAAGCTTTTCGGACCAAGAAGAATGTTACGTTCGGTGACTTCATCTTGCGGGGGCGTAATAGGAGTTAGTTAGCACATATCTGTTATGTATATCTGTATCTTTGCACTGATACTATATTATTCACAGTATTCGTGTATATCATCGTAGATACTTAGTATACAAGTTGGTTACAACAACTCCCTGTATATATTTCATACACATTACGTAATACATAGGCTTTTCTCCTGGAAACTATTTTGTATCCTTATATAAGATACAGTTTGTTATATGATTATGCCTTTTTTCATAAACATCTTTATCGTACCAATATGCTCATGTCTTTAGTATGTGTTTTCATCTATAATTCCACACCTATGTCTCAAGTCATGTTCATCTAAAAGGTTCTCAAGAAATGTATATTTCCATCTTGAAACTCCAAATTGCATTTCCATATATGTAAGCCATGCACAACAATCTCTCCCTTAGTGAATATACTATTCATGAGTTGGGTTTACATCTTGAGATATTAATCAAGTTCAAGCAATGCTTGAACTTCTCAATTACAAACAAATTTGTTGACATGTTAACTGTATTTTTTGAATTATTAACCTTTTCTAAAAAGATATGTCCGAATGCAATCAACATACTGATCTTATGAAATATCATAATGTATTTGCTAAATAAATGATACTTTGACTATCATAATGTATTTGAATTATACCTTGACAAGGCCCATTTTCTTCATTAGCCTTATAAGCCACAATGCACATTTAACAGTCTCGGTCACTATCATGTATTTTATTTCAATTATGGACAATGTAATCATAGACTGTAATATTGATTTTCACTATCATGATATTGATAATCGTTAATATTGACTATCGTTGTAGATAATTTTATAAAATTAGAATTTAATTTCTTATTATAGTTAAAATTAAAAATATTTCAAATTTTGGCTGTTGAAAAAATTATATGGAAAGGATATAGAATAATTAAAGAAGGAGTTAAATAATATTTTTAATGAAATTCAACTAAATGGGTGTACCTACGTGCTCACAAACTAAGAGCATTTGTTTGACTATTGAATAATATGATGATAATTAACAACAAACTAGCTTTACATTATATATATATATATACATATACATACATATAT
>JAOSBL010000212.1:38040001-38058809 GCA_027568915.1 Erythroxylum roraimae
ATTTCATCGTAATAAAGGTACGCACAATCATAACCCTAGCTTCTTCTTGCTTACGGCAATCCCACCTTCACCAAAAGGCTTACTTGAGCGTCGGAGGGGCTAATCGGGACACAACCCCCTACGTGCCTTCTTTGTTTTGCAGGATCTTTACGTTGAAGTCCTTACGTAAGGCAATCAATTCATGGATCCAAATGGCAACGTACAGTTCGGCCAGAATCCGGCAGAACCAGACTGCATACATAAAAAGGGTTTAAACTCGCGACTTCACTTAAGCAACCTCATTAGGTTACTTTGAATCTGGCTGCATAGCATGTCGAATCTATTGATGTTACGGGCAACTAACAAGTTTTAACCTGGTTTATAGTGGTGAAATTTCAGCAAAATAAAACAGTAAGTATGAAATACTTCAAATGAATAATATTATAGGAAATACTAAAGTAATTTTAAAATATTAATAATAGTAATCTAAAAATACAAAATTGAATATGCCTTTTTTTAAGTTTCATTTTTATCATATTTAGAATTGTTTTTTATGATATTGTTAGATATTAGTCACTTAATCATCGAGATTATATTCTTTTTCAACCATTTGATTCCTCACTAATCATTCCTGTCACTAGATAAACTCCATTTTTTAAAGAGGATTATGAAAAGATACTTGAACTACTTTCAACATAAAAAATCTAAAATATAATCAACTTAAGTAATTTAAAATTTTATTTAACATATATATTTTATATAACAATAGCTATTGACTTAAGTGTACTAACACCTAATCATACGTAATTTTACAAGTAAGATTTTTTTTAAATTTTATGATATATTTTTAACTATTTTAAAATTAATCAAGATAAGAATTTTATATGATAATGCTGTAATATAAGCTGAAACAATACCCTAATTAAAAAAGAATATAAATTTATTTTATAAATAAATAACACTAAAATTTTGTAAGTTTTTAATAAAAAACTGATAAATAAGATACAAATACAACTACTTAAATAATAAGTTTTATATATGATCTTCAATACTACATTATTTGTGTGTATATATTCTCATAGTGAAACTTTCTAAGAATAAAAATAGTTATCACCACGATGGTATGAAAAATAAGATGTTTCTTATTTATATAATCTATCGTTCTCATAATGCATTTTTTTGAGAAGTAAAATAATTATGATCTAGAGGGTATGAAAAATAAGATAGATCATATAGTTTCATAATAAATTTTAACTCAACATTAAATAAGATATGTATTAATGATCTATTAAAATTTGATTATAAAATATCAATTTTGAATTACTGCATCAAATTTTAATTCTTATAATATTAAATTCAATCTTGATATTGAGGTAAAGCTTTAACTGAAATATAATAATTATGATAATAGTAATGTAATTTAAAGTTTCAATATTGTTTATAAATGCTTTATTTGTGTTAAGAGTTATAAGAATTTCTTATGGAGAGGGAAAGGATTACCACCAAATGTATAAAGCAAGATTTGTGATGACGGACCAAATCTAGAAAAGAAGAAGAGCAAGCTGCATACCTGCCAGAATAAATAGAAGGCCCAACTATGGCTTAAGACTGAATCCAATCCAGGTGCCACACAACAGCTTCTTAACATCAGAGGGACTGTGCTTGAGGTCTACAAATACAAATAAAAACCATAATGTTATATGATATATGTAGGGCATCCCTCAGGCTGCATAATATAGATAGACTGGACAAAATTTTTATATTTGTTTAAGATTAGTGTTCGTACTCAGTAGCATCTTTAAATATTCCTTATTACTTTCTATTTTACTCCTCGTCGAACACGCTATCTTTCATCATTTCTATGCTGATCTTTCTTTTTAAATAAAACCACCCATATCTCACAATTTTCATGCGTTGTACTCATCCAAATTAATGCTTTCTCATCATCATCTACCAACTAGTTTCATGACAATCATTTCATTGATAAGATAGAGAACAAAGACAAAAGGTGTATTAAATGAATGCTAAAGGTTGTACTCCTTTCATTATTACATCTCTGTAATTAAGAACAAGTTGGTTATCAGGATTTCTTGACATGTATATAACAACCTATTATAATATACTATAATATGACAAGTTAGTTACTGTACATATTATAATACACAAATTTGCTTACTACATTAGCATGCATGCTAACGTTCATCAAAGTAGTACAGCCAACCAAGTGGGTGTGGGTTGACGTAGAAGGCACGTATCTTTATCGCTTAACCAAGTGATCGGGGGTTCGATCTTTAAGAATGCAGCAAATTTCTGAGCCAGCGGTAGCCCTCCTTGATTTGAGATATTCCCGCCGCAGAGGGATTAGTCTTAGACTAATCCTTAAAAAAAAAAAAAAGTAGCGCATTACCCATTCTCATCTTCCTTATTCTACTCAACTCTTCTCCTCAAACGAAGGGGTATGTGACAAACCCCAAGTTTGTCTCTGAAGTAAGTGAACTTAGAGTGAGTTAAGGATTTCGTAAAACCATCAGCTATTTGCTCAAGAGAAGGTACATATGAGACTATGAGTTGCTTAGCTAAAACTTGATATCGCACAAAGTGGACATCAATCTCTATATGCTTTGATCTAGCATGAAAGACTGGATTTGATGCCAGTGCACTTGCGCTCAAGTTGTCACACTAAATTGTGGGAGATCTCGTCAAAGGGAATTGTATTTCTTGCATGAGAGACCTTATCCAGGCGATTTCAACGGCCACATCGGCCAGAGCTCAATACTTTGACTCTGTGCTTAATCGTGACACTACTCTTTGCTTTTTAGACGACCACGAGATCAACGTTTCACCAAGATATACACAGTACCTAGTCATGGATTTTCTATCATTGGTACTGGTAGACCAGTCTGCATATGAAAAACCATTGATGTCAAGAAATTTGGATCGTCTGATGTGCAATCCAAGATTTTTGGTCCCTTTTAGATATCTTAGTACTCGCTTGACTCCTTGCTAATGTTGATCAGTGGGTGAAGACATGAACTGGCTCAACTTATTCACTGAATATGAAATATCCGATCTTGTGTTAGTTAAATATTGAAGTCCTCCAATTGCTTTTCGAAACTGAGAAGCATCACGCATAGGTTTTCTATCTAGGGCTGACAAGTATCTTTCGGTGACTGTTGGAGTAGGACAAGGTTTAGCATCTTGCATTTTGAATTTCTGTAAGAGATCCATGATGTATTTGTCCTGACTATGAAATAGCCCATATTCGTTTCGTATTACTCCAACTCCCAAGAAATGATGTAGTGAGCTAAGATCCTTCAAAGCAAATACTTCATTGAGCTGCTTGATAAATGTTTTCATTATGTTTTGGTCATTAACAGTTAAAGGTATGTTGTCAACATTTATTAGCAGGAGCAAAATCTTTGATCCTTCTCTATAGACGAACAAGGAGTTGTCACTTTTTGTATTGTGAAAGCCCCACGGTACCAGAGCAGAGGATAATCTGTCAAACCAAACCTGTGGAGCTTGACGTAGCCCATATATAGCCTTAGTGAGCTGGGATACATGATTTGGTTTGTTGGGATCCTTGAAGCCTGCAGGTTGACTCATGAATACTGTCTCTTGTAGAAAGCAATTGAGAAAAGCATTGTTAATATCAAGTTGCCTTAAGTCGCAGTTGAAATATACAACAATGGTTAGTATTATCCTTACGGTAAAAGCTTTGATGACAGGACTGAATGTTTCACGAAAATCCTCACTGAGGCTTTGTTGAAACCCTTTGGCTACTAACCTTGCTTTTCTCCTTACTATTTTTCCATCAGCTCCATTCTTATTTTAAAACACCCATTTACAATCTACTACATTTTTCTGCCCAAGGAATGGAACTAATGTCCATGTTTTGCTGTGAATCAACGCGTCATACTCATCCTGCATTGCCCTTTTCCAATGAGTTGATTGTAGTGCTTCATTCACTGAACTTGGTTCATAATCTTCATTCCTTAATGCTACTCTAATAAATGGGACCTTGGGCTTGAATATCCCACTTTTGCTCCTCATTATCATATGATGACATGTAGTTGTGTCTTATTGTTCAGCTTCAACATCTTCATTTATTTCACCATTTAAGGAGTTGAGTTCAACGGACGTCTCTCTATTTCAGTGAGCTTGGCTATTGCTAAATGACACTGAGTTCATTGTGTCTGTAGTTGAGTGTCGAGGAATAATAGAATGCTGGACTCGTTCTTTTGATTGTGCCAATTCTTGTTGATTAGGCAGTGAGAATAGAAACATTGGCTCAACTTGTGTAATTGGTTCTTGTTTGGTGTTAAGAAAGCCATGCTCAAATGGAAACTCATTTTCATTGAATATGACATGTTGAGAGATGTAGATTTTTCCAGTGGGTCCTAGACATTTATATTCCTTGTGAGAACCTCCATAACTAAGAAAAAAGCACTTGGTGGTATGAAATTAAAGTTTGTATTTGTTGAATGGCTTTAGGCATGGATAACAGGCACATCCGAAAGGCTTCAACGTTTGATAGTCGGGTGTCTTATAGAAGAAAGTGTAGAATGGTAAATGATCCTGCAAAACAATATTGGGTAAGCGATTTATTAGATAGACAACAGTATTGAATGCTTCCCACCAATAAACAAGAGGCATCTTAACTAGTGTCAATAAAGTTAAGCCAAGTTCCACAATATTTTGTAATATTATATAAGTAGACGTTCTCATAGCTTTCACCATATTCTCGACCATTGTCCAATACAACCTCTACGATCAAAAGACAAGTTGTCTGAATCTAAGAATATTGTGAAGTATGGATCTTCCTCTATCATTGTTGTTGCCACTAAAAACTCTACTTCCGTGAGTCGATTTGAGGCAGATTATTTCTTCCAATTCTTTTACTAATATTTCAAAGTTTGGACCATCTTCTACTATTATTACTACCATAATTATGAGGCACTACTTAAACATGTTATTCCTTCCAATTTTTCTATGAGTAACTCTCATTAGCTTTATGACTTTGCATATTACAAATATTTTACAATCATATGACTACTTATATCAATTTTTGTCTCTTCTTTACTATCAATCAATATTGTTAATAGTCCTAAAATAAGTATCAGTCAATACATTTATCCCTAAATTTAAGGCATATCGTAGGTTACATCTCATGCATATTTTTGTGTATATTCTTACATATTTGCTAATCTTGTTTATAAATAATTTGTATCTCTGTTCAATCAAATTGAATTAAAATAAAAAATTTTCTGTAATATTTTGTTTAATTATTAGACATCATTATTAATAATTCTTTATTTGTCATTTTTGCACTTAAGTTTCTCTCACACTATAAAAACCTCTGTTTCCAAAAAATTCGATAAATTGCATTAAGATCTACCTATTACTGGATCAAAATGGTACAATTTTATTTATGTTTTCTTTAACTCTCCCACTCTTAATATATTAAGTCCTCGTAATAAAGTAGATTGTCCATTTAATGAGTTGATTAAAAGTTTTAAATTTACTATATTTCTATTAAACTTTTTCTCAATACGCACAAGAACATAAATTCTATAATCAAACGCTACAATAGAAGGGAGATTTGACTATGGTTTCTTTCGCGTCGAATTAGTAATCATTGCTGAAAGCAATCTGTTGGCGGCAAATTATATATTCGTCCTCCAAAGTCAAACATTTTGTCAAGAATCCCACATCGGAGAAATGTGAGTGTATTAAGCCATTTATAATAGTTTGCAAACCTCCCCTCTCAAGCTAGCTTTTGAGGGTGAGTTAGGCCTGTCAACATGGTATCATAGCCCATTTGTCTTGATGGTTTGGGGCGGTGTTCGATTCTGTCCCTATTCTCAATATGCCCAGCAGATGTCTAGCCCTGCTTTAGGCCGAGGAGGGTGTGTTAAGAATCCCACATCGGACAAGTGTGAGTGTATTCAACCATTTATAATAGTGTGTAAACCTCCCCTCTCAAGCTAGCTTTTGAGGGTGAGTTAGGCCTTTCCACACATTTAGCGATGTTCTACCAAATTGTTTATAAATGAATACAATTTACAGTGATTAACCACAATCGTCGTAAAAGGAGCAACTTACTGCGACGTATTAGATATTTCATCGTTGATATGATGACATTTGATATTAAAAATTTATCTTAATACGCACAAGATTCTATAATCAAGCACTACAATAGAAGGGAGATTTGACTATGCTTTCTTTCGCGTCGAATTTGCAATCATCGCTGAAAGCAAGCTATTGGGGGCGAATTATATATTTGTCCCCCAAAGTCAAACATTTAGCGATGTTTTACCAAATCGTCCGTAAATGAATACAATTTACGGTGATTAACCATAATCGTCGTAAAAGGAGCAACTTACTGCGACGTATTGGATAATTCATTGTCGATATGACGATGTTTGCGACGATTAGAGACATTGTCGCTAAATGTTGTGCTAAATGAATATATTTTGTGATGATTAATGATAATTGTTGCAAAAAGATCAACCTTTTGCGACGGCTGTAAAACTTCGACGGTAATATCTGGCATTTTACAATGATTAGTTCAATCGTCGCAAGATGTTACACTAAAATGAATATATATTTCAACAAGTAACTGTAATGGTCGCAAATGGAGGGACTTTGTGCAATGACCCAGAATTGTAGTTGATAATGTGGTAGCTTTTAGCGATGATTTGGGTAAACATCAATAGAAGATGATGAATTATACTTTTGGAGACAAATTTGTTGTGCGTCACCAAAAGTTGATTTTAAATATTTTATATTATTTGATAATTTCTTAAGAGAATTTTGATGAATTTTTGTATGTGATAGTATTCTTAAAAATAATAATGTCTAAAAGATAATATTTTAATGCTAAGTGTACTTAATAATAATAATAGCATTTTAATCAAAAAATAAATTTTAATACAGTAAAAAATAGAAATCATTATTAAATATTAATATCATATTCTTAAATATCAAATTTAATATTATTGAAAATCTATTGTAAGCTTAAAAATATATGTAGTTAACAACAGTGTCATTTAAAAGATCAAATTTAATATTAATCTTAATGATTGTATAAGTGTAAAAATAAATTTAGTTAACAAAAGTGTCATTTATTATTTTTTATTAATCTCTTTTTATATATATGATTTCAGAATATAACATTGTATGTATATGATATATTAAAAATATTTAGGAAAATTAAAAAATCAAATAAAAAGTATAGTATTGGCGACAATTTTTGCAATTGGTAGCCAAAGATTCGGCTACCGTTAAACCTTTTGTGACGAAATCCATTATCATTGATAAATGTAAGATAAACGATGACGTGTAGCTTTTGTTAACAATCTGAATGGTGACAAATTTTCAACTTTTTGTGTCGATTTTAGGTTGTTGCTAATTGTTGCGGCATAAAAAAAAAGCCAGAACATGACAAACGATGTCGTTTTTTAAGCGACAAACGACGTCGTTTTCCCATCTGTTTTATCCAAGGGCCCCGACTCTTTCTGCCCCCAACCTCCCAAAATTTTATTTCTCTCTCTCTTCTCCTGTGTCTATCTTCTTCGTTTTCTGTCGAGTCGCCAAGGTTCTCTCTTCTTCATTTACGTGTTTCTGTTTTCTCTAGTTGCCGTCCTTGTGTCCTTCGGTCGAGGTAATTCGTTGGTATTTGTTCTTTGATTTATTTTGTGCTTCTATTGTTGGTTTTTTAAGGGCGGATGTTGCACGAGTTTAACAAATTTTTTTGAGTTTTTTTGCATTTTTTGGGATATCTATGGTTGAATTTTATTTCCAATGTGTTAATGTGAGTGAAGAAAGGAAAGAGGCATGATTTTCTTAGCTATTTTGGGATGAATTTGTCATGCCTGTTAAGTGTTCGACAAAAGTTCTTAACCGATTGTGTTAAAGTGTTGGGACTGTTCTGCATTATGTTGGTATATGATAAAGTGTTTTGTTGACATTATACGATAATTAATTGTAAGAGTTTCAAGTGTTAATGCTTATAGTGAAATTTGGCATACTGTGAGAGGAGTTGTTTAGAGTTGTTACGCTTAATTTACATGTAATCTTTTTTTTTACTAATCCTTATAATGATAGTAGTTATGAATTATCATGGTCTAATATGATACAAATGAAGGCATGTATTTGTTTAATTAGTGAAAAAAAGATATATACAATAATATTGACTATTTTTTGGAACCTTTCCTTGTTTATATGCATATTAAGCCTGCACTATTTTTATTTATCTCTTACAATGTTTAGTTCTTAAGCATTTTGGTTCTTAATTATTTTTGACACACGAAAAACTAAAATAAGATTCTTTAGAGAAATTAAAATAACTTTCACTTTTATTATAATTTCTAGCAATTTTTATATGACTTCTAATCTTTAATACAAAAGCTTCAAGAAGAGTTGTTAAGGATAAAAAGTTATTTTACATTTTTAATCTATTTAAGTTAATAAAATAGTGAGAAAATTAACTCCACTTCCCGATAATTCTATAATAAATCAAAGTAAAAATTTAGTAAATAGAGCAATCCTTGAATAAAATGTCAAAGAGAAATATGAAGATTGTAAGAAGACAAAATAAATTATACTTTGTAATTTATGAAAAGAATTTGAAGAATATATAAAATAAAACTATTAAGTAGCATACCATTTAATAGATAAATGAAGACAAAACTATTAAGTGAGCTAATATTTTTTAAAAAAGATGAATGATTATTTTCTTTTGTTGAATAAAAAATAAAAAAACATACATACTTGTAAGAATGAAGTTAATAAATTGACTTTATAATGTAAAAGGCTTCACCAATTTAGTTATTTAGATTTTCTATGTTATGCCTAAAGTAAGTTTGTGATAAATTGACATGTAATACTAAGGCTAAATCACAATAGTATCACTATCGAGCTAGGTTTAACTAACATGCTAAACTAAAAAACTTTTATAAAGGAATAACATATAAATGATCATACTGATCCATTAATCTCATTGTAATATCTAACATCTCAAATAATCAATTAATACTTAAAAAATGATCTAAAAATTGTTTTAAAAAATCAAATCTCATTAAGAATCAAATGAATAAATTAACTCTATCACTTTATCAAAGATTTAATAGGATTTAGCTAAATTGTCTTAATGAACTCAATAAAGCTTATATCCTAGATAATCATTAATTATGTTTTCTCTATATTGCTTATACTTAACCACATGATAAAAAGTCTCACTATCCAGTTAATACATCTCTTATTCAACTTACTTTATTTTGGATATATTTCAATGACTAGTTATCCGTATATATCGGTTTCCTGTCTTGCATTAAAATCACACTAACTCCTATATTCAAGACATTACACTCAATCTTAAATAACACAAATAAGTTGTATACCATATACTTAAAAATATTCAAGGCATGTACCTAGGGTTTGATCAGATATGAGTTATGTGTTGAATGGGTTGATTGAATGTGAATGTGTGTTAGGAACTTTGTTTTACTACCGACTATAAGATGTTTGACTAAAGTTCAGTTTGAATCTCTAATGTCACCCTTAGATTATAGTCCTCTCACTTTTAACTCTCTGTTGAAGTTTTCATCACTCACAAACTAGCGTGAGCCCATCACTGCCACAAAGTCTTTAAAACTGTATTTAAGTGCAAATGGTTTAATCTTGCTAACATGAAAGTGAACGAGAATATTACTAGCATCAATGTTAGTAAGACATGATATGATAATGACCCTTATATCATTATAAGTCAAGTGAAGCAAGTTTTCTATCTCAACGATACTGTATTGGGTAGCAATTGGAAGGTTGTTCAAAAGTTTTAACATCAAAATCTCTTCGATTTTTGTGAAAAGGATAATGGTCTAATGAGTGAGGATAAACATGAAGTATATTAAGAGATTGAATACGGAGTTGAATAATGAATTCATTTGAACAGAAGATGCAGATATATCATTATTCCATAAGAAAAATGTTGATCCCAATATAGTATAAGTGGATGAAGTATAAGTCAATCTTATCACAGAAAGAGATGAAGATTATATTGAGGATAAATTATATGATAATGATGATACTTTGGCCGAAGATATAAGTAATGAAGAGTCCAATCATAATGTAATTAATGATGATGATTTTCAAGATCTTGATCATCATGATTGAAGGTGAATAAATTGTTTTACATGTATTGTTGATGTTTGAGTTATTGTTTGAGTTATATTAATGCGTATTGTTAACATTTCACTTATGTTAATGAGTATTGTTGATGTTTTACTTATGCTTATGCGGAATGTTGGTGCTTGACTTATGTTTATGCCAATGTTATTGTTTGACTTATGTTATGTGGAATGTTGGTGTTTAACTTATGTTATGCAAAATGTTGTTGTTTTAGTTATGTTTATCCAAAATGTTCATGTTCGACTTATGTTTTTTTCCAGAATGTTCATGTTTGACTTATATTAATGCGGAATGTTCATGTTTGACTTATATTAATACGAAATGTTGACGTTTGACTTATGTTGATGCATACTGTTGATATTTGAGTTATAGATATTTAATATAATGGCACCTGATAGAAATAAGGAAAAGAAGGTGGCAACTATCGAAATTGTTCCTCCCCCACAACAACCACATCAATCCGATCCTATCTAATAACAACGACTTCAACTAATAATGAAACCAGGTAGCTACAACCTCTTTCTACCTCAACTAGTGCTGAAAGATCTTCAAGTATGTTAATCTTTACAACCTACAATTAGAATTATAATCAAATATGTATTCACATGTTTTTGTGTTTTTTCTTATCATTATTCTTTTATTTTTAGGTTCCAATATCAGTATCAGAAAAGAGGTAGAGATATCACTAAAGGTTTTGAGTTACAACGTATGAATGTTGCAATGAACAACAAGTTGTCTGTGCATATTGATACCTCTTGAGGTCGTCTTGTTGACAAAATTCAATTGGCAAAATTATGTAGTGAGTTAAGGGTCATTGTCAAGATTGAATTGCCTTGCTTTCAGTATCCCAGGCAGTTAAAGGAAGACAACTTGTTACAAAATGCTCTAGACAAAGTTTCGGTAATTTTTCAATTTATTTAATTATATGCATTTTTTTACTTATTTAAAGATTAATTTAACTTTTACTTGTTTACAGATGAAGCTAAATATCATCGATATCGAGAACCCTAAAGTTTCAAGCTGCGTGAGTTCACTGTTGAAATAAAGGGACAAGAATCAGGGTTATCGACTACATAAATATTACAAATTTTTTTCCTTCGCATGAGAAGGCAAGGAGACATGTTTCCGAATTGGTTACACCAAAAAATTGGAGTCAAATGTGTGATTATTAAGCCTCTGCCAACGTTAAGGTTTGTCTTCTCTCTTCGCATTTGCTTCAATTAATCTTGTTACATAATTTAATGACGATTTGTTTTCTTTATTTAGGAAAAGTGTAAGAAAGACAAGGTTAATAGAGGAAAAAAGAAAAACTCTCACAACACTAACTCCAAAGCATTTGTTGTCGTACGAAATGAATGCATAAGTTTTTTGTTTAGAAGTTATAATTATATCATTAAATACAATATTATTTATTGTGTTTTTAATTTTTTTTTCATAAAACAGAGTCAAAATGAACTACATGGACAAAAGTGTGATAGGATCACAATTAACAAATTGACACATTACAAGGAAGGTCAAAGCTGGACATCTGAAGAAACGCAAAACAATTATGTAAGTATAAAAATTTGTATAATTTTTAAGTTTATTTATTTATATAGTACTAATTAATAATATTTGAGTTAAATATTGATTTTATTTTTTAAATTTTAGAATAAGATGACGGAGCTATTGCAAGTCTCATTGTTTGACAAAAATGAGTTAAATGTAGATGACATTTGCAACAATGTGTTTGGTACAAGATTTGACTTTTTCAAAGGCCTTGGGCTTGATCCTAAGCCAACTGGTTCATCCTCCTCAAGACTACCATATATTGTCCATTTTCAAGAGAAAAACCAGTCGCTAAAAACTAAGTTAGAATGTAATGAACAAAAGTTAAACCATATTGAATGAAAATTGGTCAGGCTTGAAAAGATGGTCAAACAAATATTTGGCTCAAATTATGTAAATTCTAATGACAATGAAAACGAGTCTTTGTTTGTACATAGCTATTTTTGTTAACATTTGTAATTAACATTTAACTACATTTGATTATTTATATAAAATGCTTCTAATTTTTAATTATATTTTTGTTTAATTAATTATAATTCAAAAAATCTAAATATTAACAACAATAAGATGAATTAAAAATGTTAAAAATTTTAATAGTAATGTTTACTAAAAAGAGTGCAGCTCAAAAGATTTCATTTCGCTCGTCATCAAAACTTTTTAGCTACTTTATAAAAAACATCGCAAATAAGTTTTAGCTATGCCTTAAGAAACATAGCTAAAACGTTTTTCCTACGAAAAATAATTGGCACCTATCATTATCAACAACGATTCTCTGTTCGTCGCCAAATATTACTACCCCAAAAAATAAAGCGTATCAAACATCATAGATGACGATTTTCTGTATCTTTGCCTTTCGCTTTTGGCGATGTACTCGTCATCATAGTGAAATGTAATTTACGACGATTTTGTAAAAAAGTCATCAATGATATTTTGCTACCACAATTTTGGTACGATTTATTTGATAAATTCTTTTTGTCTCAAACTTTTTATCCACTAATTTGGGACTTTCAGCGACGAAAATGTTCGTTGCCAAAATCCCCTTCCTATTATAGTGAGTTTCTAATACCATTTGCTAGAAAGATATCAAATTTATTCTTATTTGTATAACTAATGAACAATCACAGAAAACGAAGTACGAATTAAGGTAAAATAGACAAGTATAGGTAGAGAAGTCTTTGGTACGATGTAAATACCAAACAATCAAAGTCTAATCAATAATTATCGTAAAAACTATAGATAATAAATTATTTTATATATGTATTGTGTGTATTACAATGAAGGCGATGAATCAATTTATATACAAAAGTATTAGACAACTTAGGAAAAAAACTTAAATAAGGAAGAATTTAATTAAAAAGAACCTACACTTAAATAAGGAAGAACCTAATTAGGAAAGAATAAATATATTTATATTGGTTACAATATATGTTATCATTATCATCTAAACTCAAGGTGGTAGAGAACTAAGAGAAGTGGACAACTTGAGTTTAAAAACAAGATCACGAATTCGAAGAGTTGAGTGCAGTGAAAAAGAGCAGCGTAAATTGACTCAAACTTGTTACAGAGAGTCATAAGCAAGAGAACTCAAAAATGAATTCATGAGGGCTAATAAATCTTGAAAACCGACTAAAAAAAATACTAAACTGGCTGGTCAAACCTATCTGAACTAATTTGGTTAAACTAGGTCAACCATTATAAGAATGGCTGATGTGATGCACTGTGATTGAAGAGGGTGAACGGAAGTTCTGATGAAAATCTGGATACCATCATTGGAGTCGTCTATATGAAAGGAATCTTTTGGTATGCTCAAATTAAAAAATACAAAAAAAAGAGCAACAGATCTTTGAGTTTAGATCCTCTGTCCAATATTATGGTATCTTATTGTGTCCAATAAATCTCAGCTATTTATTTATGTGAGATCCGCATGAAGCCCGCGTAGGTCTCGCAAAATAAATGACTGAAATTTTATGAGACAGAATAAGACAGAGTAAAACTAGACAGAAGATCTGGTTTTCAGATGTTTGTACAATGTAAAAGTTAACGAACTTTAAAGAAGAAGAATAAAAGTACAATAAAATCAACTAAAAAAAAAGAAAGAGATCGAATAGACAATACACCAATCAAAATGAAATTCATTAATACGATCATTGAACATATTCGTTTTTTTCTTATTAAAGAAAATATATAAACTCTTAAATGTCTTTCCTCCCACCACCTTTTCTTGTCCTTTTTTTCTTACTTTTTCTTTGTTGTCATATGTTCCCACACCAAAAATCATAATCATCATCGTATATATAAAAATATATATCTGGTTTATGCCACCCACTCCTTATTTTGGACTAATATATATATATATATTAATCTTTAATAGCTCCATATGTTAGCTATTTTGATTTCGTCTTATATATATAGAAGTTGAGTGATACATGAATAGAACTACAAAAGAGGCTATCGAAAAGGAACGAGAAAAGGCAGCGAAATGGAGGAGAATAGGCAACAAAAAATTGTTCTTCACAATTGCTTTTATATACTCTCCTTCTTCACCCTCATAGCTTCATCTCAATCTCTAAACTACAAAAAAGCTCTATCCAAAAGTCTCCTCTACTTTGAATCCCAACGCTCTGGTCGGTTGCCCTACAACCAAAGAGTCACCTGGCGCCACCACTCAGGCCTCACTGACGGCCTAGAACAAGGAGTAAGATACATACTCGGATCCTATACATAGTTTCATACAATCAGGTCCCCATTTGCCTGTTTTAGATATATGGTCGGACGTAACATTCTTTTATAGTAATAGTAAGATAGTTAAATGGCTTTCCGTGTACGTAGGTGGACTTGGTGGGAGGTTACTATGACGCCGGTGACAATGTAAAATTTGGTCTGCCCATGGCATTCACTATTACAATGCTTTCCTGGGGTGTCATAGAATACGGAGAAGAAATTGCCCGCGCCGGAGAATATGAACACGCATTGGAGGCGATCAAGTGGGGGACGGATTATTTCATCAAATCACATACCCATCCTAATGTCTTATGGGTGCAGGTATATACGTGTCACCTAAAATTAAAATGGTTATTCAATTTTCCTATGAATTATTTGTCACGGTCACAATTAATGAGAACAACATTTCCATCCTAACCAAACAAAGCTAGATTATCCATTGACAATTCTTCTGCTCTATATGCGCATGTTAAATTATAGAACTTTCAAGTTTTTCAGGTTGGTGATGGCAGAACCGATCACTATTGTTGGCAGCGGCCAGAGGACATGACAACCTCACGCCAAGCCTATAAAATTAACGAGAAGAATCCCGGATCGGAGGTGACCGGAGAGACGGCAGCAGCCATGGCTGCTGCCTCAGTTGTGTTTAGGAAAACAAACCCTCATTACGCTCACCTACTATTGCACCATGCAAAACAAGTAAGTTGGTTAATGAGGTCGTTGGCTTGTTACAGGGACATATTGGGGTAGGTATATGCTATTCACCAACGAAATCATTAACACTTACAATAACTTATGGTTAGTGTAACCAATTCAAGGGAAGCGCTTAACTAACTAACTATAAACCTTGAGTTCGATCTTCAATAAAATTGATAAAGATGTCATATTTATGGCATGCAGCTGTTCGAGTTCGGTGATAAGTATAGAGGGAAATACGACAAAAGTGTGAGGGTGGCGAAGGGATATTACACATCGGTGAGTGGATACAAGGATGAGTTACTGTGGGCAGCTTTGTGGCTATACAAGGCCACCAATAATGAGAGTTACCTGGCGTATGTGATGAGGAATGCTCGTCGATTTGGAGGGATCTCTTGGGCAATCACCGAGTTTAGCTGGGATGTGAAGTATGCTGGTGTTCAGGTCATCGCTTCAATGGTATGTATGATACTTCTCTATCTATATTATAGTGATCTTGTAAATGGCATATCATTGTTGAAAAGCAAATAATAATAATTACTGCTTTATATATTTTCAAACAAGTACTTCTTACTCGGACAATAACTTGTATGTCTAATTAAGATTATATATTCCAGTTGGAAAGGAAGCATAGGGACAAAAATCAAAACTACATACTAGAAAAATATCGTGCCAAAGCGGAGTATTATATTTGTGCCTGCCTTAACAAGAGCAACAAGACTAATGTGCAGCGCACCCCAGGAGGTTTACTCTACGTCCGCCAATGGAACAACATGCAGTACGTATCAACGGCTGCATTTCTTCTCACAATCTACTCCGATCATCTCCAAGCCACAAGTCAACGACTCAACTGTGACCGTGGAGCGGTAGGCCCGGGTGAGATATTCGATTTTGCCAAATCACAAATTGATTACATATTGGGGGCTAATCCAATGGGCATTAGCTACTTAGTTGGCTACGGATCAACGTATCCTCAAAGGGTCCACCACAGAGGAGCATCCATTGAATCATACAAGGAGAACAAGGATTTTATCGGGTGCATACAAGGGTATGATACCTGGTACGGTCAGAAAAATCCTAACCCTAATATTCTTGTTGGGGCTTTGGTGGGTGGGCCAGATGATAAGGATCAGTTTAGGGATGATAGGAGAAATTTCATGCAGACTGAGGCCTGTACATATAATACGGCAACCTTGGTTGGTGTTTTTGGTAGATTATATGCATTATTACATGACAAACATTTGTCTGCTAACCAATCATTAGCTGCCTCTATTTAGCAGAAGTTCATTTGTAACCGTATGCACAATACAATGAAGGAAGTCTGGGAGGAAGTGATTATTTTGTTCTTTTAATTGATTAGCTTATTATATGTCCACATCGACCAACTTTCTTCAATTGTTCAAAAAAGGGTTAAGTATATGTCAATGATGGGCTCTGTCCTCAAAGTTCAGAAGTAATTAAGGTTATGGAATCAAATCAAACAACTATTGTTTTGTATTTAGTTCAATCACAATTTAATTATATAGACAAGGCGTTCTTTTTGACTTTTTCACATATAAGAACTACAGATTTTGGTATGCTAAAAATTTTAAAGCTATAGGTGGGAACTCTTTGGATCATTTCGGTATGGTGCATGTTGTTCACCTTTCCTTGCCTTTCCTGCCTCTGCCTTTGCGACAATTAAGATATTTATTATCACGGTTAGTAAATTTGACCCTATCCAATTTAATTTGTCCTAATTTAATTTAATATTAATAAATTAAAAGAGCACCTGATTTGAAAAGTTCTTACCAATTCGATGCAGATTGACACAATAATATTGTTTTGACAACAAACTAAGTTTAGATCTTATGTAAAGAAATCATGTTGAGTCAAACCAAGTTAGAGATGATCAAGACCCTATTAAACCCATTAATAACCTTATTTATTAGCATCTAAATTATAATTAATAGATATTAATACTTACCATGTATAATAATTTCTCTTCTGAGCTAAAAAAATGAAAGACTCATTCATCTCTTTAAATTATTATATAAAAACCATACTTTTCAAGTTTGAGCTTACTTTTGATTTTTTACATTAACTAAGGTTTGCTCTTATCACAGACTAAGTTTTTCTGTCATATTTTTCTCCCATTATGGATTTCTCTATTTTCATATTTTCTTATTTGTATTCTATGATTTTATTTGAATTCTTTAATTAATGGGATCAATTAGGCTCCTTGTATATTTATATACATTCATATAAACAAAAGAATACACAAAAATTGTGGCATTAAGAAGCTTGAGCCTTAAAATAATGCTTTCTTGATGAAAATTGAGCTTACTCTTGCTACGAAGCTTGGTCTCCTTTGAGTTAGAGTTCTGAGATGCAAGTATGGATGAGAGGATCTTCAAGGCCCGTCTCGTAATAACCAAAACGGATCCCTTCTTTGGCACAATATTAAGAGAATATGGCCTGATTTGGAGCTGGGCATGCGATGGGAGATTGGTGATGGTAGTAAAGTTTGGTTCTGAGCTGACAATTGGCTTGCCAATGTGGGGCTCTCAAGCTTCTTGTAGCCAGGATATCATAGGGGAAGAGCTTGCTCTTCCAGTTTGTAACTTTATTGGTCTTGACGGCAATTGGGAATGGAGTCTCTTTAACCGAGATTTTCCAGACCAAATCCTTTCTATTATTGCAGGAACTAAGCCACCAAGCCAGGAGGATGAAAATGCTAGTTGTTTCTGGGATAGGACGAGCAATGGATACTTTTCTGTCAAATCAGCCTATGTCTGGGATTCACAAGACAACAAGTGGGATGTAATTTGGAAGCACGAGGGGGCTTAACGGGTTCGTGTGTTCCTCTAGTTAGCGTTACGTGGAGCTCTCCTCACTAATAAAGGACGTGTTAGACAACATATAACGGATAATGAAGCTTATAGTCTGTGTGGCAGCGAGAAAGAGGATGTTGATCATATACTCAGATGATGCAAGCTGGCACGGGATGTTTGGAAGATCTTTGTCCCGTCACATCAAATGGCTTAGTTCATGAATAATAATTTTGCAGATTGGACGATTCCCCTTTTTCCTAATGGAGAGTGGGCCTCGATGTTTGGACTTATCTGCTGCAAACTATGGGAAGAATGCAACAAACATATCTTTTACAATGAGCACATTCAAGCGTCTCAACTTGTAGAGGAACTCAAAATGCTTTCGGATTTCAGTATGAAGGCAAGCTACACTTTGAAATGCATTCAAAGCACTAGTGTCAGGAAAGAAGCATGCAACGTTAAGTGGAGGAAACCCACGAGCTGTTGGGTCTTTTTAAATTGTGACGGTGCTGTTAAAGGGGCATCCGGACAAGCAGGAGCAGGATCTCTTCTTCGTAGTTCTAATGGAAGCTGGATCAGAGGGGGTTGTCGAAACATTGGGTGCTGTACATCTCTCCGCGCAAAGCTTTGGGCAATAGCGGATGGATTAAATATGGCTTGGGACTGCGGATTCCGTCACGTGAAATTGGATGTCAATTGTCTTTTGGCAGTCAATCTTTTAAACCAAGATGATTATCAACCTAATGCTAATACCAGATGTAACACCCAAATACCACCTGGGAGGATACATGGATGCCACCCAAGACAGTACAATCAAATCCAAACATCACACTAGTATTTATTTTTAGTTAGTAACTCAT
>JAOSBL010000212.1:38072594-38082613 GCA_027568915.1 Erythroxylum roraimae
GCATCAATCTTCCACTCTGTGTCACGTAAGATATCCATTGCATTTGGGGGTGAATTCCTTTCTTCATTTTGCACGAACCCTGCAATTCAACTCACAACATTAGGTCAACCCCAACTGTACATAGTTGAACACTTCTCAAAAGATGTGGCCTTTCACAACCTAATCTAGCTGAAGATTTCTGCGCAACAAAATATACCCAAAAATTCCAATATTCATAACTGAAGCCCCAAATAGACGGGTCGAGACACTCTAGAAAAGAGAAAGTGACGATATCACGTTGCTTTATGTGTTGAAATCAAACCAAAAGCCCGAAGAAAAGGAGAAAAAACCAAAGGCTTTACACTACCAAAGAGACGATAAGCGAAAATAATATACCTGAGAGATTGATTGGGATGGAATCCTAAAGGATGCTGGGGACTTGGACGCGGAGAAGAGAACTGGAGGTTTAGGGTATAGGACCTTAGGCGATTGATTCGTAGCACCGCTTCTTATTGTGGATAAAGAGTTTTGGTTTATTTTCTCATTTGATCGAATTTTTTTGAATATATTTAGTGACCTTTGGCTTTACTTATATTTTTGTTCTTGTTTTTAATTTATTTTAAAATAAAATAAATTTTATTTGATTATTAATTATACTTTTTAATAATAACGATCAAAAGATTAACTACATTTTAAAATAAATAATTTAATAAATAAAACTTATTTATAAATTAATATTTATTTATTAATATATATTCTAATTTCTAAAACTAATTTATTGTAACATTTTAAGATATTTTAAACTTAAAGTATATTTATTAAATAATTATTAAATTAAAAGTTTTATTTTAAAATTTTAAATTAATTACAAGATTAAATTAAAATAAACAAATAGTTGTATTATATCAAATTATGAAAAAATAGAAAACAAAAGTTAGTTTTTATGATTTTATAAGTTATGAAAACTGAAAAAATAAAATCAAAGTAAATAATTGAAACAAATACATTTAACTTATTAAATTTAAAAATAAAAACTAAAAACTAAAGTAAAAGTAAAAATAGACCGTGAGTCAATATTTTCACACAGAGTGTGGCTTAGTACAATAACAACAACAATGACAATATTTAGTATGTATTTTACTGATACACAGAGTTTAAAAAGGTTTAATAATACATAGCCTTACTCTTAACTAATAGAGATATGTTTCTAAATAATCTACATGAAAAGAAAAAAAAAGGGTAATAATAATAATAATAATTATTAGAGTGGAATGTGGCTTAGTGTTTTCTAAAAAAGATAAATACGTAGAAAATTTAAAAATATATATTTTTTAGACTGCATTAATATTTCCTATAGATTTTAGGCCCGAGTGTTATGCACCAATCAGAATATAGATTTTCGTCATTAGATAAGTGGATTTAACTCTGTCGAATATTGTAAGTACTTACCTAATTCAAGTTCCAGTTCCAGCAACTAAAAACTGCTCCAACACCAGTTTAAGTTCCAAATTGATGAATTTGTTAATAAGAATTCTGAACTTTAAACGGCTCCAAGGAAATCCTCCGAGGCTTTCACCATTTAAGCAACAATTCAAAACTATAGCTCGAAAAATTACTGTACTGTTCTAAATAGTGGTGATCTTAAATGAAATGCGCATTTTATTACAAAAACATAGCCTTCAAGGAGTACCTTGACCAGTTAGAAACGTGAACACAAAGGCTACTTAATACGATATAATCCATAGCATCATACACAAATCCCATGTAGTACACACACATAACGATACCACCAAAATATCAGGTGCTTTAGGATAGTTACCAATGCCACATGGCTTAAAGTACTGCTCCAAGCCTAGAACACAACTTATTCACCAGAGCTAAATAGCTAATTCTTACTGCTGAACTAGGCATTCCTGAACCCCAGTTACCATGGCATGGCGAGGGTCTTTGTTTATAGCATCCGCTTCTTTCATAGGTTGGGTTTTGACAGCTGCCTCCAGAAAATTCTCACAATCACCTCCACTGCCAGTATAGTCATATGAAATTGCTTCAAAGATGAGAGCATTCACTTCTCTAAATCGTTCTTCAGAGAGAGAGACCTCTGCAAGGAGCCTCCAGGCCTTCTCCTCAGATGCCTCCTCATAATCCTTTTTCCTCTTTAACACCATATGACCACTAATTTCCCACACCGCAGGGTTCACTTGAGTATCAAGAAGCTCAGGATTGACTTCCCCAAGAGCTTGTTTCTCGGCATAACACTGTTTATTGGCAAAATGGAAAGTCCAGGTTAGGATTACGCAACTAGCACCAAACCTTAATCAAAAGGTCATTCACGTCAGGTTTCACATCATTACCTGTGGGAAGAGAAAGATACGCTTGCCACAATCTGAGATGAGCACATTGTAAGGTATGTTGTTATTTTGAAGGCAAATGCAAGCATCGGAGACAGTGTTCGACAAGTCTTGGAGAGTTTTGCCACCCTCGAATATAAGGCCTCTGACAGGATAATGAACAAGCTCAGATATTTTCACTCCATCATCCAAGGTAGCTACCTTCTTAACGGGTGCTCTCTCAACGGGAAATGGCACAGCCAAGTAGTAAGCCTAATCCACGAAAATTAGTAATTCTACCATTAGCAACTTGCAAAAGATTCCATCTGCCAATCCAGACCATGAACTTTGTATCTAAATAGCAATTGGAAAATACCTGGAAATGAAGGTGGTTTATTGTAGCAAATGCTCCTAAGCTGTTGTAGCCCAATCGGAAAAATGTATTTCTAGCCTCAGCTGCCATGTAAAGAGCAAGTAGGAAGCTCTCACGGTCAATCCTCTGAGGCAAGCACTCGAAAAGGGAAGGGATCAACAACACATGCCCATATTCAATTGGGCTAACCTATGACAGTGGAACAAGAAAATCATCAATACCTTACTGAAGCAGCTCTCTCAGTTGACAAGAAGTAAACAATTAGTACAAGAGCCAAGAAATTACATTGATGGCAACCATGCTTGATGAATTTTTATTGTCAATAGGGGCACTAGGGAAGAACTGAACTTCACCATCCTCGCTGGCTTCAAATTGGAAGAGAACCTCTTCTTGGCCAACCTTAGTGAAGTTAAATTTGTTATCATCAAATGCTTGGAGGACCTTGTCAACACGGAACTCAGTTGGTCTCTTCTTTAAGTGACGGCCTTCATTCAGTTGAGCGATGAAACCGTATTGGCCCGGAATCACCTAACCAACATAAGCAAGAGTTTGGCAACAAAGCCCGAATATAACAATTGATTAATTATAAGTTGTACAATCTTGACTTCAAAGTCAAAAACTAGCCACCAACCAAAGTAAACAGACACACCTTAGTTTCACAAGCAGTGACGTCATACCGGAACAGTCCCTTTCGCATGCGATCTTCCCACTGAAAACATGAAAAGGAAAGAGAAATAAGCCTCTAGACCGATAATCACACCATATAACAGAAATCAAAACTAACATGGAATTCGGTTCCATGTTCTTCACTTGCTTAAATCACTGACATCACCTGTCCAAGAAGAAGATCATCAAGTAATTGAATCGGAGCCTCCCCAGTATCGTGTTCGATCGCCTCCTGATTAATCTTGTCAACCCTCTTAAACGCATACAAGGGGAGCTTGGCACCTATCCAAGCGAACACACGAAAACAAGAGAATAAGAATAAACCACTCATCCAAACAAAATTTACTCTTTCAATTATGCATTCACCATCTAACACAAACAATTAACCAAGCACCTCGAATGCAACAGCTCTGAAGGCAATTCCGACCACAACCGCCGACCCGTTGGGTACCATCTTCAACCTCTTCCTTCTGGTAATTGGAGACAATCGTCGGAACCCTCTTAATCCTCAACATCATCTCCATATAGTTGCTATTGCTGTTCACTATAATACTTATTCTTAATACAAACAAAGTCTTCTACCTAAACAACGAGAAGAGAAGAGCCACCGCCGGCGAGGAAGAGGAGATCGGAAGGGCTGCCTCCTTCTGAAGGCAAAGCGCCACGACCACCGTGCGGCGAAGGTTTGGTCGCAATCACACAAGACCTGCGTCGTACACCTCGGGCATGAATTCGAGGCCGAGTTAACCCGTGTATAGCCGTGATGTCCACAACTTGTTTAACTCCTGGGTTTTACCCACTTTCACCAAAAAGACGACTTTCGCAAAGTTCAAATTGAAAAAGAAGTACCCAGATCGTAAAGAGCAGGAAGAAAGAGGAAGGGCAGCGAGTTATGGAGATTTCGGGTTGATTTGGAAAGCAAAAGGCAGGTGGGAATGTTACGATGGAAAATGGGAAGGTGACTTTTATATATATGCCTGCGGAGAGAGAGAGAGTGAAGAAGAAGAAAGAAACTTGGTGGCTGTGGCTATGGTTTTGCTGGTTGTCTCTTACGATTACGCTGTGTGGGGTTTGGCCGGAAAGGGACCACGCAGGCGTACAGATCAGCAATGGACCAGGGCCACAATCTCTCTTTCCGCCTCTCCTAGCCAATCGCTTTCTTTCTTTGTTTCGATGGTGGAAAATTTTTATATCAACTTTGGATTTACTCGTGGTAACTTGGAATGTGCCAACTTTAATTTAACCAATTGAATCTTCTTCATTGCAATGTTGTCGGTAAAGTCTTCTTTATTTTATAATATTATAATGAATACAAAAAGAGTTTAATTCTATCCCCTCAAAAAAAAAAAAGAGTTTAATTCTAAGATAAAGGATTATATTTTGTAGAGAAAGGTGAAATAATTAAATTTTTTACTATTCAACTCAAGGGTGTGGTTGAGTGGCAAGGACTCATCCATCCTTAACCAAAAGTTAGGGGTTCGATCCTTGGCTTTGAATATAGAACAACCTTAAATCCTTGGACCAGCTGTCCCATCTTGTGAGGTGCCTACAAACCAGTGAGGAAATTAGTCATTGAGTCCGCTAGTGGATACCCTGGTCTAAGACCAAATTTTTTTTTTTTACTATTCAATACTAATCTTATAATAATTACATGTGTTTAATAAATATAATATTTTGCTTTATTTTTATTATTTTTTATTTCCTATTCTTCTTGTTAAAAAAAGGTATATGAATCAACAAGAAAATAAATTTCTTATAAATATTTATGAAATTTTATATTATCCTTTAAACTTTTTATAACAATAAAATCATAATTATTTTTGTTATAATATATCACACATATATGTTTTTATAATAAGAGTTACTTTGGTATTCTTTTAAACATTGTTATATGATGATTAATAAAAAGATTAATTTTTAAATATTTCTTTAAAAAATCAAATTTCCATGATCTTATTGATTCATTTTTTAATGGATATAAACATATATATTTAAATATTTTATATTTATTATTGTAGTTAGGAGAGTTAAAAATTTTAAAATACTTTTACATAACTTTAAAATAAGTGCAAATAAATATTAAAATATGATTGAAATTAAATTGACTTTTTAAAATAAACATTGAATGTTTTGGGGGGTTAATTGTTATGATAATTATTTAATTTTTTACAAGTTTAAAAGTTAATTCACTTTTTTTTTTTGAGGGGAAAGTTAATTCACTTTTAATTTGTGAAACAACTATAATAATCTTTTTACAACTACATCTATTAAATTCTTTTACATTTTACATTTAATTTATTGAAATTTTAAAAATGTAAAAGAAAAAATTAATTCAAAAGTTTAATAATAACATATTATATTATTGAGATAATTACAAAAATTTTGAATGTATTCATCAACTACAAATATTTAATGGCGGATAAATATTTTAACAAAAAAATTTAAATACAAAATCATATCTTCTTAATTAAACACAATATTGGAAAATATAATGCATCTATTATTTATAAATCATAATTAAAATAAAAATATTTCAATAATTCATATAATTTATTTATTAAGAAAATTAGATAAATGATATTTAACGTAGGTAAATTTTAAAATAATTAAAAAATGACTAAAAGTTAATTATTTTTAATATTTGCAAGTTAGATCTTGATTTCAAAAATAAAATTCCTCATCTTAAAAATAAACGTTATTTTGATACCTATATTTTTAATTGAAATTACATTCACTGAATGTCTTCAAACCGTGGTGATTGTAACACTCCTATACATAAATAGATTATTTCTTACATCTTACACTTTTGGAAAAACCTTTCTTTTCCATTCCAACCAACATATTGTCTCTTTTATACATTCAAAATATATTTAGTTATTAATATCTATTAATTATATATTATATAAAACTTAAAGATAAATTATTTTTATAAATAAATGAATTTCTTTTTATTTTAATCTATTATATAATATTTATTAAAAATTATTAGAGGGTTAGTTTAATTAAGAAATTTTTATCTAACTTGGACACACTTCTCAATTTAAAAAATAAATATTATCTTTAAGATGTAAACATCATCTTCAACGTTTCACTGACACGTGTCAGTGATGGCGATCATGAGGACACACATCTCCAAATAGGGGATAAGATCCTCTCGCGTTTTAACCAATTTCTACTCTGTGCTATGACGCCATCACTATCCACGTAATCATCAGGCCACCAAACCAACGGCTCAGATTAAAAGGGACAGACTAGGAACTGGTATCCCGTGCCTCCAAATAATGTTCCCTATTGCCTCGAGGAAGGTTCAAGGTCATGCTTTATGCTTACGCACTTGTATTTTGTAGGCTATGATTAACTCATTATTATGTCGTTTATCATGAGGAAATTTCTTGACCTGACAAAAAGGTTGTGATATCAAAAGGTTTTACGCAGCTGGAAACTTCGCAAATGAAATCACAGTTACACTGTAATGACTCATCTCACCCTCGTATTTACCAGAATTTATATAAACACGTGGATACGATAAATTAGAATCCGTAAAACACGTGATTGAAACTTCTTCGATGCTTTGTTTTTCCTACTTGGGAAATTTCCTGTGCCCAGCATCGTTCGTAAAGAAATATAATGATCAAACGAGAAAATTGGCTATTTATTTGTCTTTCATTTTTTTATTTTTGAATTTCAAAATAGTTTAGAAATAGAAATAAAATTATTGCATAATAAACATAAATTTTACTGCATTTTTAAATTAAAAATAAAATCAAAATCAAAGTTATTATTCAATAAATAAATCCAAAATTTTTATTTATTGAAATAATATATAATTTATTAATCCAATGCGACTTAAAAATGAACTCTTTAAGATAGTACAGACTACCAATGTTGTGAATACTATATCAGATTTAGTATTAGATTGAATTTTGGTACGGTACTATACTAAAAATTCAAGTCATGACTTAAACATCTTTTACTTCACTTAGCATGTCCATCTTTATTCTTGTTTTTTCAGGAATATGATTATTGTCATCGACATCCTTGCCTTTGATAAATATCTTGAAATGGAATGCACAAGCTTAGTAACTTTTTTCGTTAAGGTGAACTAAAAAACTTTCACACTTATTCGAAGATAGAATGCCAAGGTACTATAAATGAGATAAAAATGGAATAATAAGAAAATAAAATTTTGAATATGCAAAGACTATGGAATGGACTAATTAATTTTGGGATAAATAAAGGTTAATATGCGAGAGACTTGAATCCTTGATGAGATGAACTAATTTTGGGATAAAGATTAAAGACAACTTAGAGATATAAATTTTACCCTTTTTGTTACTTTTCTACACAATAATTACAATTACAAAACTTGTGTAATTCCTTTTAGGCTTTTCCACAAGATCACAACTGAATTATTATTATACTCAATTAATTATTTACCCAATATCCAAATACCATTTCAATAATTTTAAAAATATGTCAATTAATTATTTACTTTAAATTCTTTACAATTTACATTCCCCGTTTTAAAGTTTTAAGTCAAGTTGAAAGACTTTTTAACTTTTAAATCATGCATGATGCATGTCGTGCATTTCAAAGTTTTAATGACCAAAAAATTTAAGATAAATCAAGACATCAAGTATCATCAACCAAACCACAACAATGAACCAAAACCAAACTCCTTTCATTCAATTCCAAATCCAATCCATTATTCAACCAACGGCAAATCACAAAGTCATTCCAACTTCCAAGTCCAACCCATTCACAATCACAACAAAAATGCAATTTAGCATAAAAAAATTCAATTGAAAAGTGAAAACACACCCAAGCAAATTCACAATTGGTTTTCGGGTATGGTTGGGTTTAGATCTGGTATTATTCTAGATCTGGCAGCTATGGATGCTTGGAGGACAAGAGGAGAGCAGCCGATGGTGGCGTGGTGCGGTGGTGGTCCTCGTAGAGGAGGTCTGAAGCCTGATGGAGGTCCGAATGAGGCTAGGTGGTGGTGGGTTCGTATGGTGGAGAAAGATCCAAAGATGACAGTTTTGTGGTGCAGTGGTTCGTGGTTGTCTTGTCGCCGAAGAGTGAAGAGCACTGTCGAAGACTGAGAGAAGAACAAGAGAGAGAGAGAGTGAAGATGAGACAAGAGCATGAGATAGAGAGAGAATGGAGGTGTGAGGTAAGTCTGAGAGAGAGAGAAAAAATCAAATTAGCAGAGGATGAGTGCATATGTCGGGGGTGGGGGGTTTAGGGTTAAATTTTTTTTGTTTTTTGCAAAACAATCCTCATATTTATAAAAATTATGTTACCAACCAGTACCGATTGGTACCAACCGAAAACACCCGATACCTGCCGGTACCTACGGCTGGTACCAAAACTTTAGATACTGTTCTGTTTTTCGTCTAGTAAACAATGCACACCATCCTCGAGGATTTATATATTATTAACATTAAATCGTGAATAGTAGTCACATGGATCAGTTCATTGCATGTGAGCTCAAGACCTTTGATTGGCTTAGGTTCTGACTTCATAGTTAGGCATCACAATAATCTTTCCCACGATTAATTTTTTAATGTGGGTGCTAGGTTAGGATTGTTAATGTCAGAAGACATTTTACCCCATTTGTGTTTCATCTGCCTTTTGCATCTAGCCTAAGAGCATGGTTTAAGCATTCAAGATTCAACATTATCCCACTTTAGATTATCTCAGCATTCATCTATCAGATTCATGCCAAAACATGGACTGGCTGATTGGATCTTTTCTGCAGTAAGTTTACTTTAATTATAAGTTCAAAATATGAGGTAAAAGATGCCACCAATCTTCATATTGCATAGTTAATTAATCTGTAGTGCATAGTTTCAAGAAGGTTTGCAGGAGGAAATGGTTGGAGTGTAACTCCAATATTTTAGTCAAGTTCAGATGAGCAATTTTATTCAAGTGCCGGAAAAACTATTATAAGTAATTGTTTAGGGTAAAATAAATAGGATTCTTTTGTAATTGACGAAATTAAAAAAATCTATGAATTTTTTAAATTATCAAAAAATTTCCTTCTAATTTTTAATTTTAAAAAAAATTCTCTTAAAGTTCGATTTAAAAATGAAGACGAAACTCATGTAGTATGAGCATCAAATATAGGCTAATCAAATATCATTAATATGAATGGAAAGAGTATTTGACGCAGAACGGAAGTTATGAATGGAACAAGAACGTTTAAACTCCGTTCAGGAGTTTAATCAATGTCGTTTGATTGGACGAAAAGGTGAACAAGAACGACAAACGATCTTGAAAGAAAGGCAAAGCCAAATTCTGGAATGAAATTTTTGATCCAAAAAATTGTCTTCAAAAAACATAAATAAGGCCTATTTATAATGGCCAAAAACCCTAATCCGAAACCTGACAAGATTAGGAAAATAAAAGACCGAAAAATAGAAAAATATTCTTAAAAAAACTCAAAATTGGGCCCCTAAATAGTGAAATTTGGCCCTCGAAGTTTTTAAAAGCTGTCTGTATCCTTTCCAAAAAGGTATCATAGGTCACGAACCGGCTTCATATGCAAGATTTACGCTTTGTTTTGCATCCTGTCACAAACCTTGCCATGGTCAAGATCTTCCATGTAATCCAAAGCTAACTGGTCCGCATCATTCCCTTCCACTTGTAAAGAACTCGACCTCGAG
>JAOSBL010000212.1:38122220-38137639 GCA_027568915.1 Erythroxylum roraimae
GACAGCCACTACCAAGCTTTCCCCCAAATCCAACACAATAACACCATTTTTTCACCTCAAATCCACCAACACAACAGCACAAACAATCATAAACAGCTAAATGCCATGAAAATTTAAACAAACATCAAACATCAATCAGTCTTCACCAAAGGACGAAGGGCCGGACGGCGTGCGGTGGAGAAGACGGTGTGCGGTGGAGAAGACAGCGCGAGGAGGACGAAGACGGTGTGCGGTGTGCCGGAGAAGGCCGGAGCCGGATGGTGTGCGCGAGGAGGCGGTCGGGTGTGCGGTGAGGCGAAGCCACGGTTGAAGGCCGTGGACGACGGTTGAAGGTCGGAGGCGAGGCGACGCGACGCAGGCGGCGAGGCTGGCCGGAGACGTCACACGCAAGAGGGAGGGACGGCGGAAGGGAGAGACGAAGAGAGAGGGAGAGTCGGCGAGGATAGAAAAATCCGAAGAGAGAGGGAGAGTCGGTAGATAAAATTAGGGTTACTTAAATTTTAATTGCAAATTGGTCCCTGGAGTTTTTTATTTTTGCGGAACGACCCCGAAACCTTTTGGTATTAACGGTACCGACCGGAATTTATACCCGGTAAGATTATGCCCGTTCCGGTACCGATTTTCAGCCGGAACCGGTACCGGCCGGAACGGTACGAGATCCATATCATTGCTTTATATACCATATACCCTTTTTGATATGTCAACAAAAATGGGAGAGAATAATGATATTGAAGTTTGATTATTCATAAAGCATTAATTAAGGAAGGGCATGCATTACATATTGCTTTAACGTAGGAGGAACTTAATCAATGTCGTATATTTTTTATAATATTACAAAAAAATTTCTCATCATAAAAATGAGAGAATATTATACTAAATGAGATCCTAACCTGTAGTTTCAATGATGTTAAAATATATCATTACTAATAAATTTACTTTAACTGATGTTAGTAGCTATTATAATGTAATTAAGTAATACATGAAAGATCAAGTTAAATGGAAGGACAACACGAGAGAAGAAATCAGTTAAAGCAAGTGAGAAATCAAAAGATAAAGAAAATGATCAAAGTAGAGCATGATATAATTCAAGAGATTTTCAAGACAATTCAAGTCAAGTAAACAAAAAATGAAAAATGAAGTCACTCCATATATAACAATTATTATAATCTTCTTATAACCTTATAGTTATCTTCATCGTTTCAATGAATTAGGAGTTAAATCATTACATGATAATTTACACATAGGACATATTGCATATTGCATATTGCATATTATCTTCATCTCTATTATCATGTCACATATGCATATGGGTCTATTGGAAACAGTCTCTCTATAATGTAGGGAAAAGGTTGCGTACTATTAGGCCCCCAGACCCTGCTTCAATGCTGGATTTCGGGGTATGATGATGAGGACATATTGCATATGCTTTGTCATAATCAAGACAAAAAATAGAAAGGTTTTAAAAAATATATGTTTGATCTTCAAACAAATTTTAAGGAACTTCTAAATTGATTTTTAATCAAATTTATTCAAAAAATAGGTTTTTTATCTTTGAAAGAACGCCAGGGTTGAAAATTTAAGTTTGGATAAATTACTATCTGAGTAGGTATTTTGATATTATATATATACATCAATTGGCATTATTCACTGATCGAATTCACTTACATTTATTTGTAGTTATTAAAAATTGTACACTTTACATTAAACATATGAAAACTAAATGTAATTGAGACTAATTTAAAATTTAAATATTATACTTTTAAGATAATTAAAAACTTTTAAATATATCTATCAAATAGAAAATATGCAATGGTATATCTTTTTTGATATTGTAAAAAATTAACAAAAGAATCGTACCTTTTTAGTTAAATAAATATTAAAAATATAATGCACATATGAGTTGTAATTTATTATTTAAAGTCTTTTTTTTTGGTAATTATTTGAAGTCAAATGAATTGTTTCGCTAATTTATATTAACTATTTATTTGAAAATTTTGA
This sequence comes from Erythroxylum roraimae, assembly GCA_027568915.1. Taxonomy (NCBI): domain Eukaryota; kingdom Viridiplantae; phylum Streptophyta; class Magnoliopsida; order Malpighiales; family Erythroxylaceae; genus Erythroxylum; species Erythroxylum roraimae. The sequence continues at coordinate 38,124,219 of JAOSBL010000212.1, forward strand.
GTTACTTCCTCTAAGATTTTACCACTTGAAAGAAAGTAAGTCTCACTTATAATATAAATAAATAAATTGTATATATTTATATGAATCTGCAAAAAATCATTATATGTTAAAAGATATGCATAATTTATATTCTACCTTGAGTTTTTAATTTACTTATTTAGATTGAAAAAATGATATATATTTAATTATATTGTGCCTTTATTTTGTAAATTCAATTATTTGAGATAATTATATTGTGCCGTTATTTTGAAACAATATTTATTCAATATAAATATAAATAGGATTATACATTATTATAATGCGTATTAAAAAAGGAATATTTATGTTTTGTATTGATTTGTTTAAGAATATTTAATTATTACACTGAATATATATAAAAAATCTTAATTTTATAAATTCATTTATTTAAAACTATTGAAATTTTATCTCATTCTTTCAAAATATTTATCTCAAATAAATATAAAGTATGAATTATTTGCAGAAAGATAAGTCATGTATCAAATAATAGTAAAAGTTGCTCTAGTTTGTACATATGTATATATATAACTAAAATTTTAAATATATATTATATAAACATGAATGAGTTTAGTGTATATATAAAGACAGTTGAATTTCAACAAAAATGATATTTTCATGTACATTAAATTACTTTCACCTATAATATTTATACATATATGCATTATTTTTCTATATATTTAGAGTTATTAAATCTATAACTTTTATATTAAATTATATTGTAAAGTAATGTTTAATGTGCACAAGTTTTAAAAAGACTTATGTATATTGATAATTTTGCACAAATATTAAACAGATTAATTTATATTAATAATTATATATATAGAGAGAGAGAGATGACTAAAGGTATAGGCCTCGTTTGGTAGATAACGTTTCAGCCATTTTTGACATTTTAGAAGGTATTAACCGTTTTACCATATCAAACAACTAATTATTTTGTTTGGTTATCAGTTGATCAACTGATTTTTTAAAAACTTCTTTATAAGAGCATTTTTGGTTATCAACTAATAAAATTTTGTTTGGTTTACAATTGTACCTTTTATTCTTTTAATAGTGGTGAAGACCTTTTAAAAGAAGAAAGAATGTCACGGGCGTGACATATATTGTCTGTAACACTTGCTATAATAATTATTATAATTAAATATAACTAATTAAATATAATTAATTAGTTAAAATATAATAGAATATAATTAAGAATGTCACATGCATGTATGTCACTCTTGCTTTAATATTAATTATAATTTAAATGTAATTATTCAAAATACAATATAATTAATTAATAAATTAAATATAATTAATTAATAAATTAAATATAATTAATTAATTATGTGATTTTATGTTGATTTACGTTAATGATTTTTAGTTATTTTTTTTGGATTCGAGGAAACTTCGTAGGCGGGCCAAGCAGACACACCTCTCTGAGGGTCCAATTGACGCACCACCTCACAGGCGGGCCAAGCGGGCGCATCTCATCATCGAGGGCCCAACTAGTTCTCTATTTACAGGTAAAACCCCGTCTGCCCCAGGCTCTTACAAGAGGGGCTAGCATAGAATCGAACCTGAGACCTAACCGAAGCCAAGCCTCGCTCTCAACCATCAAGCCACACCCCTTGAGGGCTAGTTATTATTATTATACGTTCTATATTTTTTATTAAAGCTATACATATAAATTTTGTAAAATTAAATATCTAAAATATAATTTCTTATGTAATTTTAGGTAATACCCTCATAAGTCATTTTACACATAAATAATTAATACTAAAGAACTAATTTTATCAAACATTTTTAATAAACAGCTGATGTTATCCGCTAATCAAATCAATTGAATTAATTCGCTATCATCTAACCGCTAATAGAATCAGTTAACAACTAATACAATCTGTTATTTACCAATAGGCCAATAATTTATACCACAAGAAGTCATTCTTACCGATATCTCTAATACTACTTTACACCCAAAGTTAAAAAAAGAATGTGTCATTAAACTTTAGCGTTACGAAAATAGTACTTGTTATAAGGAATGAAACGGAAGTTTATGAAAAATGATTACAACAGAAAGGAGATGATGGCCTTCTATATATATAATATGAAAACCAAATATTCACTCCTATTGAGTCAGTATTCTGTAGAATTTACACGACATTACTACACAGTTCAACAAGAAGCTTCGCTTATTGAGCTTGTTGAACAACTTGACATGTTGAAATAGTGTCTCTTTAGCCCTGCACCAAGTTGCCGGGTTCTTGCATAGGGTCAAAAGCTTCAGTCTCTGAATGACAACTATTGAGCACAGTTCAATATGTCTGCTGGTTTTAGGTTCAAAAACCGGAGTTTTACGGTCACAAGAAACACCACATCAAGTAACCTGTAAAGCTCAACACATGAGCACAGGTTACTAGGGGAAGTTTAATGTGTGGACTTCATTTACATAGGATGTCTCAGATTCGTAATATGCGTTTTAATTTGTAGACCTGCAAATATAGGAAAAACTTGGTCAGACATTTTGCAGACATGGGCAGCAGTCAAAAAAGAATTTCAATCTTTATTCCAACAGGTTAGAGGTGGTGCATCACGTAACTACAGCACTGAAAACTATAGGTCCACATAACAATTACTTGATATGGAGAGTAACAACACATTTGTTCTCACAACACATATGTTCTCACGTATTATAAGAACAAATGTCTACACAATCAGTATTGGTTTAATGCATAACACTCTACTGAACCCTAATCACATTGAAGCATAGGACCGAATTTGTGGCTATAGCACATACTTAAGTAGACGGGGTAGCTAACGATTTGGCTCCAGTTGTTAAGGAAACACAAATTAGGACAGTTTTCATAGTTATCAGTTTCTTTACTAAGATCATCACTCATGATAAGTGTCTTCCACTCTTCTCTTTCTTTTTCTATTCATCATATGTTCATCGCAAGCAGTATAGTAGGTTGCTTAGAAGCCAAGTAAGAAACAAGCATTTCCGAGTCCAACTATTGCATGTCCAGTCCCTAAACAAGAGAAATTTACAGAATAGAATGCATACGAGAGACATGCTCACTCCACAAAACATGGGAATAGATGGCTAACGAGAAAAACTACCCACCTGGGCAGTCCTAGAAGGCAGGGGCACCTCCAAGCAGTTTCCAAGGCCATCAACTCTTGTAGATACAAAGAAGAACAGCATAAGGAAAGCTTAATCAAATCAATACGAAGAGAAAGAGAGTACAAAACTCTAATTTACAAGGAACAAAAAAAGACGCAACAACCTTTTGTTAATGGTTCTCTGAAGATATTGGTTTGCCTCTACATGCCCCTGACCTCCATACTTCTTTTCATCAGTATTCAGTATGATCTGTGAAATCAAGAAAAGAATTGGATGTCTAAGACAGTGTCTGCAGAATTTTGAAGGCAAAATGTTTCCACAAACTTAAAGTTTTGTAGGCCAAAAATTCAACTGAATATGATGGTTATCCCAATATTTGATCCTCTACTCAACTAGAAATAAGAATTCAATGTGAAACAAAATCTACAGAAATATAACATCGGTCCAGTTTGTAACTTACTTGATACTCTCCAGCTTCTTCTACACCTAAACTGTATCTTTCATATGCATTGGTTGGATGAAAGTTGAATACAAAGAGAAGAGGACCTCTTACATAAGCTATTACCTGTAAATAGCAAAGAAAATTCTTCTTGTACTGACTTACTTTAATATTCACTAATTCACAGCCACCACAATTGATGAAGAATAGATATCAAGGTAACATCAACAAGACAGTCCCAATGAAATTCATCAAGAAAAACCCAACCTATTCACATCAATTTCAGAGGATTGAGATCTCAACCCTCTAAACCACATTTCATGGACAAAATCTTTCTTTTCAAAATAGGATTTTCTTTTTCCCTCATAAAACATAGGATGCTTTCTTTGCAGATGGCACACCCTATCTTCAAACACAGAAGCAGCTTCCAAAGTGGACAGTCCTCACAAGTTGTCAGATCACCACGATTCAGTTTTAGTGGTATCCTTAGTTTGGATTCTAATTTGATGTTTTGAACATTTGAACTTTTATATGCATGCTTACAGTAACAATCAGCAATTCGGAAGTTAGAAACTTATGAAGTACATTGAAATGCATAGAATCATCTGGCCCTGAAAAAAGTGTACGTGATTATAATATGCCATATACAAATGAGCATCCGATGATACATAAAGTGCATACCATGGTGGTATCATTTATGTGGTGAATGTTTGGAAAACCCCTTGAAAGCACCCTTTGGTTTTCATCTAGGCTCATTAGATCCTGAAACACAAGGAAAAGTTACTGAGCTTCTTCTTAGTTGAAAACAATTCTAGCATTTTCTCATACCTCGTACAGTGGTACTTCAGACCCATGTTCAACAGAACAAATTCAGGTCACATTGTACATAATTCTAACTAACTATGTAGTATGAAGTCATAAGATAAGCACCTTGTCAAAGGAAAATAACTGTCGGTGCACAGCTTCATTCGCCAGTAAATCCCAACAACGATTAGCAAGTGAATAAGAAAAATTATTGCTGGGCATTGGAAACTCAACCCTCTAGCAGATTGGAAGGTTGTTAGTAAGAAGAAACATGAATGTCATCTTCTATTAATAACTTCATAAAAAAGATTAAAAACGTGAAAAATACCCTGGGATGTCCAAATTCATTTCCAATGAAATTCAGGTAAGCCCTCCCCCCAATCGTAAAGGTAAGCATTCTTATCAACTGGGGAACAAGACGAGAAAGAATAACTCAATAACATAAGCAGCATACAAGATCCACTACATTCTTACCCAACCTAACTAATATTGACCAGTGAGGAAGTAAGGGAGACGGGAGAGGGAGAGAATAGCTGGTGTCTAATTCTAGGTTATATTAACTTCATGTACAAAATAAAGAACATAAACAGTTTAAACTCTTCACTTGAACTTTAAATGAGATGAGTATAAAAAGAGAGAAAAGAGATGGAATAAGTCATACTTTGTGCAGACAAGATCCTCTTATCAATAATTCTTCCGAATTGGGATGCTCCTTAATGTCACCGAACAATATTTCTGCAAATGATTGCCCTGCAGAGATCGACTGCCAAGCAACAGGTAATAGCAGCATGTAGTCATTAATTAAAACATAGAAGTCACAGCAGAAGTTTAACTTATATAAAACGAAGTATTTTAATGTGTTGGAAAAAACTGATATCAAAGATTACTTGGTTGTGATTTTCAGCATACAAAAGCATCTTATCAGCATATAGTTTGTTGCCTATTAATGTGTTGACAATCTGCAAAAGAAGTAAATTTAGTATGTATAGGAAATAGAAAATCCAAAAGTGAAACACTAAGACTCTCCGGTAAGAGGATCTATAGAGAAGGGGAGGACCTTGCTCATGCTCCATTGGTGGTCTGGAATATCTTTAAGAAGAGACAACCACATCTCTGTTGCAGAGGTATTGACATAATAATCAAATCCCAATCCCCCTTGTGTAGTTGGTTCACATAGTCCAGGATAAAAAGTAGACTGATAGGCAACCAAACAAGTTATCATCACATAATTGACCTTTTGTTTCCATTTAAAAAAAGAAAAGTGACAATAGAATAACATGTTATTAACCAAGTTTCAGTACCAATAATGGTGGAGCTAACAGAAATATTCTAAAATAGGATACCTAACACAAAATAATGATATTAAATCTCTAACATAATTGGCTTTTCTGAACATCATAAAATTCCTTCCAATCCATGAAGAATTGGAACCTCTATCAAATGACTGTTCACCTTTAAAAAGCTAAACCTTCGTCATATGACTCTTCACCTTTGGAAGAGTTCATCAAGACATTCATGCATGAACTACTACTCATGAAGTTGATCTGAGGCTCAAAACCTCCATTTCGTCAATTAAAAGAATCAAAAGCATAAGAGTCTTTTAATTTGGTAAAGTTTTATCAAAGATATGAAGTAGCTGGGTTCTCTAACAATCATGAGTAAATCGATCTCTAAGTCAACATTATCATTCCATCAACTTCCATGATGATATTGTTCACCAAGGCACTATTTGTCATGAAAAGTACCACCAACGAGTACTTAGCATTTCTTTCTTTTTTTATAGGACTTCTTTTTAGCTCTCAACCAGGTAAAAAGACAAGGAATCACCAATTACAGTCTCTTGCCAAGGTTAGGTGACCACATAGCTGGCTCAGACTTAGACAGATGGTCATGATCCAATATGGATCTGAGAAACCATTTGAACTTTCTCTCAGTTTTCATTCCCAATAGTAAAAGGCAGGGTTTTTGCAGCTATAAGAAGGGAAGTGCATAAACCATAGCTACTTACATCTTCTGCAATTGTTATTATGTTTGGATGAAGAAAATGAAGTAGCTCATTTGCCAAAATGAGGTACAGTAACGCATCCTTGTCAACATATTGATTGCAGTACCTGCATTAACATAGAACATGTAATAAGCATTAGGGAATTTTGCAAACTGAGATATTGAATGGAGAAACAATAGTAAATGAAAGATCATAAACTCTGGAATGAGAACAGACAACAACGCGTCACTAGTCATGATCAGCATCAAGCCTGAGGCAAACGTGTCAATCTCTCTATCTTCCAATATTCCATTTTAGGCATATTTAGGGACTAGAATGATGCTATTTGTTATCCTATTTGTTATCCTAGACAGACAGATGCCTTACTGTGTGATGCACGGTGTAAATTATACCTATAGAAGTAGGAATTCAAGAACAGCACAACAAAAATTTCTTACTCTTCCAGGTCACCCGTAAACAAAGCAAAGCCGTTGTGTGTGTACAACATTGAAGAAAGTGAGTGGAAGTGGAAGCCATCTATCTGATACTCTTCAACCCACCTGCTCAAATATTATCTGTAAGCAAGACCAAGATTGCCTACCAAAAGATACCACACTCAGACAAATTGCATAAAACTTTCAAGAACAGCCAGCATTAAGAATGGGAAATAACTTCAAATATTTAACTATCACACTTTGTTCACATTTACCAGTTCAAATTCGAGATTAAGTATTGAAGCACCTCATGATCCCCGTATTTGAACATTCTGGTACCCCAGTATTTGTGATGCCCTCTTTTACCTATTCAAATGGACAAAAGTAGAAATGAATGAAGAATACTTCTGTGCCAAAACAGACATTAAACAAGCAGCTTGCAAGACTATGCACCATTTTCAACAAATTTCTGCGACACACAGAAGCATATTGACAAATAGAAAAAATGTAGATTACATCAAGAAACAGAAACAACATGGGGAACCATAAACAGATATGACTCTGATGGATAAAACAAATCACAATAAACAACTTACTCTCAACGCTTAACAAGTGACAGCAGAATCTTATGCAGAAACATAAGCACTGATACAAGGACAAAAGCACATATATGACTAGTATTGTTTACAGAAGTAATAGAGCCTCTCTGTCCAAACCAAGTTTACTGATTTGAAACCCTCTCAATATATCTTGTTTGTTACAGTAAAATTGATTTAAAGTGCAACGCAATAAATCAAGAAGAGAAAGAATGAGGAAGTTGCAGAATTCATGACAATACCATATTAAGGATATGGAATGTACATCAAAAACCAGTTGATGCTGACTACATTGCCATGTAGTAGTAATGAATGCAGCTCAGCCAATCTTCAAAACTATATATCAAACTCAGAATATATCCTGAAACTCACATAAGCACTAGCCTAGAACCAAGGTATCTAAAAAGCCAAATATCTTGCTTCCCTACAGCCGTGTCTCAACAAACAATGCTTACAATTAAAAACAAATAATTTTATCATTAGTCGTTACCCAGGCCTTCTCATAATGCTTATACAGATCATTGAAGTCCTTTATGCCATAGACCAGCTGAAAAGGTAGCTAAAGAGCAAGAAGACAGAACTACATAGGATGCACCAATGTTTGGGGAGAATTTTACCCGTGTGAAAGTAACAGTCATTTGACCCATCAAATAGTGAGAGTCCAACCATCTCATCAGCAGCCGAGTATGAATGGACAATGTCTAAGAAAACAAGTAGCCCTAGCCCTGAAAAATGAAAAGGCAGATAAATAGTGCAGACATCGAAAATTAAGATGGACATCAAGCATGAAAAATTGTGTCTTAGAATGTGTTCTTAGAGATCAAAAGGGAAAACGTAAATACATCACCGAATAACAATTCCCAGATGTGTGTATTTCTAGTACTTATTTGCATAAACAACCATTATAAATTTGAAGAAAAAGGTTAGTGCTATTAGTATCAGCAAATTCCATATCTTGTATGCACTGACAAGCATAACTTTTACAAACATCCAATCCATTAACCATTGCGCGATTTAGGACCAAAATCAGTAAATGATTTCGAACATAAGCAAAACTAAGGGGCACAATGATGTTTTGACACACCATTTTTTTAAATAACAATGAAAAATGAAAAATGAAACTGGAAGTAGCTAGCATAGAACCATTATTGTCAAGGTGGACAAGTCCCTCTAAACAATAAATGAAATCTTCAAAGATAAAACTGAATAAAATAAAATAGAATGAAGAATTTTAACCATGTGCTTCATCAACCAAGCGTTTGAAGTCATCAGGAGTACCATAACGGCTGCTAACAGCAAATAAATTGGTGACCTGCAATGCATAGAGTTGCTCAATCGGATTGACATAAGTAGGAAACAACAAAAATATATCTAACCACAACTTCTTAAGCTTTAACAAACGTGAACATAAAATATGTAGCTATGTTATGGAAAAGCACAGAGTAGTCAATCCATGCAAGAAAAACTAACATTCAAATCAAGGATATCATTCTTGATTTCAGTTTCATTTCCATGACAGGTTTCACAAATAATGTAATTCAATAATTGAAATTTCAAATGTTTATCAGATATTATACCACATTCGTGAACCATCTACAGGGATCATCAGAAACAGAATAAGACATCTTAGATTTCTGACGTTTAGAAAAGATCAGTAATTTGCAAAATAACCCTGGTTATCACCATCAAAAGTGTAACGTATGCGTATCTCACTATTTAAGGAAACATACATTACCACACAAGCTGCTAAGGTCAATATACTCACTCTATAGCCCACAGTGAAATAGTCTTTGTGCTCAACTACTCCAATCATCTGTATTGCATTATATCCAGCTTCCTTCACATGAGGAAGAACCTAAAGTTTAAAGAAAAAACAGTACAAGTTAGAGGTCAATTAGTAATTAGGTAGTTTCCATAGCAATAATAATCATTAAGCTACCTTTTCTATAAATTCAACAAAAGAGGATACTTTTGGCTCTGAGCCACTAATTCCAACATGACACTCATAGATGCGTAAGGATTTTGGTATTCTTGGCCTTGAATTTTTCCATTTGTGGGCATATTCTGGAGGCGGCTCCCAATGGATGGCAGAAGCTTGCTTTCCACCACTAGCATCTGAAAACAACAAACATTGGTATAGATTGAACTTGAACAACATGAAGAAGTCAACTAGTGGCTACTAAAAACAAAATCAGGCTGGGAAGTACATATAGCTAAGCACTTAGCCTATCGAGATATTCTACAGAGTAGCAGCAAATTCTCCTTTAGATGAAGTCCTGGTTCAATTAAATGAAGAGACCCCAGAATGGTGACCATGTAAGTCAACCAAGTACCACAAGCCTGAGTATGATCATTCATTTCATGGAAACTTGTATATGAGTGTGTTTATTTATACAAGAAAGCAAAGAAAGAGAGGAATCATCTTTACCTGGTTCAACATAGGTGGCCCAAGCAGGCACTCGTTCGAGTGGCCCATTAGATGTGTTAAAATAGACTCTATATTTGCTTAAATGTGGAATAGCTGGAGTATACTTCTTAAGCCACGCCTGCCTTCCTTTCCGTGTCTCAAGCCAATATGGCAGGGGAGGTGCTTTGTTGCGTATTTTCTCAGCCCATACAGGGTCAGTAATGATATTGAATACATCATATACTTTGCCACTATCAATCACATCACATGGAGGCAAATTACTTGGGGGATCATCTTTATGTTGTTCTTTCCATTGTTTATACCGAGTTTCTGCATCTAGTAACGGTATTTCATTTAATTCTTCAATAGTTTGAGGTCCATTTGGACCAAATAATTGTTCATATAATTTTGCTGGCACTTCAAACCGATGATTTACAAATGTATCTTCTCCTGGTTCCCAGTACTCATCATTAGCTTTCTTAAAGATTTCATCAATGCTAACACCACTATCACCTTTATCATGGTTATCCAAATAATTGTACTGCTGGAAATAAAGTTCATCTGGTTTTTCTCCATCCCTTAGTTTATCTTCAAGAATGATAAACCAGTAACCATAATCATCACGGCCAAAACGTCCTTCTCTTGCAGCATTTTCTGTTGGTGACCATTGGTTAAAATCACCAACAAGTGCACAATAGCGAGCACCTGCATCCATCGTCCTTCATATTCAGAGTGATATAACAAAACAGACAAGAATTTCATTAACTTTGGAAAGTATTAACATGCCCAAGAATAAATTGCATCACTAAAACGAACGCTGGATGATTAAACTTAGCTATCAAGTCACTAACAGCTTCTGTTCATCCAATTATCCAGCTTCAACAGAAAGTTTACTCATAAAAGATCGAAGTAAAGTTAAAATAAGCCCTTGAATTGATATAAAGACAAAAGAAAAGGAAAGATTATCATATCAAACCTGGTGCCCATTCCATAAAATCCATCCTATGTTCCGGGTGCCGGTGTAAGCCCATAAAATCAAATCTAGCAAAGGAAATAAGCACAATCAAACTCAGTCCAAGCACTATAATAGCATCAGAGCTTAAAACTACAAAACTAAACCAAAGAACAACTACAGAAACTACATAACACGAGAACCAATGATCAGTTTAGAGATATCACAACTAAGAGTTGCATTATTTTCCTTGAGGGCCAGTCTTTCATGAACCTTAATAGCATATTATAGTAATAAAAAAAAGCTACTCATCAGAAAAATTAATTTTAGTTTTTGAAAATAAAACTAGGTATATCTGAACGAACACATAAGCGACGTCTTTGATTTGTAGGTTTCGTTTAAAAAGCTTGTCTTTTAGGTCCTTCAACGCTTTATGCCTGCAAATTAGAACAACAAAACATACGTCAACAACAATAATCCATTTCTTATATAATTCTAACTTTCATCAACCTTCCTACAGTTTATCATTGAACTATTACAATTCATCATTCCCTCTTCTTGTCAAAATCCTTTTCATCTCAAAAATTCCAAGCATTTCGTACCTTTCCCGAAGAAACTGAGCAAATTGTTTATGGGAAATCCCGACTCTAGTCAAGAACCCAACCGGGTTAACCCCCTTCTCGCCTTCATCTTCATCTTCATTTTTCTTAATCTTCTTCGACTTTTTTTGACGCTGAGATGGCTGTTTCTGAGACTGAGGTTCGCCTGTGACATTGCAAGCTATTCTAAGTTTATTTTTCTTGGCCCAACTGATCCTCTGTACGTTGCTTTTGAAGGGAAAATTCACAGAAAGATTAGTGCTTGGATAGTGTTTTACAGAGAAAGATTTACTAGAGGTAGAAAGTGAAGCCATGGTCTCGTGAGGTTGACGAGAAACCGAGCAGTGGAGGTGAGTGGGGTTTTAGATAAGAGAAGGAGCGGGTAACGAGTTAGCTCCTGAGGTTTTTGAGTTGACTCGGGCGAGACAACGGATACTTCTGATGTCACCGCGGCGTTTAGTTTTTTATTTTTCATATTTTTATAACTTATGAAAATTGTAAAAATTAAAGTTTTATTTTATTTTATAATCTAATTTATTATTAACTAGAATTTAATATTTAATATTAATTACCAATAAAAACTATAAGCAATATAAATATAAGGATGGTCGAGGTAAACTATTTTTAATTAATATTTAGACTCGAAAAAGTATTGTTTAGACTCGATTAAATCTAATCTCATATTCGCCTAAACTCTCTTAAGAACCTATCTGTCATGACTCCTACAATAGGGATCAGATCATCTGTTCCATTTTTACTGTTCTAATATTGTTCCAACTTATCTCACCTACACATTTAAGTGAGACCTACGTAAATAAATATATGGATAAAATAAATTGGAACATAATTGGATGAACATAAACCTGCCCCCCTAAAATGATGTCTTAAACTCGTCTTATTTAGTATTTACATTAACTGTCTGTTACAAACATACTTGGAAGTCGAGCAAGAAGCAATTATTTTAAGCCCAACTAATGCGGTTCTAACCACAGAAACAGAGAAATCTGCAGAGGAAAATGCACCCAAGATCAAACGTGCCTGTAACGTGTTCTGTTTTCTCAGACATTCATCAATTGAACTTCAATTGCTATTGCAAAGGAATCGTGGAGTAAGCTTTAAGTGAAGAAACTAAAAGTACATCAGTGTACTTAAACTCGATTCTTACAAAGCAATTTGATTAATTGCATTGATTTGATTATGAGATCAATTCATTCTTACTATTACAGCATCAGTATACGGTGTATAGTTCGAGCAATGCATGGCTGCAAAAAGAACTAGGTAAGTTGCATCTTTGCATAGTCCCTTGGTCCAAATATGGTTGATCCAATTCTCACATTGGTACTGCCCATTTCGATCTGAAAGAATGGAATTATTGTCAGTACTATGCCTTTATGACATCTCAACTTCAGTGCCTAAAAGATATGCATAGAGCTTAGGCTTATTTTACGAATTCTAAATTTCTAATGTATCTGTAGTCAAGAGTCCAGGAGCTTTCATCAACATCTTACTAGAGTGAAAAAAAGATTTCAATAGTCTAGTTTCAGTAGGACTTCTAATAAGGCCGTTAAGGTGTGAGAGATCAATATAGCCATCTGTAACTCGGAAGTAAATACACAAGACTCTTACGGCTTGCTCAAAATCACCAGACATGCCCATTGAAAGCTCAAACTGATCCTCTGCCATTCCCAGTGCCTTGCAAACCTCAAGCCTGCAATTCAACAGCGTCTTTCGCACAATGCCAAGTGAGACACGTTTATAAATATGTGTTTAGAACTTGCATCACAAAAAATTGGGAAATCATACAAACAGTTCTGTACCATCATCTACATATAAGAAAGAAATTTTATTGAAGACCTTAGGCCATCATAATTAGCAAAACTATCTCCAAAACCATGTTGGAAAAAATAATTCAAAATATCTTTAGATTTATTGAGGATAAAGTCTTTTCTTTATGTTTGAATGAGTCTAAATTTAGTTGCTTTTTGTTCCTAGTCTATAGGTCATTATCTAATCCATAGGAAGATATTTTGTTGAGTTTGTTGAGTCTAAAGTGCCTATAAATAGCACTACTTCTATTGAATAAAGATA
>JAOSBL010000212.1:38137739-38149966 GCA_027568915.1 Erythroxylum roraimae
CAATGTTTTGTTTCGTCCTCTGTTGTTCATCAGTTTCCCTTTCATATTTGTTTTTTTTCCTCTGCTCAAAACCAACAAACCATCTTATGAAAAAGGAAAAAGAAACTAGTAACCTGAATTGCTATGTTACCCTGATTTAACAACAAGGGAAAGGACAAGAAGCTTCAGGCATAAAATTTTAAATGGTTTTACGTCACTGAGAAAACAGATCTTTGTGAATCTCCTTTTGAAAATAAAGGAGAATGATATGGCCATGAAAGTTTATATAGGCTTCACTAAGAGATGCAGAGAATTACCCTGAAGTTCTCGGGGGTTGAATTATAATCGGGCATGCCAATCGTCATTAAACCAGAAAGTTCAAGATTTGGGCAGCGCAGTTTAACATGTTCTGCTAGCCCCACACAGCCATCGGGACTTATTCCAGATTTTGCTGAAACAATGTCATAGTACTCAGTTACAAGCTATCGGCAAAGTACTCAAGTGTGGAATGACAGATCAGTGTCACTGTATGAACAGGGAGCTCAAATGATCAGAATATTCAGATGGACAAATTGCAATTTTGGAACGGACATCATGTTTGATGAGATGCACATATGTCAAAGGATGGCTTGAGAGGAAAATATCTGATTTCATTTCTTCTAAGAAATCCAGGAGAGATCATTGATCAAGGACGGGAAGAAATCCAGATAGATGCCACATAGAAACTGTTAAGTAATCCATTATGAAGTTAATGCAAGTTACACACATGCTTCTCCACTGGTATTAACTTGAGCCAACACCTTCAAAGGGTTCCTTCCCAGGCCTGAAACTACTCGGTCAAGGATATTTGCTAGCTGCAGAACACCAAGTTAATAAGTTAAAAAGGCTGGAAGAGCGCTTGAGATCACTATACAAGAAGCCCTAGTTCAACCTCGGTAGCAGTATTTCCCACCAACAAAAGCAAAATTACAACGTCTTCCAAAACTTGAAACAATTTCTTACAAAAACAATTTGCAGCAGCTGCATTAAGTTCTTAATCCAGCGATAAAAGCTGTAAGCTTCCTTTAGATTTTAATGAATTACCTTCATATTGTCGACACCCTCAACCATGGCCAAATTTGGGACTCCAGCTGCATATTGAAATGAACCCATTACTCCCATCAGAGAGCATTTAAGTTCTAAAGGGAGAGGGGAAAAACAAGAGAGTAAAAGAGCATTTGTTGTACAAATCAAATATTCCAACCAAAGTGTTATCATATAGCAGACTTCAATCCCAAAAACTTACCAATTAAAGAACATTTCTTTCTCTATTTTTGTGGCGAACAATAAGTAAAAGAGAATTTAAACCATAATATACAATTACAAAATGCATAATTTCGAGCTCAAAGCAAAGAGAGCAACATACTTGGAAAGAGAGGAAAGAAACTGCTTACTCGTTTATTAGAAGACCAATTAAGAAAGTTTCCATCTTTAACTTAACTTACTTAAAATTAGCCAATTCCAGATGAAGAGAAAAACAGGTAAAACAAAAAAAGAAATACAAATAAGAGAAAGAGAAGAGAGGCTAAAAGCCATACTGAGAAGTGTTTTAACTTTATTGCTCTGCAAGTGACCAAGGAAATGCCACGCTACATCATCTGGCAGCTGAGAGCCCACATCAACAACAAACTGATGTTAATCTTCACATGCACAGTCATGTGTATATCTACATGCGCAAGTATGTACATACCTGGGGTGCTTTGTCAACGATTTCTTGGACGTAGTTTTCGCCGAAACAGCGATGGCCGGCGTCGTACACTTGGCGGATAAGTGAAACTGGCTTTGTTTTGGATACGGCCACGACCCGGATTTTGTCGGGTCGACCACCGGCACGTTCAGCCACTTGTCGGACACGGAGGAGGGCCGTCCGGAGGGCTGCAGCTGCCACGCTCTCCACGGCAGTCGCAGACGCAGCCATTTTTTTGTCACTGTCGTCGGACACTTCTACAACTAGAATTTAGAGGGGAAAATGATTGTAAAAAACATATTTGTTTTACATAAATTTGTGGTTTCAATTTTTTGAGGTATAAAATTAATTATATTTAATCAAACTTTTTCAATTATTTTAATTTTCATTATATACTATTTTTATAATGAGGTGGGCACTTTAATTTAAAATTAAATTAGGTCATAAATGATTAATATTGATTTTTAAAATTTTATATATAAGAATTAAAAATATTAAATTAATTAAATATAAGATAATATATTACTCTTTTTATGTTAGAATAATTAAAAAAAGATCATTAACTCTCTCTTTTTTTCCCTTCTTTCTTCTGTAATGAAATAGAGGGTAACAGTATCAACGGAACAGAGGTTTGGTTCGAATTCGAGCCACAGTAAAACGATTAATGGACAAAAAGGACGGACATTTGGCAAAACTTAATACAATGAGTCTCCGAAAGTAATTCAAGATTCTTCCGCCTAGTCATATGGTTCATTCAGTAGATGGACTTGAAGATGGTTGATCCGCAATAGAACTACTTGCTCCTGTTTTATTATGTGCTACGCCAGATTGAGTTGGTGCTGGTTTAGACCTGGCTTTTTTTATCCATTTAATCCAAGCGTAGACCTCGAAAATAATAACAGTTAACGCAAAAGTTGCTAGGATTGCTATGTAAGAGACTTTCCAGGCAGTGGTGTCTGGCTTGAAAATGGCAATTCCATGGAATATGTTTGTAATGATCACAGCAATCAGTGCATATCCCAGAAAGTGATGGTAAATATTCCAGTATTTTCTGTACTCATCCGCCCGCTTAGGTCTTAGCAACAGTGCAAACATCTGTAATGTGATGTTGGTTGATCAGAATTTTACAAAAATAAGTCTAAATGGATAGAGCAAATACATATGTAAAGGTATATGTTATGGAGTAGACTTACCTGCAATGCTGTGAATGGGAATATGAACATTGCATAAAGCCTGTGGGTTCTAAATATGTAGTACTTTGAAGCAAATCCAAGCCACAATCCAATGATCCAACCAGTCATTCCAAGAGAAAAGCCTAGAATTTGACAAGAGATGTGGAGTTTATACCACCAACCTTCAAGTTCCAGTGGATATTTGAAGTACCTGGCAATTATCACGCCAAGAGGCAAGAATGTTCCCCACCCCACAATGTTAACTATGCCATGTACCTGCAGAAGAGATGGAATCTAGAATCTTAGCATTGATTTGAAAATGTACCAGAGCAACAGCAGCAGCAGCAACCTAAAACAGACACATCTGGTTTTGATTGAATATCCCTTAGAAACGAGGTTGATTTGATTAGAGAGACCCACCTTGCGCTTATTTATTTAATTTGGCTCAAATAAAGCAGAAAAAGTAGTGGGAAAATTGCTGCAACAAACAACAACCAAAATTTGTTTACCAGGCGGACAAAAACCTATAAATGCCGTTTTCTATCTGCAAAAACACTCTAATTCTTATAGAACAGAATGGGAGACGAAAAGAAAAGGCCATTGGCAGAGGACAAGCTCTTGAATCCAATCTTGTATATTTCGTAAAAACTTGACCATGTTTTAATTTGTAGCTATTTTTAAGTATTGAAAAGATTGGAACTCATAGAATGTCTTAATTTGTAGCTATTGGAAGGTATTGAAAAAGATTCAAACTCATCGCTTGTACAAAACTAGATGCCATGGGAACAAAACTCATTTGGGAATCAATAGCAATCGGAGGCAAATGAAAGGTGTCAACTTTCGCAGTCTAGTTAGCTTTCTTACCATTCTCATGTGATGCCTGTGCTCTGCAACGTATTGGCCCACCGGGGATTTCAAATCAATGGTCTCTGCACTATCAAAATTTTGGAGGGTCTTCGGATGCATCAATGGGCTTGTCCCTACTGCACTGTAACCAACCTGCCACACATAGTTCAACTTTGAGATATTATACACCCGAGGAAGAATCACACTAGCATTTATGATGTAGTAGTCTAGATCAACATTGTATCGCATTGCCATATTGTGAAATTCTACGTCAGCATTGTATCCCATTGTCATATTCTGAAATTCTTCGGAAGGTTTTAGCGCACACCCGAGTTTGGTGTCACTTGTGATATTGTATGCTTTGACAGATAAAGATCCATTTAGAAGTTTGATGCCTATGATTGCCCTGGTTCCAACCATCTGAGGCTTTTTGCCTGGGTTTACTCCCCAAGCTAGCCATCCGACATTTTCTTGTAGCTTGGCGCCAAAAATAACGTCAATTCGCCTTTCCTCGGGCTCGTAGGTTTTCCACCCCCATTGAGCTCCCAAAGTGCCAAGTTTCTTACAGTTTGAAATGTCAACTTTATCAGCTATTAACTGATGGAAAGCCTCAGTACAAGGAGCGTAACGGGCGGTGACACTGTGGAAGAACAAGGGCAACAGAAATTTGATGACGGAAGACAGAACAGTGGTAGCAACCATTTTTATGAGACACTTCGGGATTTTACGTTCGGTTCTTATTTAAACAGTTTCTGAAGTGTCTTGTGACTTGTGGGTTGGTTTAAGTATCTTAAAGGTGGTGAATGAGTAAAAAAGGGTTTGTTGCTGAGCCTCTCACAAGAGCCCGAGTCAGGTTTAGGCGAACCTTAAGGAGAACGCCCCTTTTCTAAAACAAAGGAAAAAAGAATTAAAGGGGCATCAAAATGGATCACGTGTATTTCGTTCTTCCTTTTTTTTGTTCTTATTACTAATAATTCACACAAAGCATTTCACTTCTGATAATACGTTCAAACAAGCTGCAATTCTACTATTTGATCATTGTACAACTGTTAATCTGCTGGCACTTATGGGAATCGGCGGTGGGCTGCAATAAATGTTACGAAGAAATGCAGCCTGATTACTTTGAATCTATGTTTACTTTTTTAAGAGTCTATAATATGAAAGTTAACAGAGTTTCCTGTCGAAGCAACTTGTGACTTTGTTCTATTCGTCCTATTCACATTCTGTAAGAACGTTGCTAACAAGTAATGCATATATTTGATATTTCTATTCACTTCCACTTTTCTGGCCTCATGTTCATGTCATAATGACTTTTGTCCTTGAGGTTCCCAATCCAAGACAACCTTAGCAGTGACAACCAAGTTAGTGAGTTACGCAAAATGGCTGTGTAAACAAAATAAAGTAAAAGGATACAAAAGAGTCTAATCCTATCCCGACAGATAAAAGTACAGCTGTTAAACGAATAATCTTTCATTAATCCACGTTCTTTCTGTGCTCATGTGGCCGTAGCTTTTGTTAATCTGAAGGCAGTCATAATAACTTTCAAAATGAATCCAATTAAGCGAACACAAGCTAGTTCAGGTTCTTGTGGACAAACTCGAGTTCCATGCCGCGGCTCATATTCCTTGTGCAACACTGAAGACAACTAAAGAATCCGACCGAATCGTGTCACCTTTGTTATTCCTTTCACTTCTGTTTTAATCACACCTCTTGTTTTACCATGACTACCAATCAGTCCTAATAAGACTAGGCTCTCTCTTGTACATTTCATCCTTATTAGTTACACAAATTTCTTATGTATTAACCACCAACTTATTAATAAAAATAACTTATTAATAAAACAATTCTAGCTAGAGTTTTAATAGATATCTTACAACTATAGTTTTTAGATTAATTTTATAACAAAATTTAATTTTTTTATTCTTCAAGTTGCCTACTCTTTAATATATTTCTCATTGGATTCTATCCAACTCTCATCTCTGATTAAACATCAATATTCGAGATCCAAGAATTTACCAACTTAGGATAACCCTTTCTTAATTTGTATAGTTTGAAAAAGAAAGAGTATCCTACTATATATACCTTGATTTAATCTAAAGACGAGGAAAAGCCATTGATGGAGAATTCAGAGGCAAAGATGTTGAACAATGTCACCATTTTATATGCAAATTTGACTTTTAGAAGCCATTGACTTGGATCACATTGTCCCGTTTACTTTCACTTTTGTTTTTCTATTGCGGTTTTTAGTTTTAGTTTTCTGTTTTCTATTTTCTATTTTTGGTTTTTAGTTTTTATTTTTTAATTAAAAATAAAAATCTGTTTCGTTGAGATTTCTAATATAAAACTGAAAATAAAAACCTGTTTAGTTGAGATTTCTAATATAAAACTGAAACTAAAAACCTGTTTAGTTGAATCCTCCTATTTCTATTTTTGTAATTATACTCTTATATTAATAATTTCTAATATAATATATTGTATTTTTAAATTAATTAATTCTTAAATTAATTAATTGTATTTTTAAATTAATTAAAAATTTTAAATTAATTAAAATTTTATTAATATAAAGATTTATACAAATTTAAAAAATTAATTAATTGTATTTTTAAATTAATCAAAATATTTTTTTAAATTTTATAAAATTTTATTAATATAAAGATTTATACAAAATTTAAAAAATCAATAATTAAATTAAAATTTTTAAAATTTAGCATTAAAATAAAAAAATTTAAAAAATCAAACACTGATATGAAAACCGCAACTCTACACGCATATACCAAACTGAAAGTCTTCCCGACCCTATTTCAATGTCACCAAACTCCATTAAAACGAAAACTCATTTCTTACTACTCAACACAAGACCCATTGCCAGTGCTTGACGTTGAAGAAACAATTGCCTTTGAATTATTGAGATTTTCGTTTCTTTTTTGTTAGGTTAAAAGATGCATATCAGATCTTCCACCAGTACTAGTCCATCAACTTCACCAACTTCTCGTCCTTGCCATGACAACTTCACAGACTTACCTGCACCAGATTTTACTTCCCTCCTCTCCGATGAAGTTCTGCTACTGGTTTTCTTAAAGATTCTGACATTTCTTTCAATCTCTAGCCTTCGTTGCTACCGTCGGAGTTGCCTCATCTATGTGTGGCGGAGAGATTCGGAGCTTGGGTCTTGTAAAAATTTGCTAGATATTGTGTTAGGTACAGAGTTATACTAAAGACGATAATAGAGATAGAAAACACGATAAGAGAGATAGAAAACAGGGATATGTTGTTTTTCTGTCAAAGAAAACATGTTGTCAAAATTCATAGAAGCGATATTTTATTGTTTTTGTAAAACCGTTGTGGTTTTTTTATTTTCATAAATAAAAAATAGCAACATAGTTAAACAAACATGTTTTACTTACCTGTTTTTCTTTTTATAAAAAAAACAACAAAAAACAGAAGAAACAAACGAAAACAAACATGTGAATTACAAAACAAAAACTGGTGTTCTGCAACTGAGTAAACTAAGGTGGCAGTAATTAAAGTTATTGCCATTGACTTGGATCACATTGTTGGTGGTGTAGTGTTGTTGTTGTTACAATGTTGAAATTAAAGTTAATTAGGATTAATTGAAGTTTATTAAGGTTAATTTAAAATTAAAATTAATTTTTAATTATAATTTAATTTTAATTTAAGTGATTTGGTCCCAAAATACTATATGTTTATATTGTAGAATTCACATAGATAATAAAAAATACAAAATAAATGTTACATCCATATTGATGTAACACTTGACTAACAGAGACATAACTCTGGTAAGAGTTCTATCAATTTAACATTAAATTTAGAAATGATCCATTTATTTGAAGTTAAATTTGAACAATTTTAAAATGTTAACATTTTTATAATATTCAAAACTATTAAAATTTGACATACATTTTAATATAAACATTATAATTAAAAATATACTTTTTTATCTATCGACTAAGTTTCATCTTTTTCTTCTATTATCATGACCTAGGCTCGTGGGATATGATAAGATATCTCGAACTTTAAAAAATGACCATTAAATACTTATATTTTTTATTTTTTAGTTTTAGCTTAACATTAGTCTCTCCGTTAAATTTGTTGATGTAGCTTGTCCTATGTTTAAGAAATATTAAACACTTTTAAGATCAAATTAGCATACCTATTGAAGATTGACAAAACTACATCGTTTAATAACATAACTAAAATTACGTTATTTTTGGCAATGAAATCCCTAAATAAAATAGGCAACCCTTCATTCTCAGCACAGCCCTTAGTAGACAACACGTGTATCCTTTTCCTAAAGTTGCATTTGACTTGGAGATGCGAGTAGAGTACATGTGTATCCTTTTCCTAAAGTTGCATTTGACTTGGAGATACGAGATTGAAGGGTTATGTGAGAATGAAGGGCGGCCACTTTGCTTTAGGGGCTTCATTTCCAAAAATGACGTAGTTTTAGTTATGTTATTAAATGACGTAATTTTGTTAATCTTTATTAGTGCCGTTTGGTTCCACTTCTGTTTTTCTATTGTTGTTTTTTGTTTTTGTTTTTTGTTTTAAATTTTTGTTTTTTATAAAAAAACAAAAACCTGTTTGGTTGAGATTTGTAATATAAAAACTGAAAACAAAAACTTGTTTGGTTAAGATTCTAATAAAAACCTGAAACAAAAACATATTTGATTTTATTATCCAGTTTATATTTTGTAATTATTTTTAATAATTATAATATAATATAATTATATTATTAATTTTATTACGTGAATACAATAAAATCATGTGGCAGAGTAGGTTAAATTTTGTAACAATAGGAAGACACGTAAATACTGGGCTTTGAAGAGTAGGATTGCTGCATTAAATGATGGCTACTACATTTAATACTGTGAAGACAAGTGCTCTGCTCCACGCTAAAGACTACGTGAAGAATAGTTTTGAAAGGCTCTGCGCATTAAATGATGACAAGTGCTCTGCTCCATGCTAAAGACTACGTGAAGAATAGTTTTGAAAGGCTCTGCGCATTAAATGATTAGAGAAGAAAAAAGCTATACAGACGATGCTCAGTATATGTTTTGATTGATTATGGCTCCACGCACTCATTCATTTCTGCAAGCATGACATTACATGATGTTGATTTGAGACCCTTGGGTAGTTCTTTAATTGGTAGCACTCCTTTAGGGAGGAAGGTGATAATAAGTCAAGTATATAAAGATTGTGAACTGGTTATTGAGGGTGCTAAACTGGTAATGGACTTACTACCTCTAGACCTAAAAGGCTTAGATGTCATACTTGGAATAGATGCTATGGAAAAGTATCATGCGAAGTTAGATTGTAGCCTCAAGGTGGTAGAATTTGATCTGGGAAATGGAGAGAAGGCGACTTTCTGAGGAGACAGGAGAATACCATCGCCAAAACTTATTTCGGCTATGTTAGCTGACAGGATGATGGAAAAAGGATGTGAAGCCTTCTTGGCATATGTTGTGGACACTGATGTGAATGAAGGGAAGTTAGGAGATTTTTCAGTGTGAGGGAGTTTCTAGATGTGTTCCCAGAAGACTTATCTGGTTTGCCACCAGTGAGAGAAATCGAGTTTGCCATCGACTTGATTCCCAGAACTGCACCCATTTCTATACCACCTTATAGGATGACCCCAGCTGAACTAAAGGAGCTCAAGGAACAGTTGGAGGAACTGCTAAAGAAAGGGTACATAAGGCCGAGTTCGTCACCAAGGGGAGCGCCAGTTTTGTTTGTTATGAAGAAGGATGGGACATGGCGCATGTGCATTGATTATCGGAGACTCAACAAGGTGACCATTAAGAACAAGTATCCTTTGCCTCGAATAGATGATCTGTTTGACCAGCTGCAAGGAGCAACGGTCTTTTCAAAGATTGATCTCAGGTCAGGCTATCATCAGCTCAGAATCAAAGAGTATGATGTAAACAAGACAGCCTTCAGGATACGGTACGGACATTATGAGTTTTTAGTCATGCCATTTGGATTGACCAATGCTCCAGCTGCTTTCATGAATCTTATGAGCAGGGTCTTCAAGGAATATCTGGATCAGTTTGTCATAGTGTTTATCGATAACATTCTGGTGTATTCCAAGAGCGAAGGGGAACATGAGGAGCATCTCAGGACTGTGTTATAGATATTGAGGGAGAGGGAACTTTATGCTAAGTTTAGCAAGTGTGAGTTTTGGCTTCACGAGGTGATATTTCTTAGACATGTGATTTCAAAAGATAGAGTACATGTTGATCCAAGGAAGGTTGAAGAAATGGTGAATTGGCATGCACCCAAAATAGTTACATAAGTGAGGAGCTTTCTGGGTTTGGCAGTTATTATAGGAGATTCGTTGAGGGATTCTCTATGATAGCTGCTCCGATGACTAAGTTATTGAGGAAGAATCACAAATTTATCTAGAGTAAGGAATGTCATAAAAGTTTTGAGGAGCTCAAGCGCAGATTAACAAGTGCTCCAGTTTTGATTTTGCTTATTGGAGATGAGGGTTATACAGTGTACAGTGATGCTTCGAGAAAGGGTTTGGGTTATATGTTGATGCAAGAAGACAAGGTAATAGCTTATGTCTCGCAACAGCTAAAGCCTTATGAACTGAATTACCCGACCCATGATCTGGAGTTAGCGGCAATGGTTGTTGCCCTGAAGATTTGGAGGCATTATTTGTATGGGGTTCAAACAAGGATTTTCACAGATCATAAAAGTCTTAAGTATTTGTTGAGTCAAAACGAACTGAATTTGAGACAGAGAAGGTGGTTGGAGCTAATTAAAGATTATGATTTATTAATTGAGTATCATCCAGGAAAGGCAAATGTAGTGGCAGATGCCTTGAGTAGGAAATCATCAATAGCCCGTGTTCAGACAGTTTATTTACTGTTATTGGAAGAAATGGCTAAGCTTAGAGTAAGTTTGAAACAGGAGGAACCTGAATGTGTTGTTGCTACTTTCAGAGTAAGACCGATACTCAGAGAGAAGGTTAGGAAGTTACAAGCACAAGATGCAAAATTGAGTAAGCTCTAAGAAGAAATTCATAATGGCAGAAAGTCTGAAGTGGTAGTGAGAGATGATGGACTTATGACTTTAGGAAACAGACTATGTATTCCGAATATCAAGGAAGTGAAGGATGAGATACTAGATGAGGCACACCATGCGCCTTATGCCATGCACCCAGGTAGCACTAGGATGTATAGAGATTTGAGAGAGCATTTCTGGTGGAAAGGCATGAAAAGAGATATGGCAGAGTATGTAAATAAGTGTCTAGTGTGTCAGCAAGTCAATGCTGAACACCAGGCACCTTCTGGCAAGTTAAGGCCCTTATCCATTCCTTAGTGAAAATGGCAACGGGTAACCATGGATTTCCTAATGGGTTTGCCCAAGACCAATAGGAAATATGATGCTATATGGGTCATTGTTGATCGTTTGACGAAGTCAGCCCATTTTCTGGTAATTAAACAGACTGAGTCTCTGCATGTGCTAGCAAAGAAATATATTGATGAGATAATAAGATTACATGGGATTCCAAATTCTATAGTTTTTGACAGAGATCTTTGGTTTACTTCGAGATTCTGGGGAAGCTTACAAGAGGCTCTATGAACCAAGTTAAATTTTAGCACGACTTTTCATCCCCAGACAGATGGTCAATCTGAAAGGACCATTCGGACCCTTGAGAGAATGCTTAGGGCATGTGTGATAGATTTCAAAGGAGCTTAGGACGAGCATTTGCCATTGGTCGAATTTGCCTATAATAATTCATACCATTCGAGCATTCAGATGGCTCCATATGAAGCACTGTATGGAAGGAGATGTAGAACTTCGATATGTTGGGATGAAGAAGGAGAAAGGAAACTGATAGGGCCAGAGTTACTATAGATGACAGTAGACAAGGTCAACGTAGTTAAGCAACGGCTTAAGGCAGCCCAGGATAGAATGAGAAGTTCCACTGATGCATACCGAAAGGAGATGGAGTACGAAGTCGGTGAGAAGGTCTTTCCTAAGACGTCTCCTTGGAAAGGAGTCAAGAGATTTGGCAAGAAGGGCAAGTTGAGTCTGAGATATGTGGGTCCCCATGAAATTCTTGAGAAGATTAGACCACTAGCCTATAGGTTGGTGTTACCATCAAAATTATCGCAGATTCATGATGTCTTTCATGTTTCCATATTGAGGAGATATAGATCTGATCCCTCACACATCATTCAGATCACTGAAGTTCAATTGAGGGATGATCTAAGTTATGAGGAGATGTTAAGTCAAAATGACTTTATGTAAATAATTTTGATGGGAACAAATAATAAGCAAAATGAAAAGCAGACGGAAGCAAAATGAAAAACAGACGGAAGAAAAATGAAAAGCAGACGGAAGCAAAATGAAAAGCAGACGGAAGAAAAATGAAAAGCAGACGGAAGCAAAATGAAAAGCAGACGGAAGCACGCGCAAAGCAAAAATGAGACGATAGGAACTCAGACGCAAGGTGCAAAAATAAAAAGACA
>JAOSBL010000212.1:38163925-38184051 GCA_027568915.1 Erythroxylum roraimae
ACTTAATCAAAATCCAACCAAAACAATTTATCCTTCGAAACCTCAAAATAAATTGGAAATCATGCTTAATTCATCAAAAAGGATTTCGAGGGCCAACAGCATATATTTTGTCATAATCGCAAAAAAATTTGCAAAGGTTTTTAAGAAAATCTTTTTTATACATCAAAATACTTTGAGTAACTTTTGAAATAATTTTGAATCAAGTTCTTGTTAAAATGGTGTATTTTGATCTTTGAAAGAATTTGAAAATTTTTGAAAATCTTGTCACATGAAGTTTGGTTTATTAATAAATATGGATTTTAGGTGGCTGATATCAAAGTTTGAACAGAATGATTGACTAATGTGAAAATATAGTCAATTATTGCGTCTCAAAAATACGTATCGTATGTTTATAACTATATCGGTTAACTAATATGCCAAAATGATTGACCGATATTACTGTTACTACTTGTTGTAACAAGTATTTTTTCTTGTAACAACTATTTGAGGTTGTTTTCAATATAAATAAATCACATATGAGTTATGAGAGGAAAGTTAGACATATTAAAGAGTTGTTAAGAGCCTAAAGAGAGCATATGTACATTGCATAATATATACTGAACCTTTATTCATTAGTCTGAGCAAGAGAGAGATGTTTTAACTTGTATAGTTGTGAAACTATTGCAATTTGAAAAATAACTTAGGGTACACTTTTTCAGAATTCCTTTTAACTTTAAATATAAGATTTATAAATGTCTACTTTTCGTTCGTAACGAAGTAAGACGTTGTAAGGATTCCTCTTCACTTGTGGAAAAGAAGATGTTGTATAGAGGATTCCTTTTCACCCTTTAAAGGAGAAAGAAAGTGAATTAATAAATAAAACCTAGGAGTGGATGTAGGTTAATAATTATATGGTAGAAGTACTATAAATTGATTTTATTTCTTATTTTCTACTCTTTTCAATTATTGTTGTGATTATTTTACGATTACTACATGTAAATTTGCTATAATCATTCATAAAGTTAAGCAATTAATTAATTAAAATAAACACACATAATTCACCTCCCTTTTATATGCCATTTGAAAACCAACAACTGATATCATAACACGTCTCAATTTATTTCATATGTATCCCTATCAAAATTTAAGCAAAGATTATTATGCACAATTTCATTCGCTTTTTAGTCAAGAAATCCAAAGCACATATAGATCCATATTCTTTGATGGAGATAATTACCTCTATTAAAAAACTATGATGAAATATTTCATTTTAGCCGAACGGGTTGATGTTTAGGATGATATAAAGAATGGACCTTATACCTCAATAAAATTATTAGTGAGAGAAAACTAAGGTATCAGAGGATAAAAGCGAGTGAGACAATGGAGACTCATTGCATTAAATAACAATGTTATACATGTTTTATTTTTTGTATTGAATATGATTGAATTCATTAAAGTATGCTTATGATAAATGATTCAAGATATTTGATATATACTTGAAATCACAAAAGATAGCACCACTCAAATAAAAGAGAGTAAAGTGAGCATATTTGTGCATCAATATGAATTGTTTCATATGAAATATAATGAATCAATTTTTAACACATATACTTGCTTTATTTATATTAACGATACTCTTAAAGATCGTGGAAAGGCTTACACCAGTCTTGAATTGGTGAGAAAATTGCTTAGATCTTTACTAAAATATTTGGAAGAATATTGTGGCGGTCATATAAGAAACTAAATATTTGAGAACCTTACTATTAGAATAGTTAGTTAGATCACTTCTCATATATGTGATGTGGATAAATGAACTACATGAAGAGGAAGTTACTCAAACAAGAAAAGGTGTGGTATTTAAAGTCTCTAAAGATGAGAATTAATTATGGGAGACCTCTACAAGTAAGAGTGATTAAGATGACATAAAGTTTATCACAAAGAAATTCATTAGTTCTTAAAAGAGAAGATAAACATATAATTTTAAAAAAAGTATTTAAAACCATATGAAATGACATTATTAGTTTGAAAAACAGGAATATGAAAATATAATAGCAAGTAGTGCTTTTTGATCAATAATAATGAGGTGTCTTTTTGTTCAAATTCATGTGATAATAATGATGATTATGATATTGAACTTTCATATGGTAAGATATATGAATACTTATAAGTCATGAGCTTAAAAAGAACGAAACTATTTTCCAAACATAAAGTGAGCATTAGTGAATTATTGTGTTATAATGGACGATCATACTACTATTAGTATTTGTTACAAAGGGTGGTTTTTATTTTTAATAAGTATTTTAAGTTGTTTTGAGTATAAATAGGTCACATATAAGTTGTGTAAGGATTTAGGCATAGTAGAGAGTTGTTAAGAGCTTTAAGATGTTAAAGAAAGCATGTGTGCATTGCACAACATATATTAAGCCTTTGTTAATTGATGTAAGCAATAAGTGGATGTTTTAGTTATATGGTTGTGCAATTATTATTTGAAAAATTGCATAGAGTACACCTTTTGTAAGGTTCTTTTCAACTTCTAATAACTCTTCTCCAACAACAAAGTAGGCTAGTTGTAAAGCGTTTTTCTTTACCCATGATAAGAAGTTGTATGAAGAGTTCTTATACACTTATTTAAGAAAAAAGATAATGAATTTTCAAGTGAAGTAGGATGAGTTAATATAGGCCAAAGGTTATTCAATCAAACAACTATAAATTAGTTTATCTCTTTTTCCCTACTCTGATTAATTATCATTACAATTGCTCTATGATTATCATCTATGAATTTATCATAATCATTCATTAGAATAGATAATTCTTTTATTAGTTTTCAAATAAGACAAAAAGTAAATACACACAATTGACTCATCCTCTTATGAGCCATACAATGACAAACAATTATTATAAGGCTTAATTTCTTTTTCACAACTCCACTCAAATCCATAAGTTATGTTAAACCATAGTCATGTTGAGTAATTGAGGTAGAATTCCATTATATGCACAGTAAAACAAAAACACAAATTTTTTGTTAGATTTTCTAAAAATCAAGATCTTTTTAAAATTTTTAACATGATTGATTCATGAATACAATAAAATATAAATGTAAATTGTACCTTAATGTGAAGTTTGATTTTTTTTTCTAGCAATTTTTCTCAAATCCTTTATGAAATTAGTTCATTACAACTATCATAGTCGCACGTGTATTCAATCTCTAATAGTATCCATACAAATCAGTTGAGAGAACTCTATAAGAGAGATAAGCGAGGAGTGCTAACTCCTTAAAGTCTATGCCTAATTATTATAGGGTTTGGACCTTCAATAATTTAATTAAAATGTTATTCTATTTCAATTTAACTTTAATTAGAATTATAATTAATTACTAATTAAACTCAAATAAGATTTAATATTTTATATTAATTCTTATTTATTAAATATCTCATATTTCATTCTAAAGTTTCTCAAACTTTACAATCAAGTCTACCTTGATTAAATTACCTTTTCTCTCTCTTATTGTTCTTTGTGTTTGACCCACTAGTTTTCTCAATATGTTGACATTAAATATAAATTATATCTCTAGATCATATTTAAGATTAGATAAATTAAGATCCTTTAATTTATTTTTAATTTTTAATTAAATAATTTATATATATAGATCAAGATTATCATCTAACAATAATCATGACCATTCAAGTATTAAAGATATCAAAGAAGTTTTAACTAACATTTTTGTGCATAATTTTTTTGTATAACTCAATCATTTCATCATATGATATTTCTATTAGACATAGAGCATATAATTAAATGTCTACTCTAATTGAGTCCAATTATATTATTCTCCATTATTAATAATTGATTCTATTAATGTCGTTTGAATTTTTTTTTAAAAATGTCACTTCACTTTAACAAAAGGTTTTTTGAATCAATATTAATCAAAAATAAAATAACATTCTCCATAGTCATTTTAAAGTGATGAATTTTATATTGGTCATTCAGCTACCTCCATGTAGTTTATGTTATATCCAATAACTACTAATTGAGCTACTATTGACAAGGATAGGTCATATAGTATTAAAACATACAATTCCTATATAAGATACTTTAAAAATCTCAAGTCAAATAATCATTTATATAATCATTATAATGAGAATTTTCATAGATATACAAGTAATGTTTCAGATGGAATTCTCATATCGTAAGTTTAGTGAACTTGTTTTTTAATAAGTACCTACATGTTTGTTTACATATTTCCTTATTTTACTATGTGAGATTAACTATTTCTTTATTTAAAAAATTAAACATGTGATAGTCTTTACACTATTAATATTCAGTCTGAAAAAAATAAAGACTAATAAAGCGCTTGGTTCACAGAGGGCAATGAGAATGGGAATGAGAATGAACATAGTGAAGAATGAGAATGGATATAATCATTATAATTATGATGGTTGGTTAAGATGAAGGAATGATTACCATTACCATTGATGGTGGTTGGTTTGTAAAAAATGTTGAGAAATAAAAATTTGTTAAAATTTTTGTTTTATATCCAATTTTAAATATATTTTAATTGATTATTTTTAATTTATGCACCCTAATTATAACGACAAAATATTTAAAATCAAGTATATTGCGATTTTTCCTTTCCAATAGCTCTTGAAGAAAAAAATACTCTAGTATTTTATTGCATCAACATATCATTAGTTACATAATATCCTCAAAATATAGTTTAATCATCCAAAATATTGTGCAATTCAACGACACATCCATAATATCCACCATTCCATTGCTATAGTAAAATCAAGTAACAAAGTTTAATACAATTTACATTCCTCTCTGACAATGCAAATGATGTTAAAATTTAAGTAATTAATGAATAATATTTTAATTAATTAAATTGTAATTAATTAATTATACTTTAATTAATTACATATTAATTATATTTTAATTAATTAATTAGATTTTATCTTGATTAATTATTTAAATTAATTAATTAATTATTTAAATTAATTAATTAAATTAAGATAAATTAGATTTTATCTTAATTTAATTTAATTAGTTAATTAAATTTTATATTTTAATTATATTTACTTAAAAAATTAACAAAATTAGTGTCGGAAGGTATGGGCTATTACCTAAAACTTGGGTACGAAACAACTTTTCAATCAATCATAATAAATAACCAACCATTACCATCCATTCCTTTCCCATTAATTTATTCTCATATCCCTTAACCAAGCAAGAATTATTTGAGAATAATATATAAATGAAATATAAATACCATAATTATAATATCATCTTAATTTCATTTGCAATTTACATTTGTCTTATAGATTTTATCTTATATATCAGTTAATTAAACAAATATGTATAAGATAAACAAACCTTTAAACAATTATGTTACAAAATTATAACCAACCGATTGGTTGTAGAGTATAAACCAAGTAGTCTCACAAGTATCTAGCCTTTAATAATATCCACACAAATAAGTTATGAGAAATTTATATGTAGGTAGAGAAGGATATGTTAATACTAGCTTTTATATAGCATACGATTATTCATGATGGGTTTTAAACATTTAATATTTTTAATTGACATGTAAATATAATTTTATTTAAACTTTGGTTAAAACTATAACTTCTTCTAATTAAATACCAATTAGGTCTCCATAATATTCAATATGTAATATTAATTCTCATTTATCAAATATCATATCTTTGATAATAAAATTTATTAAACTTTACAATTAAATCCAACTTGATTATACATGCATTTTTTCTTTCATTGAGATCGATTATTTCTTTTATAAGTAAAAAAGATCATGTATGTTAAACTTTTTTCACTTGGTTAATATGCGAACAGTGAAAAGAGATTAAATGTAGTGTAAATGTCTGGTTATGATACTATCATAAATATATAATATTTATTTTATAAATTTCTTAATTAAATAAATATATAATAAATTATACTTTTAGTTAA
Organism: Erythroxylum roraimae; assembly: GCA_027568915.1. Classification (NCBI taxonomy): domain Eukaryota; kingdom Viridiplantae; phylum Streptophyta; class Magnoliopsida; order Malpighiales; family Erythroxylaceae; genus Erythroxylum; species Erythroxylum roraimae. The sequence goes on from JAOSBL010000212.1 coordinate 38,169,869, forward strand.
TCATGTCAAAAATTATATGATTAATTATTTAAAAAAGTTCAAACTTTCGTCAATTTTCAATTATAACCTGAATTTTAAAAAGTAACAATAAAATGTCAAAACTTTTAATTTTTTTAATTCTAGCCCAAACTTTAAAGAGTACGATAAAATGCTCAAACTTTCAATTTTCTTCAATTCTAGTCTGATATTATCTGTTGTTCTCTCAATGCTCTCAACCCTTTATTTTTTGTTTGTTCTTATGACGCCTTTTGTTGTGTTAATTTTAACTGACGTATATTAATTGTTAAGATTTCTGAAATATGTGATAAACTACGTTAGCAAATTTAATGGAAATATTAATGTCGGACTAGAATTGAAAAAAATTAAAAATTTAAATATGTTATTACTACTTTTTGAAGTTCAGGTTAGAATTAAAATAAATAAAAATTTAAACATTTATTGTTACTTTTTAAAATTCAGATTATAATTAAAGAATTGATGAAATTCTAAATTTTTTTAATAATTAACCCAAAATTATACCATCAATTCGTTGATTGTAATATGGTTTATAAAAGGCCCTCATGGCGGACTGTCCCAAATTCCCGAGTGCTGTACATGATGAATTGCTAGTTGTCAGGGGCTCTTCCACTTGATAATGTGGAACACAAGCCTGAACTCCACTAGATTCTGAATTACTTGCGTTAGACATAATCACAGCCCAATATTTTGTATCTCAAGTTAAAGAATCAATGGAGTGTTCTGCTGGGAAATGTTCCTTTGCTGCTAATACACTAGCAGACGTATTATGGTCAACTTCCAATTCATTATTTGTTTATTTTAAGTTTGGAGTTAAGATTCTTAGTAAAGCTATTTTTTTCCCAATAATATTCTTTTTTTATAAAAAATCATAACAATTTTCTTAAATAGGTATTAAATAAATTTTCAAGTAAAATATTTATTTTAATTATATCATTTAACGACTAAAAAATAAATAATAGATGTTATTAAACGATTATTTATAAATCTAAAATCTTATAAAATAAGATTAAACTCTTAGAATATAAGAAGTAAATCCTTTAGTTTCTAACGAATTTATGTGAAATTCAATACCTAGTATTTGTAAATTTTTTAAAAGCATCCCTCCACTCTTATATCACTTTTTATTTCACATTTTGTGCAACTTTTTTACTTATTTATAATTAAAAGGTCACAAGTTTCGGTCACCAAAATAGTTTCGAGCCTAATGACCCTTCTTTCATTAATAAAATTTTATTATTGTAATCAAGACGGTAAAAATAACTTATTTACGAGTCTTTAAATTTGAAAGAGTCCAATTTAAGTTATAATCAAATTTAAAGAGAATTTATGATAAAAAAATAAAGATAGCATAAATTATTTGAATTGAACCTTTTGTTTATTTTAATTATTTGAATTGAACATTTTGTTTATTTTAAGTCTAAGTAATTTATTTTAAAATGCGTGATTAATAGATTATTATGTAAACTTAATAATTTACTTAATATACATTTAGAAAACATTTTAATTGTTATAATTAATGTCAAGTTAAAATGAATAAAAATAATAATATGAATAAACTTTATTGCAAATTTCTTTAATTTCTTAATTAAACTTTAGAAAAAGAAAAGAGAATAGAGCTACAAAACTAATGAGTTAAATGTGAAATCACAAATAAACCTCTAACATATGTGTATATATTTATGAATTAGTCACATGGAATGGAAGTTCTATGCAAGTAAGGTTATGATTTTCCAAAATTAAGAAATCCAAAAACAAGTTCTATTAATTATAAAATAAAGAATAATTCGAAAGTTAATTCCTAATCCTATCCTCTTATATTTTTTTCGCCCCAGTTCTCCTTCCTTTGCCCTGTCTCAGTAAGCAGACACCAATCTCTAGGGTTTCTATCTCTCCCTGTCTCTCTCTGCATTGATATGGATCTGGAAGTGGTGGGCCGCCACGCGCTTCTCTTCGACGACGACACCATGGCGGCGTTTGTCAATTCCGCCGCCGCTCTCGTCGACTGGAACTCTCTCTCCATCGACCGCTACGACGTCCGCCACCTCCTCTCCGCCCCTCCTCCGCCGCGCTCCCGCCGTCGCCCTACTGACGACCCCCTCGACTCCGACCTCGATCGCGAACGCTACCTTGATCTTCCCTCGCAAGGTAATTCCTTTTTGTTTCTGCTGATTGGTTCTGTGTTTTCTCTTCAATTATCTCAGAGTTGATAGCTGATTAAGAGAAGTCTTATTAGACTGATTTTGGTGATTTGAGTTAGGTAAAAATAAATCTTGGTTGTAGGTTGAAATTTTAATTCTTTAACATGACTTTTGAGCAATATCTCCTATATGGGTTGCTGAAGATTGTATTCAGCTTGCAATGGGAGCTATATAAAATTTTTTTTGAGACATGTGGATTGTTAAATATGCCGTGAACTACTTATTTCAAGTTTGCAGGATCAAATATTATTTTGCTATCGTTGCTTCAGATAGACAAGTAAGAATTTTCTGCCTCATTCTAGTGCGTTCCTTCTGTTTTCTTGTTTTGAGTGTTAATGTTGGTTTATGCTGGTTATGCGGTGAAACATTGGAAAGAATTGGCGATATGCTCATTTGATTTTAATCTCATTTTGTTTTATTTCTAGATGTGGAAATTCAGGACGAAGAGGGGAATACCAATGGTTATAATGCGGTTCCTTTTTCTTATGGAAATCCCACTGAATCTGCTGAACATAAAAACACTGAAGTTGATTCTGGGTTTCGCCCACCCTTCTCTATGCCTGAACACTTACTTAAGAACTTGGTAAGTAGAAATCCATCTCTCTGTCTACCCTGGACCTTTTATTTTTGACTGATCTTGTTGTTTGTTTGCTATTTATCCATGTAGCCAAATGATAGTTGTGCAAGGTGCATGTGTTATTCTAAGGATTACCATGTCTAAGTTTCAGATGCTCGGAGCAGGGATGGAGTTCCTCAAGGTTGCTACTCACAGGCACCTTGTCTTCTTTCCATGCTTGACAAGGGGCCACACAGGTGGGATTAGGATGATAGTAATTCATTGCTTTGTCAGGATGTTAATCTCTAGAGAGCAAATCCGGTGATAGATTTGTTTATAAAGTTCTGTTTGATCTTTATGGTTATCAAAATGTATGTGAGAATCATGATTGCTTGGGATTATTTAGCAAGAAATGTTCTTTTATTTACATTCTGCTTTCTTGAATTTCTTGTTGTTGACAGAATTTGTTTCCTTTTTCTTTTCTGTTCTTTCAGCCTCCGACAGAGAAGTTACATCAAATCATTGCAAGGACTGCGATGTTTGTGAGTAAACATGGTGGGCAGTCGGAAATTGTTTTGAGGGTCAAACAAGGAGACAACCCAACATTTGGATTCTTGATGCCTGATCATGAGCTTTATCCTTACTTCAGGTTTCTTGTTGATCACCAAGAACTTTTGAAGTCTGATGGAGATGATAAATCAACAGAAGAAGGTGCCAAAGCTGAAGGTTACCTCTTCCAACCAGGTGCCTTAGGTGGTGCTTTGACATTGCTTGGTTCTGTGTATGGGTCTGGAGAGGATGAAGAAGATGTTACTAAGGATGAACATGCATTGGCTAACGATTCCAAGGAAGCCCTTTGTTCTGACAATGTAAATTTTTCACATCAACCAGAGCAAATTGATTCTTATGTAAGTATAGCTAAGAAGAAAGAAGTAGTTCCCAAGCCTTCAGCTATTCCTTTGAAAGAAGTTGCTCATGTTATAAAAAAGAATCGTTCAATTGGTACTGTCAAGACTGGAAGTGCAGATTTCTCAAAGAAAGATGGTGATTCCCTGGGCTTGATTTCTTCCAGTGCAAACAAGTTGCAGGATAGTGTTACTCCCGGTCTGTCCAAGGTTGAAACATCTATCTTGGAGCCTCCTTCTGATCTGAAGAGAGTGGTTGACAAGATTGTTGAGTTCATCCTAAGAAATGGAAAAGAATTTGAGTCGGTTCTTATTCAACAAGATGTTAAACATGGGAGATTCCCATTCCTTCTACCATCCAACCAATATCATCTTTACTATCTAAAAGTTCTTCAGAAAGCACAAGAGGTTTGTTCTTCCAGTATTCCAAGCATATGTCTTTCATTTTTAGCTCCGTGTCTGTTGGTTTAATCTGAGTTGGTAGGACATTTGATGAAGAATCATGCCCTGGGAGTCTAATTTCACAGAAGCTTAGTTGCTCCCATTGCTATGACGTTTTGACTCATCTTCTTGTCTTAGATGCAATGTCTGCATTTCTTCAGTTGATATTTTATCATTCTGCAATGCTTGTACCCTGGGTCCTGTACATGACAAGCTTGTGTGTTATTCTGTTAAGTTGCATTTGCGTAGATTTCTTCTGTTTAAATTATGTGTTGTAGTATGTTTTTGTCTTGATTTGGTTTCATATACTGTGCTCAAAACGGAAGTTTTATTTTCTTTCACTTCTTGATTTACGCTATTGGATATGTTTTCAGTCAAAGCTAGCGCGCAAAGTATTCAATTCTGAGAAGCATGATTCATTAGCACATGGGTTGGGCCATACATTGAAGGAAAGTGATACTTCTTCCCTTGCATCTGATATTCCCCATGATTCTGATAGGAAAGAGAAGTTTAAAATGGTAATTGGGAAACCAAAGAAGGATGGACAAGATCCACCTTCCAAAGCAAGTCAGCCGCAAGTTGGATTTAGTGTTGATGCTGCTGCAGCTGCTGCAATTCTTCAAGCTGCCACTAAAGGTATTAAGAATCCCAGATTAGAACTTTTGACAAAGGGATCGATGAGTGATATAAGGGCCGGACATAGCAGTGAAGGTGGAGATGCAACCGGCTTTGTCAGCAACCAGACAGAAGCAGTTAGTGTTCCTCTAGCAAAAGCCATTGCAAAAACAGCAGCTACTGCAGCAGCAGGTGAGGCTGATTCATCTGAAGCAAGCTTAACCGAAGAGCAGAAGTTAAAAGCTGAGAGATTGAAGCGGGCAAAAATGTTTGCAGCCATGATAAAAGGTGGAGCTGCACCTTTAAGAAGTGAACCATTGCGTGGGTTATCAGTAGAACCTTCTGATGTTTCCAGATCAAGTGCTGAGGTCTCCACTCTTGTAGACAGAGAAAGGGAAGGTAGCTCAGCTCCAATAGAATTCGAGAAGCCTGAAAGGAAGGAAACTGTTGATAATTGTTATGAAAAACGATTGAAAAGAAAGTACCGCTCAAGATCTGAAAGAGGCGACGAAGGTAATGGAGAAGACGGCGAAGATGGAGAGAAGGTTGTGGAAGAAGACAGGGATGACAAACACTCCAAAAAAAAGCGACGATCCCGTCATTCTTCACATCGAAGTGGGGAGAGGCATAAACACAGAAGAAAGGGTTCATCATCTAAAGACAGAGATTCTAGACGCCAATGCAAGGACAGTAGCATTTCAGATGATGAACACCATTCAATAGATCTCAGCTCTCCTGATGATGAGCGGAGGCACTCTTCACATCATAGTAGGGAGAGGCATAAGCGCAGAAGAAAAGGTTCATCATCAAATGGCAAAGATTCTGGACACAGACACAAGGATGGTAGCATTTCAGATGATGAACGCCATTCAAGAGATCTTAACTCTACTGATGATGAGAGGAGGCACTCTAGGTGGTCATACAAAGATGATAGCTCATCCTCTGATGAACACAGGCACTCTAGACATAGTAAATTGCATTATAGCCCCTCTGATGAGCTAAAATGCTCCAAACGGAGGCATAAACATGACAGTTTATATGATGACAAACATACATATTCCCAACGCAGGGGCAAGCGTAACGGCTCCTCTCATGATGAGTACTTACATTCTCAGCAAAAGACTGAACATGATGGGTCCTCTGATGGTGAAAATCATCAGTCCCAAGAAAGAAGAAAGTATAGCTCGACTGATGATAAGGGTCGACAATTGAGACGCCAGCATAAGCATGGTAGCTCAATTAATGATGAATGTAAGCATGAAGGCAAATCTGTTGAGCACAAGAAAGTATTTCGATCGGGAAGAGAAACAGACTTGGAAGAGGGGGAGATCCTCACTAAATCAGATCAATCAAAAGCATGTGAGGGTGTTGATGGTGCTATTAGGGAAGATTCTGTGGATTTATCGAAAACATACAAGGATGCTAGGCCCCGATCTCAGCCACCTGAAACCACAGATGTTCCTGACGATCTCAGAGCCAAAATCAGAGCAATGCTGATGGCAACACTGTAAGCTTGATATAAAAAATATTGCTCCTACGTTGATGTGTAACACAAGTCATTCTTTTATAGTCATTTGTTGATGGCAACATTGTAAGCTTGATATAACAAAGATCCGTTGTAGTTTGGTGTGTAACTCAGAGTCATTTAATCTTGTTATTTCTTTTGTTTGTTTGTTTATTAATACTTCTTTTGGGTTCTCTGAATGCTGGACTTCTTTACCTTACGCACCTATTAGGATTCAGATCAAGCTATTCGTAGGTTATTCCTTTTCATCGTTTTGTTGGACTTGAACCTCTAGGAACGTACTATGAGCTTTAGCTCCTCAATGGAATTCTGAAGATTGTTGTATCATTAGAAACTTTTTGGATTCCAAAGTTTCTTTTAAGGCTCTTTAAGAAAAAATTCCAACTTATTCGATATATAGTCATACTTTCATAGCATTAACTTCGAAATTTAAATATTATGTATACTATGGACGTGAACTTATGATTCCATTGAAGGATTTATTACTGTAGCATAGGATTGGCCAAGTTGTTCAAACTTCAAAACAGTGAAAGCAACTCATTTAATGGTTAAAACGTCACTGTCCTATGTGGTAGAATTTCAAATTTTGACGAACAGATGGATCCAACTTGCTTATCGTCCAAATTAAGTTTCAATTGCTCCTTGTGTACTACCTAGTCATGCAGGGTTGGCTTTTAAGGGCGAAAGGCTATTGTTTTATTATTAGCACATTGATACCGGCAACTCGCATCCTTTCCAAATTAAGTAGGGATTCTCAATTTTCATAATATAAAACATGTATATTCGAAAAGAAGACGAAAAAGGAAGATTCTGGTACAGTTAGATCAAAGGGAAGAAGGAGTAAGTTTGAACTTCTAATAACCTAATCAATTCATTATCATGAGAAGGAACGAGCTATGTGAATGGCCAACCACATGGACTTTGGGGCTTGTAAGTACACAACACCCCAGTTCAGAGTTAGTAAAGATTATACAGTATTATTGTTTTCAATATTTCAATTTCAAGGAAAAATGGGCACAATTTCGAAGTTGTATTTAATTGGATATTGTATTTAAAGAGAAAAACAATAAAATCTGCTTAAGCTTGGTTGAATTTCTACATACTAATGCATAAGGAAGAAGAAATATAAAATTGAACGGAAACCAAAAACATCAAGATCGATTAATAAATGTGAAACAATGACAATTACGAATTCGTTGTGGAAAATGAAGAGAGTAAGAATTGCAAGTAAAGGTTTAAGGAACGTGCATGCAAGTCAAGTCAGGCTACATGTGTACCTCATAATTAGATGTACTGCAAAAGTGTTGGAAGTCCACATACTTATGTCATTGCCGACTAATAATATTAAATGTTAGGTACATAGGCCTGCTTTAAATGCGAACACATTGTTTGAATTTGCATATTAAGTCATCAAGTACAGTGTTCTGCTATAACTGGCCAATCATTATTGCTTCTGTAAAACTTGTGATATTTAAACAAATTATTTTGAGAATGCCTTCAGCTTTTAATTGAGATGCTAATTTAATTATGCCATAACTAATTTTATTGGAATTAACTTAAGAAGATGTTAAATATTTAGATAAATAAATATCAAATATGATACAACATGTTAATCAAATAGTACATGATCAATTTTCAGTTTCAATTTGAATAGAGTTATCTTCATTTCTAAATTATTATGTGACAAGAAGGAATTCGATAGAGAGGAGGAAGAAAAGAGAGAAGGAAAGACTAAGAGAGGTTTTGGGGTTTTTTTAATGCATGCCCCCATTAAGAACGTTTTAGGTTATTAAATAGCCTTACAAAACATAACAACTATATTAAAAATAGGAAAAAAATAACCCTCTAAAAATATGAAACAATAACCTACTACTTGTCTACCACTAATTGTCGGCCTTTGGTGGCCTTATTGAATGAAAAGACAATTAACTAATTATTAAAAAGTTTGTGCCAACGTGAGATAGGTAATAATCCTCCCCCATAAGAATCCTTGTCCGCAAGGATGAAATCTAGGTATGACTTTTGTAATCGCCACTCATTTTCCCAAATAGCATCTTCAATTGAAGTCCCCTTCCATTTAATTAAGACTTCAGATTTCGGATGATATTTACCCTTGTGTATGATTCGACGATCAAACATGGCTTCAGGTTGTGGAAAGATTATAGAATTATCCGTAACTGGGGGAAGGGTAGTAGTAATTAGAGGGTCGTGCAATCCCAAATGCTTCCGTAAGAGACAGTGACGGAGCCAGAAATTTAATATAGGAGGGCCCAAATATTAATTTTTTAAAATTTTAGGGGGCCTAGTGTACCACTGACTCTTAAATAACTCCGTTCTTTTATATATATATATATTAAAAATATTTTAAAAAAAAAACCTTGGGGGGCCCAGTGATGTAGCTCCGTCGTTGGTAAGAGGCTAACATGAAATACGTCATGAATTTGAGAATCAGAGGGTAAAGCTAATTTATATGCCACTGGTCCTACCTATTAAATAATCTGATAAGACCAAAATAACATGGAGCAAGCTTCATCGATGCGCGAAATGCCACAGAATTCTGTCGATACGATTGGAGCTTGAGATAAACATAGTCTCTTACTGCAAAAGACACATCTCGTCTTGATCAGTTTGACACTTCATTCTATTACGAGCTAGTGATAGATTATGTTGTAACTCCCGTAAAATGGAATCACAATCCCGTAAGTACTCATCAACTGCTTGGACACAACAAGTACCTAGAACATAAGTCAGTAAACTTAGTGGTGGAATACCATATACAGCCTTAAAAGGAATTATTTTTGTGGAGGAATGGATCAGTGTATTATAGCTAAACTCCGCCCAAGGAATCCATTCGAACCACTTTCGTGGCTGGTCACTTGCAAAGCATCTTAAGCATTGCTCCAAGGTGTAGTTCACCATCTCAGTTTATCCGTCAGTCTGAGGGTGGTAGCTAGAACTTATAGAAAGCTTAGTTCCTTGTAATTAAAACAATGCTTGCCAAAAGGAACTGATAAATACCTTATCGCGGTCACTGATAATAGAGGTTGGAATTCCATGGAAACGAACCACATTAGCTATGAATGCCTTGGCAACAATGATTGCAGTAAATGGATGCCTAAGGTACAAAATGAGCATACTTAGTTAAGTGATCGACAATTACCATGATAATAGTATGTCCATTTGATGGTAGTAATCCTTCGATAAAGTCCATTGACACATCTGTCCACATACGAGCAGGGATTGGCAATGGTTGAAGTAACCCAGTTGGTTTCATATAATCAGCTTTATACCGTTGACAGATATCACATTGTTGTAAAAACTTCTTTACTGCTTGACGCATGTTAGGCCACCAAAAACTACCCTTGATACAAGATAGTATCTTATGAAACTCAAAATGTCCTCTGATGGGTGATGAGTAACATGCTTCAATTACTTGTTGAATTAAGGTTGAAGTAGGACTCAAGTACACCTTGTCATCTTTGAACCATACTCCATCTCGCTGTACTAATAGATTAGGAAATTGTGTTTGAGAGAGATTCTGATAAGAAGAATCTTGCTTCACCTGTTCCTGTAATATTGGCCACCATTCTGTATGAGGCATTGAAATAAACAGAAATTGAAATTCAACCACACAAGATAAGGAATTGACCACTTGGTTTTCAGAGCCTCTCTTATACTCTATTTTATAATCATATCCACAGATCTTAGAAAGCTATCGAGCTTGTGTTGGAGTAGTAATCTTTTGCTCGAGAAAATACTTAAGACTCCTTTGGTCGGTATGGACGATAAATAATTTACCGAGCAAATAAGGTCGCCATTTTTGGATAGCTTTAACAATGGCCAACATCTCCTTCTCGTAAGTAGACAGTAATAAAGCTGATCCTTTCAGAGCTTCACTGAAATAAGCTACCGGTCTGTCCTTTTGAGAAAGGACTGCTCTAATTTTGGTCTCGCGTGCATCACATTCAATCACAAATTACTGAGAGAAATTCGGATTGGGAAATTGTGTTTGAGAGAGATTCTGATAAAAAGAATCTTGCTTCACCTCTTCCTGTAACACTGGCCACCAATCTGCATGAGGCATTGAAATAGACAGAAATTGAAATTCAACCACACGAGATAAGGAATCGACCACTTGGTTTTCAGAGCCTCTCTTATATTCTATTTTATAATCATATCCAAGGATCTTGGAATGCCAACAAGCTTGTGTTGGAGTAGTAATCCATTGCTCGAGCAAATACTTAAAACTCCTCTGGTCTGTACGAACGATAAATGATTTACCGGGCAAATAGGGTCGCCATTTTTGGATAGCTTTAACAATAGACAACATCTCCTTCTCGTAAGTAGACAGCAATAAAGCTGATCCTTTCAAAGCTTCACTGAAATAAGCTACCAGTCTGTCCTTTTGAGAAAGGACTGCTCCAATTTTGGTCTCGCTTGCATCACATTTGATCACAAATTGCTAAGAGAAATTCGGGAGGCATAGGACTGGTGGAGATGTGAGTGCTTCTTTTAACTGTTTAAAGGCTAGTTTAGTTTATTCATACCATTTAAATCCCTCATTAGATAGGAGTTGTGTCAATGGGCCAGCTATGCTTCCAAAATGACGAATAAATTTATAGTAATACCCCGCTAATCCGAGAAACCCATGAACACCCTTTGTAGTTGTCAGTGTCAGCCATTCTAGTATTGCTTGTATTTTTCTCAGATTTACAGCCACTCCTTACTCTGAAATAATGTGACCCAAATAGTCAATCTATAAAACGCCAAACCTGCACTTTGATTCCTTAACAAATAATTAATTAGTTGCCAATATGGTAAAAAACAACTTGAAGATATGAGAGGTGCTCTTCCCATGTCTTAGAATACACAAGAATATCGTCAAAGAATACCAAGATAAACTTTCGAAGATAGGGGCGGAAGAGGTTGTTCATGAGACTTTGAAACGTGGCCGGGGCGTTAGTGAGGCTAAATGACATTACGACAAACTCATAGTGCCCTTCATGTGTTTGGAAAGTCGTTTTCGGAATATCTTCTTCTTGCACACGAATTTGATAAAACTCAGCCTTTAAATCCAGTTTAGAGAAGAATTTAGCTCCTTGAAGTTCATCAATCACTAGAATCGGGTATTTTTCTTTGACTGTAATAGTATTCAAGGTTTGGTAGTCTACACAAAATCGCCAACCACTATTGACCTTTTTAATTAATAAAATAGGTGATGAGAATGGCATATTACTAGGCTTTATCAATCCAGATTGTAAAAGTTCTCTGACAGTCCTATTTAAGCTTTTTGGTCGAAAGGATATTGATATGGTCTGACACTCACTAGCTCTGTGTTTGGTTGTAAAGGAATGCGATGATCATGCGACTGTTTTGGTGGTAGATGAGAAGACGGTTCAAACACTTGTTGAAACTCAGCTAGAAGTTTAGCTATATAAGGAGAATTCAGTTTTGGTTGGGAGTTGTCACTGGAAGGTAAAATCTAAAAGAGGAAACCAGTACCTTATAGGCAATTAAATTCCTTATCAGTCAAAGCTTCAACACCAGTTCGTTGCAATCCTTGGAACGTGTGAGAAACTCCCTCGGGTTTGAATGTCACCATAGCTTGATTAATGAAGTTATGAGTGCTACCGCCATCTATGAGTATAGTCACATCCCTCTTTTTCAACTTGCCCAATACACGTATCGTTTGGGGATGATTGGTTCCAGCCATTGCATGAAAAGAGATTTCAGGTATGGCCTCATTCGATTCAGATTTAGTAATATCATCTCCATCTGAGTCTGGATGAGTGGAATCGTCTATCATAAACAATTGTGGACGTTCACATCGGTAACCTGGAACAAACTTCTCATCACAATAGTAATATAATCCATTTTCTCTACGTTCTCGCGCCTCTTGGTTAGTAATTCATCAAAACGTAGTTGACGAATTTGAAATTAAATTCCTACGCTGACTTGGTGGAGGGCCTAACACACCAGCTATTGGATTAGGACTTGACTTTGGTACCACCAAGGTTGGCTAGGAGCGAATCGTGGAATGATTTTCCTTTGTAATTGATTCCGCTCTTCAATCAGACGAGCGACCCCTATTGCCTCTGTCAATGTACGAGGTTGTTTAATCTTTACATCTAGATGAATATTATCTCGAAGTCCTGCAATGAAATAACCAATAAGAAAGTTTTCAAGTAAGCCATCAACACAATGGACTAGCATTTCGAAAGCCTCTTGATAAGCTGCTACAAATGAAGTCTGTCTAAGTCGCGTTAGAGCTTCTGATGGGTCCTCATAATCAGTTGATCCAAATTGTAAGAAGATTGCTTTGGTAAATTCATCCTAATTAAGTGGCCCTCGAAATTTCGTCAACCACCGATGTCATTGTAGAGCAATTCCTTCTAATAGATGAACAAGCCCAACAGGCCCTTCCGACAAGAAATAATACTCATATTCTAGAAGCTCTCATCCTCGTGACTTTGTTATTTCTGTTATAACTGTAGATATTCTTCACAGCTGTAATATCTGTAATATCCCCCTCTCTCGTGTATATATATATACTCCCTTGTCAATGTACAGTGATACGATAGCAATATACAAATACTAAAAATAGCTTTTCAGCCATTTCTCAGAATTTTTTAACTGAAAGTAGGTTTCGCGCAATATTAGGAACACAGAGGACATCATTGAGGTAGTATGGTCGGGGTTGGGAAGAGGTAATGAATTTACCAGTGTGACTTATATCCTGAGTGGAACCGTCACCTACTTGCAGTTGCTCGCAACCATCATATGGAGAGCATAAAGTCATATCGCGAAAATCATTTGTGACATGATGAGAAGCTCCGACTCCTCCCTCTTTATCTATCAGCATCACTCTGTTACCATCTACTTTCTGGTATATGTGGACGACCTTCTCATTACTGGTAACTCCCCATCGGCTATCTCCAACCTTATCAATGACCTGTCTCATCGCTTCTCTCTAAAGAACTTGGGCACTCCAGACCTCTTTCTTGGCATTGAAATAATACCACCTCCTGAGGGCCTCTTCCTTTGCCAACATAAATACATACGTGATCTCCTCACTCGTTTTGACATGGCAGGAGCGAAACCTACTTCTACTCCGCTCAACACTACCACAACCCTCAAACTCCATGATGGGACGTCTGCAGCTAACTCAACTTTGTTCAAGCAAATCCTTGGTGCCCTGCAATACTTGACGATCACCCGTCCGGATATCACTTTTGCTGTCAGCAAACTTTCCCAATTTATGCACAAACCAACGGTCAGTCATTTTCAACAGTTAAAAAGCACTCTGCGATATCTCAAGCACACTGTCACGCATGGTCTTCTACTGCGACGTTCCTCACTGTCACTCCGTGCATTCAGTGATGCCGACTGGGCTGGCAACGCGGATGATCGTGTCTCGACTTCGGCTCATATCATTTACCTTGGTGACAATCCGATTACCTGGCACTCCAAAAGACAACGCACAGTCGCCAGGTCTTCCACTGAAGCTGAGTACCGATCCGTTGCCAACACTGCTTCAGAGGTCCTCTGGATGCGTAATCTGCTCTTGGAGTTATCAGTTCCGCTGCTCACTACTCCTCAGATATTTTGTGACAACCTTGGTGCCACTTATGTCTGCTCCAACCCAGCGTTCCATTCCCGGATGAAACACATTGCACTCGACTATTTTTTTGTACGAGAACTTGTCCAACAGAAACAGTTGCGTGTCACTCATATCTCGACACAAGACCAAATCGCTGATGTCCTCACCAAACCACTACCTCGGCGAAAACTGGAGCACTTTCGCAACAAGATGAACGTCATCGATGGTACCTTCATCTTGAGGGGGCGTAATAGATGAACAAGCCCAACAGGCCCTTCCGACAAGAAATAATACTCATATTCTAGAAGCTCTCATCCTCGTGACT
>JAOSBL010000212.1:38184151-38209103 GCA_027568915.1 Erythroxylum roraimae
CCCATTCCTCCCAATTATGAGGGGAATGGAGTAATACCCCAAAATGGGTAATCAAATTCATACCCCTCCAATCATACCTCCCTACCAAGCATCCATCTTCATTCCATTCCCATTCCTTATTTCTCATACCTATCAAACAAGCACCCCCTAAGAGAGGTTTTGAGGTTTTTTTAATATGTTCCCATGTTAAGAACGTTTTAGCCTATTAAATAGCCTTACAAAACATAACAACTATACTGAAAATAGGAAACAATAATCCACTAAAAATAAGAAATAATAACCTACTACTAATCTACCACTAATTGCCGGCCTTTAGTTACCTTACTGAATGAAAAGACAATAAACTAATTATTAAGAAGTTGTGTCAACGTGGGTCACTTAACATTATGTCAAACACAATTCAAGATAATGCAGCTTTCCTATCCAACCTCAACTAGCTAGTTAGCTAGTCGTCGTCATTTATCAGAGTCTAAACGTTGTTGTAATTTTATAACTCCCTGCGTTGGCACAAAGGATTGCCACATGATTCCAATTCAAGAATGGACTAAATAGTTGTTTATTCATTTTAGTTACCTGAGACTGCACGTTTCTTTTGTTTTTATTAAGTTCAGCATAACATCCTTTTAATATGGGATAGCTAGTCAAAAACTCCTAATGCTTCACTCATCTAATCGTTTCAAATAAGAATTTGAAGTAGGCGTAGGTCTGAATATTTTTGTCTTACATTTTTCTATAACTTAATTATTATCATTATCATCATACTCTAAAGTTTCGCACTAAAGCAAAGTCTAAAAGAACCTAATAATACGTAACCTTATCCGGCTGATTTAGTACTTAATGATATAAATAATTTCTTAGAAAAGATACCTACACGGTACACACCCCTGGGCGCGTCCTTGTCGCCGCTAGCTAGGGTAAGGACCAATAACAAGTTGAGGTGTCCCTACCCTTTCATATTCAAGATTAGGTAGGTTACGGAAAGTTTCAAGACCTAGTCTACAGTCTCTGTTCGTGTGGCATGAGCTTCACATTGACTAAATCACACAAGCCGCTGTCAAGTTTCAGTGAACGTGTCTTCACTTTCTTTTGTGCATCAAACAATAAAACAAATGTATTTAATTTCACTTATTTCGTGCAGTTGTCAAGGTAAGGTTGGATAATGTTTCTTCCTGAAACTCTACGTATCATTTTAGGTACGACTTTTATTAAGTTAAGACTTTTTTATGTGCTTGTTAAATATATTTTTTAAATGGACAGTACTGCTGCTGCATTACCTGTCATGATTGCCACGTTTTGAATTCATAGGCGTAAAAATTAACAAGTCTTTTTTTTTTTTTGATCTTTGATAAAGTTAGAATCGATAAGCCGTATAAACTTTCCCATCTTTCTTGATAAATATTAGTAAAATTTTATTTCATTAAATAAGAAAAAGTTTGTAAAAATCATTTACAAAATAATATTTTTTTCATTATTAAAATAGTCATATGAAAATTTTATATTTATAGATATTATGATTTTAGAATATATATGCATTAAATAATTATATCAGTTAATGATTTGTTTGTTTTTTAAATTTAGTAAATATTTCATTTGTCATTAATTAGTTTAAATAATTAGATAATTATTTAAACTAATTAATGACAAATGAAATATTTACTAAATTTAAAAAACAAACAAATCATTAACTGATACATCATCCTAAAACTTACTACATTATATCAACACCATCAATTTCAATATTTTGTTTAGAAAAGCATGTCTGACAGGCAACCACTTGAAGTTTCGAACCAATTGCTTCTATATACAAGGTTCTTGTATGGTATGCTTAAGATTTGAGTCTAAGTAGAACAGTAAAGAAACAAGCTTAGTATCTCATTCTACTTTTCATTAAATGAAGCAATTACTTATAAAGAGGAGAGAAGAGAGAAATGTAAAATAGGCAAAGGAAAAAATAAAAGAAAGGTTTGGATGGCTGTGACTAGATCCATTACAAGGTTTCATTTGCCTTCACCCAACTTCCATAACATTTACCATTTTTATATAATTTCTTCTTACCTATCCTATCTTATGAATCTAAATCTTATGTTAGATTCAATTATGACAATCATTTTGTAAGACCAATTAAATTCCTCAATTATCAACTAGGCTTTAAGCCACTTGACATCCAAATCATAGGTTTTTTAAAATAAAAAACACAATATAAAATGTCAATCTTACAAAAAGACCTTTTATGAGATTCACATCTATAACCTTTTGATTACAAAACAGTAATTTTACCGGTTATTCCATAGCCCTCCTAATTCCTGAACTATAGAACATCTAAATACAAGAGTTTTTAAAAATTTAGAATTACAGCTTATGAAATGTTAGCGTCTTTTTTAATGTGTTAGTTTTACTTATTTACTCTTTAACCTGCATCACTCTTTTATTATCACATTTGCATATGTAGGGTAAGGCTGCGTACTCTTAGACCTCTTCAGACCCCGCTTCATTACGGGACTTCAGACTGAATGTAATAATGATGATGATGATGATGAAATGTTAGCGTCTTTCTTAAATTTTATCCTTTTACTGTAAAAACTAAAATGATAACAAGAGAATAATTAGTTGTCGTATTGTGATCATGATTATGAATTTCGTTCCGTATCAAAATAGGAGTACTTATGTACTAGGTATAAATACTAGTCAGTGCCTGCTAGTTTTGTTTGGTACCAACTGTTACTGGCTTGAATTTGTAATAGCGACTATATACCAGTCAGTACCGAAAATTTTGAAAAATATAGGGATTAAGTTGCAATTTTATTTTAAAATTTAACTCCTGCCTCTCCCCCTCCCCCATTTTTCTATTTTTCAAAGCTTTTTTAATTTGTTATTTAGTTAAACTTTTATTGTGATTTTTAGTTTTTATTTTTAAAATAAAATAAATATTTTATTACTAATAATAATTGTATATTAAATAAAAATTAAAAATAAATTATTTTATTTAAATTTATTTTAATCTTTTATATAATATTTATTAATCAAGTATTAATAAAAATATTTTATTTTTTAAAATAAATAATTTAAAAATTATTATTTATAAACTAAAATTTATTATATATATTTTTAATTATTAAATAGAAATTTATTTGAAATATTTATTTTTTAAAAATATTTTAAAATTTGATTAAATTAATTTTATAAATTAAATTAATATATTCATATTTTTAAATTTGATTAAATTAATTTTATAAATTAAATTAAATTAATATATTCATAATTTTAGTGCTAATAATGTATTTAATTGATAGTAAACTAAATAATATACCTTTTTGTTTCATGTTTCAATTCTACTTGGTTGTTTCCTTACCACAAACTCTTGTAATAAATTATAATAATATGAGAGTTAAGGATATTTATTATTCTTTTTATTGGATGTTTTGATGTAGTTATTATTTATTACATAATGAAAATTAAAATTGTAATATTTTAAATACTTTATATTATTCTTAATTTTATATTTGTATGATAATAATTTTCTTTTTTCATATAAATTGTGGTTATTATTTATATATGAAATATCTTAAAATTATTGTAATTTCACATTAATTATAATTATAATTATTATTTTAATTTTTAAATATAAGGTTAAAAACATACGCTATAACTGTATAATATAATAATAAAATATTTTGTAAATTTTAAGAAAATTAAACAATTATTTCATAAATTTAAAAAGTTAGCCGATAACTAATATTGAACGATACCGATACATTACTGTGTGGGAACGCAATTGGCAGTCAAAATTGCGTGGGGCCCAGTGGCAGTCATCACTGAGAGCCTAAGCCGCCGTCAGTATCGTTGACTGTATTCTGCCCTTTCTTTACAACCTTCTTCACGAGGAATCCGCCGGGCCAATCGGGACGATGCGATTTATTGAATCAGTCAAATCTCTTTTGCTTTGACCATTGGCCCAATTTTCACTCCCTTCTTTTCTCTCTTTTTTTTCCTTTGTATTCTTTTATTCAATATAAATTTTTAATTATTTTTTTTCATTTGACGGCATCTTGATTCTTGATCGCTGATTAAGCCGTTAATGAAATATAAAAGTAATATATGAGTTTGTAGATGATTTGTGTAATTTTAAATGCGCATACTCTTTTATTGCACAGGTGTCGCTAATATGATATCTTATTAATTATTTTATTTATATCCCATAAATAAATATGATAAAAAGTTGTTTAATTGGACTTGATGTGAATTATCCTAGACTTTCTCAAATTCTCACTCTTTCCTTAGTTTCATTGTGTGTGTGAAATGCGTGTTGGAACAGTACTAAGAGTGAAAAGAATCTAGACTTATGAATGGATCAACCTAACTTCTGGTTTATTTGGACTTTGAAAAAAGGGAAAATCAATGCCTGGGTACCCTCAAAGTTAATAAAGTGTGGATAGATTTAAAGTGTCTTCTTATATAGTCCTAAAATACTTAATAAAAAATAAAAAAAGAAGGTGTCACTTGGCATGCTCTAAAATATTATTGAGCGATTAAATTTATATTAATATTAGAGGATACCACAATTGTTATTTTTACTCTATAATTGGACATAACAAAAATAAATAAGATGCTAATTACCTAAACTTAAAGAACTAGAGATGAGTAAAACTCTGAAGGCTCTCTCCGTCTGTTTTTCTTTCTCTCCATCTCTCTGTCAAAAGGTTAAGAAGAGTCAAGATGTGTACAAGGCAGAAGCCATGTGTCCAGTTTGACGCACCACCTTACCTCACTCCCACGGAAGTCTTAATTCTCCAAATGCATGCTCTAAAACCATCACTCATTTCACACTTGGTCCAAATCCAAATCCTTTTTAACGCCGAGTCCATTGCTCTTGTCGAAAGAGACTTCTCTCTCTCTCTCTTCTTCTCGCATGTTATGGACCAGACAAATTAAGCAAATATGACTCTTCATTGATTCGATACTCATCTTCATCTTCATCCCTCACCAAGGTCTATATAACCCCTTTATCATTTACAGTTTTCCATTTCCGAACCCCAATTGGACTCTCAACTCTCTAGCTATAGCCCTAGCTCAAGATATGGACCCATCTGGCAGTGATCATGAACATGACATTTCAACGGAGATTTCTGATGGCAAAAGAGTTGTTAGCGAGATGGATTTCTTTGCCAATAACGGCCATCGGAGTGATTTTTCTACGGCTAACACGGTCGAGAAAGAGAGCTTAGAATTGCCTGAGACGCGACTCCAATTTAACGTGAGCTACTTCTCATCGTAACTTTCTTGTCTGGTTGATGTCCTTCTTTTCTCATGAATTCATTTTCTCTAAGTATTTATTTGGCATTTCTTTCTGGTTATATACAGACTGGCTTAAATCTTCTAACTCCCCATTCTGGTGGTGGTAACTCGTCCTCGATTGTCAATGATGGAGCGTTCAAGTACATCAAAGATCATCGCAAACGCAGAAGGGATGAGGTATACTATATATGCTATCATATATTTTTTTTTCAAAACTAAATTTTCTATATATCTGGTACTGTTTAGATCTTTTTTACTCTTAAAGATTGTTGATGTGATTTGTTGTTATGCGGTGCAGTTGGCAGTCTTGCAGGCTGAAGTTGACAGAATTTACGTTGAAAATCAGCGATTGAGAGGCATGCTTAATCAAGTGAACAACAACTACAACTCGTTACACATGCATCTCGTTGTACTCTTGCAGGGTCAAAACAATAATCTGAAGCCTCTAGTCATGAAAACTGAGTCTGAGACGGTCAATGAAGCCTCAGAAGGTCCCACGAAGAATAACGGAGGAGGAGAGGCTGTTGAAAGACAGTTCATGGATCCTGGTAGATCAGAGATCGGCAACGTAGACCACCATTCACTGCCAACGTCTGAGGAAGAAAGATCGTTGGGTTGCTGTGTATCCCCTACCAACATAGTTGAGTCCATGGATACTCAAAATAAGTCTCCGAAGAGTAGCAGTACTGTCCCGTTTGATCTGAAACTGGTTGAAAGAGATAATAGAAGACATGGAAGAGATAATGAGGGCTCCAAGCAAGCATTCATTGGCTGCTTGCCTCCCAGCAAAGTTCCCAAATTTGACTGTTCCAAAGATGTTGATGAACAGAAGGAGGAAACCATGTCCATGATCAGAAAAGCCCGCGTTCAAGTTCGAGCTCGAACAGAAGCATCCATGGTAAGTGTGTTGATATTAAATTACATTACACGCGTTAATTTGAACAACTTGGTCCAGGAACAGGACTAGGTTTTCATATATAAATATAAATATATATATATGTATACATCTAATCGCAAGATACTGACAGAGTTCTGATGGATGCCAATGGAGAAAATATGGGCAGAAATTGGCAAAAGGAAACCCTTGTCCTAGAGCTTATTACCGTTGCACAATGGCAACTGGCTGCCCAGTTCGTAAACAGGTAAAAACATCTTATTAGAATCTAACTTTCAGTATCTGCAATTGATGTAAAGACAATTTTAGCTTGCATAATTATTTCTATAAGAAGCCATAATTAGGCTTCAATTACAACTATAATTTCTGAAGCCCTAATTGCAATTCACCATAATTAATATCTTCTTCAGGTTACGGTTGGTTTAGCATAAAAATTTACTCTTTATCTTGATCCAAAACATTCAGGTACAAAGGTGTGCTGAGGACAGAACGATCCTGATGACAACTTACGAAGGTCACCACAACCATCCACTACCTCCTGCTGCTTTATCAATGGCGTCTACAACAGCAGCAGCAGCTGCTATGGTTCTTTCAGGGTCTACTACTAGTGCAGATCATGGTATAATGAGCTCAAACACTTTAGCTAGAACCTCATTCTCTGGCCCCAGTAGTTTTGCAGCACTCTCAGCTTCTGCTCCATTTCCAACTGTTACACTAGATCTCACTCACAGTCCCTCAAACAGGCCTCATGCTCATCACCATCAGCTAGGCAATTCTCCAAACTTCCAGCACAATTTCACATCTTTATCACTACCACATGCTTTTGGTCAATCCCAGAATGGCCAATTCAAAGTTTCAGGTCTATTAGGTTCACAGTCCCAGCCACTAATAGACTTGTCTCATCAGTTAGCTCCAACCCAAGCACAGATGAGTCCACCGGCGGACACAGTCAGTGCGGCCGCCGCTAGTCTTACCTCAGACCCCAACTTCACGGCGGCGCTACTGGCAGCGTTTAGTTCCGTCATTGGCAATGTGGGGGCAGCTAACAATAATTGTAAGGATAGCCCTATAATCAGGAGCAATACTTCCATTGACAACAACACATGATCATGGACAACGACGCATATTGTATAGTGCATTGCAATTTATGCGACTCTTCATCTTTATCGAGATAGCACCATTAAATTATTGACTTGGTTACAATTGTTAGAAGATAGAAATGAATGATGACAGGCTTTAGGTTGTTTAGCTATAGCACATATTGCATGTTGATCAAAGACATTTTGGCCGGAGTAGCCGGAGTAGCTAATTGCTTCCTTCACGAAGTTGAAACATACACATGTTCAGTTCAGTCAAGTCCATTAATTTTGTGGTCGTAACACTTAATTTTTTTTTTCGAAAAGAAATAGGTAAAGGGAATTTGCTCTAAACACTAATTTGGTAAATTAAAGTCAATAAAGAAAGTAATTTGATAATCCACCGATCTAATTAGTGATAGGTGATATGTACTAATCTAATATTAAGCATAGATGTACTTTGTTAAGATAGATGGTATATATCTTATTATTAAATTTTGGCATTTTTGGATAATTGGACCTAGCAAATAATTCAGTTTCACATCCAAATTGATTGAATTTAAATTAGGTACGGCTGGTTTGTTGGATTTTTGGATAATGATTTAGTTGTGATAAAATTTTATTTTAAGTGAGACTCTTGGTTGAAGTGGAACTCTCAATACTTGAAAGATTATGCATATCTCCTATCTATTGTTGATGTCTATCTCTAACCTAAGTGTACTGTGACAGAGTTAAAGTTAATTTCTAATATAAGTGAATGATAACAGAAGAGTTGTGTGTATGTGGCACTTGGAGGGACGTGCGTACATTAAATGTGTGTAGGCATTAATTACATATGAAAGAAACTAAGCTTACGTGCGTGTTATAATTTGAAGTCTATCAAATTACGTAAGTGGAGAAACCAGCTAAATAGGTGTGTTGCATACATCTTTGATTTATAATAGAAGTCTATTAAAAGCACGCAAGCTGAAGAAACTAAGTGGGGTGTGTGCGGCAAATAGAATGTGTGCGCGTGTGTCACTGAAGTAGTAAGTGTTATGTGTCTATGAACAAAGAGAATATGGCCGGCGGTGCACATCATGAAATCAGCTGAATAACGTGTCCTAACTGGAGCTACGATGTTGTGCTTATCTATGGAAACTGCTGAATAACTTGTCTTTTGTGTGAGTCACGGTGAAACTGATTTGTGAGCAAGGGTCGGTGCAGCAAGCCTGCAAGCGTTTTAATTATTGAGTGAATTTCTATTGTTGTTGAACTGTGGTTGTGGGTGTGATTTCATGGCGCAGTGAATGTTATTCTACGGTGAAAAGAATATTTGTGCAGTGGGTCAGTGTTAGCTACGTTGTGGCTTCGTGTTGGTTTTTATGTGAGTCAGCTTATTAGTGTTGCGACGACTTTCAGATCTATTTCAGTGGAGCTTAACCTTTCGGGAAGTTGTCTTCTTTTTCTCAAGTATATTATTATTTTGTTCTTAGTTGATTGATCACTTGAGTTGTTTATTTCTTATCTTTATTATCAAATATTGTTGAAAAAATCCTCTGTTGAGGTTGGTACGAAGCGGTCATACTATTGGGTTAATTGAGAAAATCCTCTGTTGAGGTTAGTACGAGGCGGTAGTACTATTGAGTGTGAAATTCTTTCACGGGAAATGAGGTTGAGGGATAGTGTCAAGGCTTGAGTGGTGTCGGCTCAGTAAAGCCTTGGGTAAAACTATTGTACTTCTGTGAAAGTGATTAAGATTGGTGAGGGCCCGCAGACGTAGGCAATGTGTGTCGAACTGCGTTACCAAATTTCTGGTGTTTTTATTATTTCGGTTTTGCTTGTTTTTATTTTATTGGTGCCAAAGAAGTTTGGGGAAAGTTTGCGAAATAATTAACCCTCTTCGATTTTTCATACTTTTTTTTGTGAATGTTTAAAAATAATTTCATTTCTAATTAAAAGATTATGAGCAACTAAAATTGTACTGAACTTGTAGAAATATCTTTTAATAATAAAGTAATTTAATAACATTATATACACTAATTTATCATTTTTCAGAAATCAAAATTAAATCGATATGAATACCGAGGTGTAATTACATGCTCAAAATAGTGAATTCATTGATGGATTATGCTAGGTTTTCAGTTTTCTAACGGTGAGACGCATATATGGACATGAAGTTACAAGCATATAGTACTCACAGCATTATTTGAGGGGTCCGAAGAAATTATAACAAAGTTAATTATCCACATTTTAGTTTCTGAGCATCGATATTCAGTTAATAATGAAAAATTAAAAATTATCAATTTCATTTCATGAGTTTGAAGTTAGTTGCTTACTTATCTTGTCAAATTACCAGTCGCAAGGTGATATGCACAAGTCTTTCCTAATAAGATTTATCTCAGATTATGTCTGCTGTTTTCTCTGTTTTACCACTACAATTGGATAGGCTATCTTATCGTATCCTATAAACACTACCTCTTTATAATGGGCCATAATTAATTTGGAGATTACATTTTGCTCCCGTGGTAAGATGCACCAAACCATCTCAAATTGGAAAAATCACGTCAAGCTATGGTGAAATGTCTGCAGGACAGTAGGCATATCTAATAGCTTACCTGAAGTCAAGGTTATGATGTAAGTACAAGGATGGTTTTGAGTAATCCTCTGTTGAGGTACTAAGATTGTATCACCAATAACTAATCTACCATATATATATATATATATATATTATACTACTAGATTGAGGGTTTCATGCACGAAAACTAGAGAATAAGTAAAATGGGTTATCGGTAGCATTTGCTTCTGTTGACCAGAATGCTAGCCAGAAGTTATCCCTTTGCCTTCATTTCATGTCTAATCTATCGAAACTGATAAGAAATTGATGAATAAATATACATTGAAAGGTTTAAGTTGGTCCGAGATACTTAAACACGAGGGATGCATGTTTTAATAAAATATAATCGATGAAACGGAGCTTCCAAATTTGCCATTTCACCTTTGTAGAAAACTATAAAGGGACATCAAAGCAATCTTATATGATATATCTATAGGCGTCATTGTGGCAAAAGGTATTTTAAGCAATAAATAAAAGGATAACTATAAGTACAATCATTTAAAGACATTCTTTAAAGGCATTCTTTAAAGGCATTGTAGTTTAGTGACAATTATTTAAAGGCATTCTTTATCTTGTACATGTTTAGATGTATATAATAAAGTCCATGAGATAATTATACATTGTAAATGAAATTATAATGAGATTATAATTATGAGATTCGTTGTGCATTTATGTACTATCGTTAAATTGTTCCTAGTCATTGTTTTATTAAGACTGAACATTAATAAAATGTAAAAAAGTTAGCAGACGTTATGTTTTTTATGAAAGAAGTAGTCGATTTCACAGACTAAAGTATGAAGATACTTAAACAAATGTGTAAGTGCTTGTTAGATAATAAGATCACTGAACAAATCCGATATGAAAAATTTATTTGAAACATTACTTGTATTTCTATGGAAATTTTCATTGTGATGATTGTATAAATAATCCTTTGCTTTGATGTCTCCAAAGTTATTTTTTCATATGAATTGCTATATTTTGATACTACTTATGACCTATTCTAATAATGGGTAGTTCAGTCTGTAGTTATTGATTATAATATGAACTATATAGAGATAGTTAAGTGATCAAGATATGATTCATTATCTTAAAGTAATTAGAGAGAATGTTTTGTTATTCTTGATTATTTTGAATTCGCAAAATTCTTAACCAAGGAGGAATGCCCTTTGTAAATATTTTTTTAATTGAATTAATATTTAATAGAGACTAACTAATATGATTGGACTTAAAATATAGTAGACATTAATTCCATGCCCTATGTTTAATCGAAACATTGTATGCTACAAAGATTGAATTATACAAAAAAATTATACGCGGAAAGGTTAGTCAAAACTACTTTGACATTCCTAAATATTTAGGTGGTCATGATATTTTGCTAGACACCAATCTTGATCGATGATTATAAATTATTTAATGGGAGAATTAAAGATATATTAAAAGAAGTTTTAATTTATCTAATGCTAATTATGAATTAAAATTATAATTTATAATCATTGTTAACATATTTGAGAACCTAACGAGTTTCACATAAAGAACAAATTGAAGAAAGCAACAAATATTTTATCAAGTTGGACTTAATTGTAAAGTTTGAGAAACTTTATGATTAAATATGAGATATATAATAAATAAGAATCATTATGAGATATTAGATTTTATTTGAGCATAATTGATATTTAATTAGAATTATTTTTAATTCTAATTAAAATTTAATTGAAATTAGAATTTAATTTTAATTAAATTACTAAAATATTCAAAACTTATTATAAATAGTTTTAAGCTCTAATGGAGCTAGTAAGTTTTGCTTAACCTTCTTTGTAAAAGTTACCAAGTTCTCTCAATCTCTTTGTTGATACCGTTAGAAGCCGAACAGTTGTGAGGCTATAGTGGTTGAGATGAATCGATTTCAAAAACAATTCGAAAGATACGATAAGAATATGATCAAGCTTCATAATAAGGTACGAATTAATATTCACGTTTTATTATGATTTAATTAATATTCATTTTATAGAATTAAAGTAATTTTAGTTAAAAAAAATCAAAATTTGAAAAGATTTCAAAATTTGTCAATGGGTTTTATAGAAGCCATAAGCGTATTTATTCACTATATGACATGCATAGGAAAAGAATTGAAATATCCACTAACATAGAAGAAAATATGTTAAGCTAAATTAAAAGCATGTAAATGTTGGTAGAGAGCGCAAAATTAAGATTTTGGAAAATTTGAGCTATGAATTTCAATGTGCACTTTTTTAAAAATAACTCTTAGCTAATTGTACTTTTTCAAAACATTTATATTAATTTAAGCATATGCCAATAATGATTTTTTTAATGATTGTCACAGTCAATTAAATATGAATATAAACCTAAAAATTTAACTCGAACAATCTTATTGCATATAATCAATAAAATACTAAGAAGTTCAATCTAAATTGGTACATTCCCCTCCTTAAATTAAATATTACTTTTAATACCAAAATAACTAAAGATGAACTAATAATTTTAAGGGATTTTGTTAAAACTTTAACTGAATGTGCTCCATATTAAGTGTAACTTACAGTTGAGGTTTATAATTATACCTTTCCCAATAAAATCTGAAGGAAAAAGCAAAAGTTGACTTACCAGGCCATAGGCACACGTCCCGAGTGCATACGAGGTCCCTTAGAGAGTAAGCAAAGAATATCCTCTACAAGACACGTGTACGGCTCCTGATTCCCCGAATTGTCCGTCAAACTCAACTACCACGATGCCATCAGCACCGTTGGAAAAACAAACAAATATCTCTTATAGACCAACTCTAGCTATATTCCTCTACGGGTTGCCCTAAATTTTCTTCTCGACTCTCTTCTCCGATCATCTGCAAGGTGTAATTGATCTTCACTCTTCGAGTTTACTTTCTGTTCTTTTCATGGTTCCGAGCTTTTATTGATTTGTTTGGATGATAATTATGTAGGGTTCTATTCGGGTTCCAAGAATCTA
This sequence comes from Erythroxylum roraimae, assembly GCA_027568915.1. NCBI lineage: Eukaryota > Viridiplantae > Streptophyta > Magnoliopsida > Malpighiales > Erythroxylaceae > Erythroxylum > Erythroxylum roraimae. The sequence goes on from JAOSBL010000212.1 coordinate 38,196,987, forward strand.
TTGAGAGAAGTTTTTTTAAAATTTTTTTTGGGGTTTCAAAATTTTAGTTTCTCTGCCTTTTTAGGATCTTTTATTAAGCTGTGGACTTGTTTGAGTTGAAATTAATTTTATGAATTTAGCTTTAACTAAGGGATGGAGTGGGTTTGCGTTTTATGTTGTTTTTGTTAGTTATCTACAGTAAAGATTGTTAATTTATAAGTTCCCCCAAAGTTTGCGTTACATGGATGCTGATAAAGGGGTATGTGTGGATTTCCGGATCCTTTTCTGTTGTTTATGATTGGCTTCAAGTGTTTAATAGATATAGCAGTAATCTTGGTATTGATGGCTTGATGTGATTTTTGTTGTAATTCACTTTATAGGCTTGGAGGATTTGGATTCGATTTATTATTACTTTTTAACCTTTTGCAGTAATCAAGATGGGAACAATATCTAAACCCACTGTCGCCACTGTTTTACTTTGTCTGCTTCTCTTGCCGTCGGTTTTCTGCGCTTCTAATGATGGTTTGGTTAGAATTGGACTGAAAAAGATGAAGTTTGATCAGAACAACCGTGTTGCTGCTCAGCTTGAGTCTAAGGAAGGAGAATTGCTTAGAGGTTCTATGAAAAAGTATCGGCTGCGGGGAAATTTAGACAACGGGGAGGATACTGATATAATTTCACTTAAAAACTACATGGATGCTCAGTATTTTGGTGAGATTGGTATTGGAACTCCCCCACAGAAGTTCACTGTGATATTTGACACTGGTAGTTCTAATCTGTGGGTGCCTTCTGCTAAGTGTTATTTCTCGGTGAGTTTTTCACTCGAAATTGTTGTGGGTTTACATATCATATTCACTGTGATATGTCTAAAAAATGCACTTTTTTCTTGTACCTGCTTGCAGGTTGCTTGCTATTTCCATTCCAAGTACAAGTCAGGCCACTCAAGTACCTACAACAAAAATGGTTTGTGCTATATATTTGATTTAATTTGAAATTGTGAAAGTTTACTCTTTCAAACAAGATTGAACGAATAACCCTACACTCACAATTTTGTAACTTTGGCAAATAGAAGTATGCTGTGTTTTGCCTGGTTTTATTAAATGAAGAATTTATGATAACCAATGAGCATATTTGTATTTGTTACTCGGATTCACACGTATTTGGATATATGACAGTATAATAGGGTATTGTATTCCATCTGAGTAAGGTCATGTGTGGGAGTGAAGGGGAAGCTAACCTAAATTATGCTGGAATCCTGGTTAACTACATGTAAGACAGAGACACAGTCGTTCATGGAGGTTTTCCTAAAAGTCTTGTGTGACCTGTGAGGGTTGATGAACTCTTCTTATTTTCACATTCACTTCAAACACGGAAGTCTCGATCTATTAGTATTTTAATATCTTTAACTCATGCTTTCCTGCAATCCCAGTGTGATTTGCTTAGCTTCGTTCTAGACTGGATCTCAGGGTGGAAAAAATGCTCATGTTATACTTTTTTCTTTTTGGTTCTCTTGTAGCGAAGCACTCAAGTGTTATAACTATTTTAATCAATGCAGCAATACATATTTAGATGATACTTGCAGCATACACAATTTAATGGATGCTGCTCTTTATAAGCTTCATAGACTTTTTGACTGTAGTCTTTTGTTCCTATATGATCGTTGATCTATCTCACTAGATGTCATTTTGCATATTGATTTTATTGTAGAAACCTTCCAAGAGATTGCTGAAATTATAATGTGATTTAACATCTTTGCAGGAAAGTCAGCAGATATCCATTATGGGACTGGAGCTATATCTGGCTTCTTTAGTCAAGACAATGTAAAAATTGGTGGTCTTGTCGTAAAAAATCAGGTAAATTCAAGGGGTTGAACCCTGGCACATCAAGTATGTTGTATGATATCTATTTTTTAAGGTCAGAATTAACTGTAAGGGTGGTCAATTCAGGAGTTTATTGAAGCAACCAGGGAGCCTAGCATTACATTCTTAGTAGCCAAATTTGATGGTATTCTAGGAATGGGATTCCAAGAGATTTCAGTTGGACATGCTGTACCTGTGTGGTAATTCTTTGCATAGTGCAGTTATCCATATCTTTAAAATTGTTTCATTTTTTTGGGTGCTTTTGCAGCATTTATAGGCCAATAATTTAGAATCTATGCATTGTCTTGCTTGATTATTTTTTCAGGTACAACATGGTCAAACAAGGTCTTGTTAAAGAACCAGTGTTCTCTTTTTGGTTTAATCGCAATGCTGATGAAGAAGAAGGAGGAGAAATCGTGTTCGGTGGCATGGATCCAAACCATTACAAGGGTGAGCACACCTATGTTCCAGTGACGGAGAAAGGCTATTGGCAGGTTGATCTAGCAATGGTTTTTCTTGTTCATGTAATTTAATGACCAGTTTGTGTCAATGCTGAATATGAATGTCTTTTATTGTATTGCAGTTTGACATGGGTGATGTGATGATCGATGGTAAAACTACTGGTAAGCAAAGTGCTTATATTTTGGTGTAGCTTTTTTCTTCTGGGGATGTGGTTTACTCTTATGTATCCTGTTATCTGTCAGATTTTTACTAGTTTGTTTTTCCAGGATTTTGTGCAAATGGCTGTGCTGCAATTGCTGATTCTGGAACATCTTTATTGGCTGGTCCTACGGTGAGGATCAACTGATTATAGATTCAGTTATTTTTGCCATAGTTCTGAACTTGTTAGCTGCACCTTGTTTGTTAGTGGTCTGTCTAATTTGATTATACTAAGTAGATTTTCATTGGAATTAGAGATACTCCTTACTTTTCATAAAGCGAAATTGTTTAGATGTTCCTTCAGGTTATACATTCCCAGGATTTTATAGCCCAGAACTCATTTACTCTCTCTGTTTCCATGACTAGAGAATGTCACTTGTAGAAGAATATAGTTAGTTGCATTCTCTTCCACAGTGTTTATTTGTTATGCCCACTCCCTTTTGTAACTTTGTGTGTTAACAATTACAAAATTAGTATCTTTTCAAGACTACGAGGGAATCACCATTTGTTTTGTCTTTTGTTTAGGTAGTCTTACACATACTAGAGGTTTTAAATGCGTTGTATTGGCTTTTAGGCCTTTGGCTGTGTCTTAAGTGATATTTCTTTTTCTTTTTTTCCTTTTATTCTCTTTTTGGGGGTGGGGGAACTGGTTGTTGTTTGCAGGCTATTATTACTGAAGTAAACCATGCCATTGGAGCTACTGGAGTTGTTAGTCAAGAATGTAAGACTGTAGTTTCTCAATATGGTGAAACTATACTCGAGATGCTCTTGGCTAAGGTAATTCAAATTTCTTGCTTAGGTGAATATTAAGAAATTGTTCTCTTATATGGCTTTCAATTAGTTTACTAAGATTTTCTTACAAGCATAATTATCACAATATGTGACAGGACCAACCAAAAAAAATTTGCTCACAAATTGGTTTATGTACTTTTGATGGAACTCGAGGTGTCAGGTTAGATAAAACACTTTTTAATGATTAAATATTCTGAAGGTTATCATTGTCTTCCATTAGTTGCACCTATTACTAATTTTTAATCCTTCCAACTGTTTGATTATCATCAGCATTGGCATTGAGAGTGTTGTGGAGAATGTTCAGAAGGCCTCTGATGCGATGTGCTCTAGTTGTGAGATGGCTGTGGTATGGATGCAAAACCAACTTAAGCAGAATCAAACCCAGGAGCGTATTATTAATTATGCCAATGAGGTAATCTCCCTTTTTTCCCCTCCCTGGAGAGGAGTTAAACTTTGGTTGGCATATGTAAAACAGGTAAAGTGGATGTACTCACTCATTTTCTCATTTTGTCATTGCAGCTTTGTGATCGCTTACCTAGTCCAATGGGGGAATCGGCAGTTGATTGTGGAAGCCTGTCTACCATGCCTAGGGTTTCATTTACTATTGGTGGAAAGGTTTTTGACCTCGCCCCTGAACAGGTATGGTGTAAAATTTTGACGGTTTAGTTGTTCCGACTATCATATCTATGGTACGTTTCCATAACATCATCAATCTAGTGCTACAGCGTGGGTTGTTTATTCTCTTTTTAAGTGATTAAAGTGCAAGATGGAATAAGTGATGCATGAATTGTTGGGTTGATTAAATAGCATCTTTTGACTAAATAGTGTACCTTTAGCATTTTGACTCGAGTATGCTATCATATTTGTTTGCTCTTAAGTTAAATCCTCATTTATTCATTTCTTAATGGTCATGGCATTCCAGTATGTCCTAAAAGTGGGTGAAGGAGAAGCAGCTCAATGCATTAGCGGGTTCACTGCACTGGATGTGCCACCTCCACGGGGTCCTCTCTGGTATTTCTCGGTTCTTTTTCAGACATACTAGCACCTTGGTGATCTAAACAGACGCAATTCTTAATTGGGTTTTGGTGTTTCGATGTAAAATGCAGGATTTTGGGAGATGTTTTCATGGGTCAGTTCCACACCGTATTTGACTATGGGAATATGAGGGTTGGATTTGCAGAAGCTGCGTAAGTGAATTACCCAGAAAGTTACTTATATCTGATTATATGTTTAAAGCTTGGAGCTTGAGGACTTTTTAAGTATTTAACTGTAGCAAGTGGTAGAACTGTTCCTTGCTACGTGAATGTAAATATATGCAAAATATGGGAACACTTGGTTTCTTGCTTTCTTAACCAGCTAATGCCCTGTGGATCTGCAGTATTTAGAATGAACGGTTTTATGTAATCTCTGGTGCTTCAGAAATAATGGGTCAAGGTTCACGATTATCCAAGCAATTGAATTTCCCCTCTTCCGCATTTTGTTTACGAGAAAAAGATCAAAATTTTCCGGATAATTGAATTAAAGTATTACTTAGAATGTGAAATACTAATCTATTTATGGGCATAGCAACTAAGTTTTAGATACTTGTAACAGTAGTTACAGCTGAGCTCGTTAAAGCCAAACTTAATGCTAGCGCCGTTACCTTGACATCATAATCCAATGTTTGGAAGGGAATGGCCTGACAGGTGAAGGAGGGTTCCGAACTAAATTCCGGGATTACTAAATGAATTTTGACTACATTTAACAAAATGATTTTGGGTAAAGTTTTTTCGTATGCTCTTTGTGGCATGTTCTTTCGTTGTTCAGTTTTTTGGTTAACCCTAAACCATAATGGATCCAAATCACTCACTTGTACTTAACCCCAATCCTAATCCTATTGAAAGCGACGAAGGTGAAGCCTGGTTTTTGATATTGCATTAGTCAATCTGCAATAAGGTTATGATTATTTTCTTGTGGGCATGTTTCTCACGGACAACAGCATCAACTTTCAATCCATGAAATTTGTTTTTGCAGACCTCTGGCATCTCATAAGGGTATAACGATTTCTGATCTGGGAGCAAAACGTTTTTTATTTCGGTTCTATAATAAAGTTGATATGGAGAGGGCCATGGAAGGTTCACTATGGTTGTTTAATCGCCACTTACTTGTTTGGAATACTATTGAGAGAGAGAAGACCTGCTACGGATACCTTTACTGCATGTGGATGTTTGGCTATTAGTTGCAGATTTAAGACCTGGTTTTATGCGAGAAGAGGTTGTCAAGTCGCTGGGGAATTTTGTTAGTCAATTTATTGCCTATGATGCTAAATCGTCCATAATGTTCAATGATAGCCCAATGAGGGTTAGAGTTCGGTTAGACGTCTGTCAGCCCCTCAAGAGAAAGAAGAAACTTGTTGATGCCAATGGAGATGTGTTCTATGCACTCTTTAGTTACGAAAGATTATTTGTTTACTGCTTTTTGTGTGGTATCTTGGGCCACACGAACTCCTATTGTGAGTTACGCCTCCATAAGAAGCTGGAAGAATTGAGTTTTGGGTGGAATGAATGGTTTCGAGCTCCAGCACGGCGGTCTGGTCATCCAGCAAGTCAATGGTTGTGCGAGGAAGGAAACCATGATTCTAAGGTGTTAACTGTGGAAGGAGATATTCGTGCAAATAACATGGAAACAGGAGCTTTAAAATCCCACTTTTTTAGGAGTTACTTATTTGGGGCAAATTCAAATTTGAATGACGAGGGATCAGAGTTGGGCTAGATGGAAACAGATTCTATGGGCCGGATGAGTGTTGGTGATCTTGAAGAGGAAAGAATGAGCCCTACAGATGATGGTAAGAAGAGACCAAGGAATGAGAAAATGCAGCCATCTTCTGTCGTTTCTAAGAATGCTGATTCGACAGTTGGTTCTTAAACTGGAGTTTCCACTTCAGTTCACAAAACAGTGGTCAGTCCCGTGAAGCGGGATGGCCGAAAGCAATGAGGCTGGTTAGTTGGAATTGTCGGGGTTTTTAGCCTGATGTTATTTTTTTAATTGAAACACGTATGCATGGTAGTAGGTTGGATGAAGTCAAGAATTTAATTCGGTTGGATTCCTGTTTTTGTGTTGATAGAGTGGGAATGGGAGGTAGTTTATGTCTGTTATGGAAGTCTAATGTTGACCTTACTGTAACTTCTTTTTCTAATAATTACATTGAATGTCCGATTGTGTTTGAAGGCAAGGCTTGGAGATACATTGGTTTTTATGGATTTCTTGAAAGTAATAGGAGAAAGTCTTCGTGGAATTTACTTCGAGCTCTTGCGGCTCCTGACAGCCTTCCTTGGTTGTGCATAGGAGATTTTAATGATATTGCAACTAATAATGAGAAGCAGGGAGGTCCTCCAAGAGCAGATTATCTTATTAATGGGTTTAGAGAAGCTCTTCATGATGCTGGTTTGTTTGATCTAAATTCTACTAGTTTTCTTTTCACTTGGGAAGGTACTAACCGTAATGATGATCGCCTCAAAGAAAAATTGGATCGTGCTATGTCTAATTCTGATTGGAGTTCCCTCTTTCTGAATGCTTTTTCTTCTTTTACGGTGCTACCAGTTTCTGATCATTATGCAATTACAGTTGAGCTCTGTCCAAATGAACGTGAGCTAGTGGATTGTCCTTTTAGAATTGATAACTCTTGGTTATTGGAAGGTGAATTGGAAGTTACGGTGAAGAATTGTTGGGAATTGTCGGGTGATGCTGATTTCATGGAGCGTCGAGACCAATTAATTGATGTGGTTCGAAGTTGGGGTAGAAATAGAAACAGAGAATTCTGGAAACACAGAAACATTGTGAGCAAGCAGCTGGAATTGAAGACGGAGCTATGTGATAATTCGAATTCCATGAGACTAAAGGATGAGTGGAATCGAATTTTTTTGGTAGAAGAAACTCGCAGGAAGCAGCAAGCGAAATTATTCTGGTATAGGGATGGTGACCGGAATACAAAATTTTTCCATAAACAAATTAAAAGGAGAAGAGCTCAGAATCGTGTTAAAGGCTTGCGTAATGAAGAGGGGGTAGTTGTCTCCGAACCTATAGAGATGGGGTCTATTGTTCAGAGCTACTTTCAGAAGCTATTTTTAGAAGAGGGAGAAGTTGATTTTTCTAGAATTACAGAGATTGTGAAAAAAAGGGTGATAGAGGAAGATTCACAATTTTTATTAAAGCCGTTTTAGAAAGAAGTGTTTAAGTCTGCTTTGTTCAACATGCATTTTGATAAGGCCCTGGGTCCAGACGACTTAAATCCGACTTTCTTGCAAAAATATTGGCATATCTTGGGAGACAAAAATTTCAAAAGTGGGGTGTTCTGGCTCTCTCAAGGTACCTTTCCCAGCTCACTTACTGTTACTACTATTACTTTGATTCCAAAAATTGCTGCTCCTGATGATATTAAAGATTTTAGACCCATAGCTCTCTGTAATGTGATTTATAAGATTGTGTCAAAAGTCTTAGCAAATAGACTTAAACAGATTCTGCCGCATGTTATTTCTGATACGCAATTTGCGTTTGTGCCTAATCGGTTAATTACGGATAATGTATGTGTGGCATTTGAGACTTTGCATAGTTTGAAGAATAGGAGGTATGGGGAATTAAGTTATTGTGCACTAAAAATCGACATTAGCAAGGTTTATGATCGAGTTAATTGGGATTACTTGAAGGCTACGCTTGTGTCTTTGGGTTTTCCTCCTGTATGGGTTAATTGGATGAATATGTGCTTTTCTGAAGTGAGCTATATGGTGAATCTTATGGTAATCTTGTTGGGCCTATTACACCGAGTCAAGGTCTTCGTCAAGGGGATCGTATCTCTCCTTACTTGTTTCTTATATGTGTCGAAGGCCTTACTGCTTTATTTAAGGAGGTGGAATCTAAGGTGTGTTACATAGTTTTCGGGTTGGCAGACGGTGTCCAAGAGTATCTCACTTACTATTTGCGGACGACTCTATTTTCTTTTTTGAGCCTAATTTTAATGAAGCTACGGTGGTTAGCAATATTCTTTCTAATTATGAAAAAGCTTCTGGGCAATCTGTGAACTTGCAGAAATCAGGGATTATTTTTAGCCCGTGTATGAAGGATGATACAAGAGTTGCCATTTCAAGTATTCTTGGAGTTCATAGTCCAGTGAAGGGTGGTAAGTATTTAGGGCTCCCATCGCTTATCGGACGTAATAAAAAGCAGATTTTCAGTTACATTAAAGATAAGCTGTGGAAAAAAAATTAATTCATGGAATAACCGATTCTTATCTAGGGTAGGTAGGGAGGTCCTTCTAAAATCTGTGGTGTAGGCCATTACTTCCTATTGCATGTCTGTGTTTTTATTACTGCTCTGTGTGTTTTAAGAACTACAGGTTATTATGAATCGTTTATGGTGGAACGGTAAGAAAGAAGTCAATAAGGGTATCAATTGGATTGCTTGGGATAGTATGAGTGCTCCGAAGTGTGAAGGTGGGATGGGTTTTCAAGACTTGCGACATTTCAATTTGGCTATGTTGGGTAAACAAGGGTGGTGCCTCCTTACTCAACAAGATACTTTGTTTTACAAGATGTTTAAAGCTAAATATTTCCCATTGGGGGGTTTTCTAAAAGCACGAAAAGGCAATAATTCGAGCTTTATTTGGTCTAGTATCCATGCTTCGATTGATTTGTTGGGATTGGGGTCTCGATGGAGAGTAGGCAATGGTAGGAGTATTCTTGTAGGTTTGGATCCTTGGATTCCTAAGCAAGGCAGTTTTGTTGCGGAAGATGGACATATGTTTGTGAATAGATTTTGGAGGGTATGTGACTTCCTGGAAAATGGTGGTAAAAGGTGGAATATTGGGTTACTTATGGAATATTTTTCATCTAGTGACGTTCGTGCTATTCTCACTATACCACTTATTGTTCATAGTGTGAAAGATTCAATGCTATGGCATTTTGAGAAGAGGGGTAATTATACAGTTAAATCCGGCTATCATGTTAGCAGGAGTTCATCTATGGTTAATAACCTGAACCCAAATAGAGAAGTATGGTGTAAAATATGGAAGCTTGAAGTTCCACTCAAGGTTCGTGATTTCATATGACGAATGGCCAAAAATGTGATAACAATGAAGATGAATCTGGAAGCCGGAATGTTGGAGTTGATGAGAATTGCTTATTTTACCCTATGCAAGAAAATGCGGATCATTTATTCCTATATTGTCCTTATGCAATGGAAGTTTGAAGAGTTGCTGGTTTGGATGTGCCACCTTTGAACTCTTCTTTTGCTGATATATTTTTGCAGATTTGTTTATCCTTGAGCAAGGAGAAAGCTTCCTGTTTTGCTATGATTTGTTGGTACATATGGCGAAGCAGAAACAACCTGTGCTGAACCTCAAAAACAACGACGGTGCAACAGCTGGTTCAAGCGGTGACTGCTCATCTGCAGAACTGGCGGGACTGAAATGTGTTGAAGCCCGCTGCTGCTTCTTTGCACCAGATTGGCGGACAGCAAGGTGCTGGAAATGTCATCATTAATCTGGACAATTCTCATTGGCAGGCATTTGTTGACACCGCAACATTTCATCAGGAAGATTTCACAAGTTTTGCGGTGGTCTTTGAAGATCCTGAAGGTGGTTTTATAAAAGCTATATCTAGTCACCAAGAAGGTGTTAAAAGCGCCGTTGTGGCGGAGGCAATTGCCTTGCGTGAGACGTTATTACACGCAAAGTCTCACTTTCATGATGAAGGCTTTATTTTTACAGATTGCCAACATTTATTTTTTGCTTTGTCCTCTCATTCTCTTGATGTTTCTGAGCTAGGATTGATTGTTAAAGATTGTTTGCTTATTCTTGAGTCTAGACCGAATATACAAGTTCGGTGGATTCGAAGAAACTTGAATGGAGTTGCTCATTAACTTGCTAGAGCATCTATTAGATTCTCCCCTTTTGCATCTTGGGAGGTTGCTCCGGATGTTGTCATCTAATTCTTCATTTGATTAATGAAATGGTTCTATTCCTTAAAAAAAAGATTTTGTTTTAACAAGATCAATTTATATTTAACGTGAAACTAAGAATAATTTAAAGTTGACTTTAATCAAAGTTCAATTTGAATAGAATTATATAAGTTAAAAATTTAATTTAATTTAATTTAATTTGAAAGAATATTTATGTGATAACTATTTTTTAATAATTATTTTAGATTGATTAATATTCATGTAAACAATGAATGCTATATAATTCATTTTGTAGTTGATTATGAGCATTATTTTGTATATATTATTATAAAAGTACGTAATTACTATAAAATTTAAATAATATGAATTTATGATCTAATTATAATTTAAATTTTTTTATAAATAAAATAAAATCAACGAACAGATTTCCAAGACCTTTTGCAAAAGTGGACGGCACGTTTTGCGTTAGTGTCTTCCACTCCCCATTGATCTTATTCAATATACACAGTCACAGTTCATTTAGAAGTAGTGGAATGGATTCGAAAAGTTTAGGCAAATATGGATGGATACTTAGTGACATGTAAAGGATGATGAATGTGAATTTTCAGTATTAAAAGGAAAAAAAGAGAGAGATCCTAAATGGTTCTTCGTCGCCTTTCTTCGCCAACCCTAATTGAGTAATGACGGGAGTACGAGACTAAAGACGATAACTGCTTTACTTTTTTGGGTTTTCCTCGTGTACTGAATAGTTTCGTCGGCTTTGGGCTAAGTTGGACCACTGGATCGAGCTGTCTATTTTTCTATCTCTTATAACATTTCATTCATTAATGAGAATTTTTTAATTTCTAAAAAAAAAAAAGATTATTTTTCTCTTGTAAATCTTGGGATTACTTGAAGCTCATTTCTTAAGATTACTAGTTTGGAACCTTCACTACATTCTTCGCTCATTACTAACTCAGCCCTTTTCACATTCAATTCCTATGGATTCTTAGATATTGTGATCTTAGTCTTAAACAAAAGCGTATTCCTCTTGTTAATCTTTTTCTTTGTTTGATAAACAACTTGTGTTGTGTGTCCTCATGTACTTTCGCTATTTCCTCTTCCGCCACTTCCGCCTCCTCCTCCTCATCTTGCTACTGCCACGTGGACATCTTAGTATGAGAAGAACAACATAACAAGCAAAATATCCTTCATTCATATTGTAATGTCTCATGACAGAAGTATTCTATTCTAACTTGTTTTTTGTCGCAATCTCTCAAAGTCAAATCCATACATACATATAAGCCCTTCACAGCTATGGACCCAAAAACGCTCCTGTTGAACATGGAGTGGATTAGAGGGCCTATCATTGGCTGCGGTTCCTCAGCCACCGTGTCTCTAGCGACCTTCATATCGTCTGGCGAGCTCTTCGCCGTCAAGTCCATAGAATCCTCGACTTCCATTAGGAGAATAGAAAGTATTTATCCGCAATCGTGGGCCTGGTGTAAAGTCCAAAATATTTTATCAGGCTCCATATCTCAACAATTCTCCCACTTGGAGACTAATCCAGTCAACCCAACCATCTTCATTCTCCATGCCAATGTACCCAACAAACTCACCTAGCCACAACATCGCCCACGCTATGATAGACGACCAACTGACACCTTGCACAGCCCCAGTTTCCCAGCATCAACACCTTTAATCAACATGTCTGCTGGATTCTTAACACCATCAAACATATCTCACCTTCTTCCACCAGACTGCGAGTGAAATGGTACCTGCGCCGGATGTGTTTAGTTCTAAAATGATACACTGGGTTCTTCACTAGCTGTATGGCACTTTGACTATTAGTGAAGAGAACCTTGTCATGCTGCTTCTTGCCCAACTCTTCCAAGTAATCAGTCAACCATATCATCTC
>JAOSBL010000212.1:38292103-38303558 GCA_027568915.1 Erythroxylum roraimae
GATGCCTTTCTTTATTTATACATAACTTTGTACAAAACGCGCTAAAGGAGATTGCCTTTAGGGCACTACTCTAACAACAAGGTCAAGCTAATGATCATAAATTAACACGTTCAGTAGTTAGGTTTTAATTGATGTGTTTAGTTAGATTTGTTTTGAATTTTAAATAAAATTTTAATGGTTTGAAATGATTTGCAATTACTAATTATCTTACTCTTTTTAAGCAATTCCAAGATAAGATAACAATCTTGATCATCAAGCAGATTTGATCTCAATACTTCACCATCATCACCTCCATCACTATAAGGTTTTGTTTCTAACCCTTTTCTTTTAAATTTAGTCTTTATTTTTGTTTTATTTTATTATATGTTATTTCCTTCCATGTGTGTTTGTTTGTCTCCTTCTCATATTGAGGACAATGTATTCTTCAAGTGTAAGGAAAGTTGTGTGTTTTGCTTTGAGTGTGAAATTTGCATATTGTTATGTTAGTGTGTTTAGGTTGCATATTGTGAATTGTGTTAAGCTATCGATGGCTTGGATGGAAAGAAATCGATTTAATTTTGAACATAATCTATTAGGTTGTGAAGAGTCATTAGCTCGCGAAATTAGTGATTAGGGTTCTTTGGTTAAAATATGCAAGTTAATTAGGATTTAGTGTTAGTTTATCATCCTAAAAGTTGTCACATTCATTCATAATTTTAGGTCTTTTGTCTAAGTAGCTTTGCTGGTATTTTTTTCATGAAAATGAATAACTAAAGCAACAAGGCAGAAATAATTAAAAAAATGTTTGTAAATTTTAAATAAATAACTATTTCGCTAGCCTTTGGCTTATGAATAGAGCTAGTAGTTAGTTGAGAATGTGATGCAGCCGAGTAAGCAGATCGACACACATTACAAATGTGTGTCTTCGCGTCAAAAGGCTATAATGACGTTCCAACCAAGCAACTTACTAAAAGCATGAATTAGTTAAGTAACCAGATCGACGTTTATCACCAATGTTTGCCTCCGTGTAAAAAGACTAGGTCCATGTCCACAAAAAGTAACATAAAAAGAATGTTTCTAATAAAAACCTACCAAACTTGTAAGTAACTTAACTTTTTATGAAAACGTACTTAGGATTAGTTACAAAGTTTGATTGACTAAATAATTATTAATGTGTGCGTACAATTGAAAAGGGTGAATAAACTTGACATTTAAGTTTTGATTAATATGTCTATTTAGTCCAAAGTTTATAGACGCGAATTTTGCATGTTAACAAATTAGAACAACTTGAATGATTGTGTTTAAAGTTAAATTTGTTTCATGAAGTTGAAGTCATTGCCTCATTATTGCATTATATGCTTTGTGTTTTTGTGTTGTTTGTTGTTTTGTTTGCTTGAGGACAAACAAACATTTAAGTGTGGGGATGTTGATAAGTGTAAATTGCATTGTGTTTTAGAGCATAGTTTGATATGTGTTTAGCCGTTAATTCGATCATTTAGTATATGTTTAGGTTAGAATTGTGTTAGTTTGTTAATTATTTGTATTTTATAGGACAAGCTTTTGGGCTTAAATATTATGTTTTTGAGGTACCTTGATGTGTTTGTTAGTATTTTAGGGTCAATATCGAAGAACGGAGGTATTATACGCAATCACTTAGGAACTTCACATTTTAAGGGACTTTTTGGACCTTTCGGACCCCAAAAAGACCCTAGGGTTACGCAAAACATAAAAGACTATCTAAAGAACATTAAGAGGAGCATAAAGGAGCTTTTGCATCAGCTTGAAATAAAGAGAGAATACCTAGAGAGGGAAAGAAGAAAAAGGAAGAGCAAAAAGAGGAAGACGAAGCTGACTCGATGTACTTCCCGGATTAGGAGGTTTCCCGACGTCGCTGCCTTCCATCATCTATTCTAAGTCATTATTTCCTTTTTGTTTTGATTTTATTATGTATAGAATTAAGATGGTTAGTATGATAATAGGATTTGCAATATTGATGATGTTTTAAACTCTCCTTCGAGATTTTATTTTGATTTACTGATAATTTAGTCGATTGTGTTTATTAGATGAATGTAGTGATTTGATTGTGTTCTTGCATAATTCGGTAATAAATTGAGAGGGTGAACTGAATGAAAAATGATTAAATCGGATTGATTAAATCGGATTAATGAGAGTTAGGCGATTTAATAGAAACTGTGACAAATCATAGTGGTAATTGTGCGGAGAGAGATCTCGTGTAATGTTCCGATAGTTTATTAGAGTGCTTCAGACCTAATTAACGATTTGGATAATTTGTGAATTGAGATATTGCAGATTCCATAATTTGATTAGGGTTTATAATTTAGGGTTTAATGGTTATAACTCGAGAGAGAGTAATCAGCCTTAGGATAGTCTATAACCGACACTCCATTGACACATAATCAACTAGGTTAGCATTAATGATAAGTAAAATCCCCTTTTTCATAAATTGATAAATTCCTTAGGTTGATTTCTATTATGATTGCATACTGCTCACTTGTTAATACTTTTTTGTTTAATTTCTGATTTGATTGTTTAAACTCAATTCTCGTAATTAATTTCTATTGCATCGTTTATTTTTAGTTTTATAGTTTTTCTGGCCTTAGATTCTAGGATTAGATTATTCTCCTTCCTTGTGGGACCGTCATTAAATATACGCATATTAATATTTCCATATTTTACATACATGATATATTTCATATATTCTCAATAGTAATTGCTACATTTTATTTGCCCATCATTGATTCTGTTTAGATTTATTAGTTATGCATTTATGGTTTTTTTTGTTATGAAAATAATAGAGCTAATAATTTTACTTTGTCTATGATTAAAGAAAACATCGCCTTCTATGTTCCGCAACGGAAAATTGGGTGAAGCAACGCTTTGGATGAATTGAGTACATTTTTTTAGTAGCCTATAGCATTGTTTGTTGTAGATTTACTATAAAAATGAAATTAAATAAATAAACGGCAGCTTTGTCTCCTTATAGATGACAGATCTATAAATCATAGTACTGGTGTGGTATTGCAGTCGAATTGTAACTTTTGTTATTGACTTCACAATTAGAGGCATAAACTTTGAACTTGTCATCTCATAAATGCCTCCATGTATGTTATCATCTAAAAGAAATGGCATCTATATCACTACTACAAACTTCCCTTAATTAAATTTTCCTGTGACCCAGAAATGTAAAGATTTTAGTTATTGTACGCCGTGTTATGGTATCGAATTATCCATCAAATTTTAAGAACTGACATGCACTCATGCATGCATTATTCATGTACTAAGTGTATATTTTAAGATTGACCAAAAACAAAAATTAATGAGAGTTTATGCATAAGAAATCATCCATAATTTACTGTGTTAAAGTTTTGAGTAAATATATAATACTCTTTTTTATACATAATACCTCCATTTTAAATAGAGTTTGATTTTGAAGTAAAATTAGTGGCAGAAGTAGAAGAAACGACATATGATTTTGAAGTTTTTGAAACCAAGAGCTCTACATCGAACGACACATTAATATGATTTACCTGATTGTTTTCTCTAATTATGTATCAATCGGCTTTTGGAATAGTATATGTCTCGTGACAACTTTTGCGAATGATCGAGCTTAGGCTGCGAGTAGCTGCCTCAGGTTAACGGGAAAAGAGTACTCAGAAGGACCATCGAAAAGAGTGTCAACAAGGATTCGAGACGCTGCCTCTGTTGGATGATATGGATCCCAGAATACATGATCTTTTCTATTGGAGCAGTAGGTGGCAATTGGCAGACAAGGGACATTAGCTTTGAGGTCTCCAAGTCCACAGCAAGCAGCTTTAAACTCTCTAAACCCTGAAACAAGAGACCACAATTAATCTGCTCCGTCGTAGCATTTCTAACGACAGAAATAAAAAGACAACTTGAATTATGGTAGGTAGGAATAACATACAGACCATAAGTGGATGGTTTCTGAATCAAGTTGAGCATGTTGGAGTAGGTGTCGAAGTAGGTATAAGATAGGCCTTGGAATTCTGATTTCAGTTCCTGCAACATTGACTTCAGCACTTTGTTGTACGACAAAGCCATGGAGTTGAGAACCTCATTGCATTCTTCTGTCTTGTTCTTGACCCTTTCTCCCGGAGCGCACCCAATTGGACCAACCCCAGTGAACAAAAACTTACGCGCACCAGTTTCATGTATTCTCTGCCAATACCAGGATTTGGGACTTTACTACACAAGAAAGGAGTCAACATTATATGATCAAAAATGGTGATTGTATACCTTGACAAGTCCTTTCAGTGTAAGAGCCATTACATTCACGTACTGTAGTGGGGTGTTGCTCTTTTTGAACCTAGCGGAGTCTGAATATCCGAACAAGTCATTGCTACCGGTTACGATAACCATGAGTGACTTGGAAATCTGGGATCGAGCTCCTGACCGTCCAATCCTTTTCACCATTTCTTCATATACCGACTCGTAGTAGCCGACTTGTTGCGTAAGTGGCAGTGATTGACCCTAAATGATATACATTTATATTATAAACACATTAAGGAATAAGGACCTCTTGATCGCATTTGGGCCATATGGCTCATTTTATAAATTTCAAGATTCTAATTAGTTATGTGTTCTACTTTTAATTTTTGTTTTTTAAACTCAATAATTTTAGTTAAACTCTTAATTTTTATTTTTAGTTTTAACTTTTTGCTAAAAGTGATTTTTGGGTCATTATCTGATTTTATTATTAATTAAATAAATACTATTTAACTTTTTAATATAAAATATTGATATAGATTATGACTAGCATGATTTAATTATTTAATTATATTTTTATGATTAATCTAAATTTTAAAATAAAAATTATTAATGAATATATTTTAAATTTGGATTTTTTAAATACATAAAATATGTTAATTAAAAAATAATATTTACTCGTATAATTATTTATTTTAATAATATAATAAATTTACTAGCATCTACTAATAAATTTATACAAATATTAAAATAAAAATTATTTCTAATTTTTATTCACTATTTGTTATACATTGATATTAATAACAAAATAATTTTTATCTGTGTTTAAAAATTAAAGAAAAATAAGATGTAAAGCTAAAAACTACAGTTAAAAATAGAAGTAGGAAAAATATGTTTTTTAAAAAAATTTGGAAAGGATATGATGATAGGAATTATAAAAACATGTAACATTGATTTGGCTTACCAAAACTTGGTCGCTGCCATTAAAGATTCCGGCTCCGCCGGAGGCGAAATTGATCCCGGTGACGGCGGAGGAGGCATTCTTGGGTGGCAAAGATAAAAATGGTGGAGAAGAGGGTAGGCCTAATTTCTCAGCTGTCCAACATTTTTGAGTATAAATGAATGCATCGGAATATCTTATAATTTGACTACCAAAAGAAAATAGGTCCTTTTTCCATCTTAAAATAGATAATAATAATAAAAAAGAGCATTGAAATGGAAATAATGGACATTGATTCTAATTATAATTTGAATATGACATAGAATAATATTATAAGATAGGTGGGACTGCATCATGTCAAAGAATAACTTGTACTTCAAAGGCACAGAGACTGGAGAATCTGTACAACAACAGCAAACAATAACTTCTTGACAGGTCTGACGTTGAGAATTGCGCAGAAAAAGGAAAACTAAGAAAAGGATATCTCATATGAGCTTTAATGCTATGCTTACAAAAGCTTCATTAGATTATTGAAAACCATGAAGTGATTGAATAAAGAATTGATGCAACAGAAACCACAACCAAAAGCCAAATTTTGGAAACCATAAGTTAGCTACAAGGTAAGTTAGAAGTGATCTGGAATCTAGTGACATAGTCCTATACAGGGTTTACAAGAGTAGTTCCTTCGTTAAAACTCACCAATGATATCTGCAGCGTTCTTGCCATTGCTAAACCTTCCTGTAGCTTTTTTGTTGGGAAAATCGATTCCGTTGGGAGGAAAATTCGCTTTGGCAATAGATAGCGGAAGGTGATTGTTGTTGCCAACATCAACTAAGGAGTCTCCAAAGATGAACATGGAAGACACCATTTGAGCTTCTAAGACTTGGAAGCTAAAGGTGAAAATCAGAGTTAAACCACCAAAGAAAATCATCGGAAATGTGTTCTTAGCCATCTCAATGAAAAGGGTACCAATAACTCCCACAACTATGACTTTTGGCTTCAGAGAAACTTGGAGGGTTTAGTGTATTTATAGAGGGATCGGATCATATATGTGTGTGGAAATTGATAATTGAAAGTCTTAAACTCGTATTAATTTATTAAATGTGAAAAGCCGACGGACAGAAATGGGGTAGTAATTGCATGTGGGGTACGTCAGGTGACTAAAGTTAACTCCTAATCACCCCATTATAGACGGTATTACCAGTGAAGATGCTTGCGTGGATCTGTTATTCTAATTTCCTCAAAGTATCCACAATGTGCTGGAGCGGATTCAGCTTTCATGCCATGGCACGTTGGTACCATTTTTTCATACAAGTCTGAGACAAACTATTTTAACTTTTCCAGAATGAGATATTACGTTTGAGAAAACATGTTATCAACTCTCGGTTCTGAATTTTTAAATTTTGGGACATCTTTTAAAAGTTTGGATTGACTAAGTCGTCTTGCATCCGAATGCATTTAAGAGCAAGTGCGAAAAGACATGGAAATCCCATGACCTGTGTAGGCTATACTATAGTGAGAAAGCTGGCGGGACTGGGACGTCACTAATTATTGTTCGTGGCAGTGATGGGGATTGGTGGCGGTCTCAGATTGGTCGATATCAATACTACTCATCATGAATCGTTTCTGTTATAAATGTTGGTGCTAATATGATTTATTCAGTTGTTAGCTAGGTCTTGACTCAGTTAATTAAGATCTTTTACGTTTTAATTAATCAATTTTTATTAAATTTTATCTACGAATTTATATATAATTTTAGTTAATTAATTTTTACTATATTTTATTAAATTTTATCAACAAATTTATATAAATATATAATTAAAATTAACTAAAACAGAATTGAAACATCACAGAAAATATGATACCATCTTAATTAAAGGATTGTTTCAAATAAGTCAAAAGATTGTTAATTTTATGTCCAAAGTTGAGAAATTTTTACTATGTTAGTAGACCTAAAATCACAAGGATCTTATAGCTTATCTTGCAATTTGTTACATCTCCTCTATGTCCAACAAGACTGCAGTTGTGTGAACCTGCTAAAAAAAGGTCGCTGAGAGGATAAATGCCTGGCTGAAATCTCTTTACAGCACAATCTATGTGTTTGCTGCCTATTGCTTAGTTGGTGTATTAGGTAATTGATATAAATAAAAAATTTTCAGAGGATCAAACTACAGCACAATCTATGTGTTTGCTGCTGCTTGCTTAGTTGGTGTATTGGCTCATTGATATAAATAAAAAACAAATTTTGAGAGGATAAAACTATTTCCATGGTAATCATGGGATGGCCTGGAGCTAATTTGAATCGTCAACTAATCAATCAAAGTAATGACATGGGATAGTCATAGTCAACGAAACTCCATTTGTGATAGAGATTGTATAATCTGCAGATTAGCGCTAGAATCTACCAACATAGTCCATTGTCATGCAAACTGGGTAAGCTTTGAATTGACATTTAACAGACAACGCTTAACATGATAAAGTTCATTTCAGATGTATACATATCCATAGATTAGTAGTAACTTGACTTTTGGCATGTTATAAGACGCAATTACATAGACTAAACTCTTTAACATATCAATGTCTGTTTTTTTTTTTTTTGGTCGATATCAATTTCTGTTGAAGAAAGATAAAAATAGTGTGTTAAATTTGTAGTTGAGAGTGCAATATTACATTAATAAATTAAATATTTATGGCTAAGAGCTGCAATTATGCTTAATGCTTATAAAAATTAAAAAAAATATAAAGAAAGACAAAATGAAAATAGCACGAGAACTGTCTAGCACTAAAACCAGAACCCAAATAAACTCATCAGAGATAAAGTTTGAATTTTAAACTTTTAAATTAGTTATTTTAATGTATTTTTTAAAATTTTATTTTAAATGCATCTTTTTTTTTTTAATCGGAAGGGAGGGATACAGGACTTACAAAACTAGTCGGAGAAATGAAACCCCCGATATATCCTCTAATAAAAAGGATAAACAACCCACAGACGAGTTTTGAAACCGATAAATACCAAGTTTTTAAGACATAGTAACCTGGTTGACAAAGTCATGAGCTGAAATTTTTAATCCTATCGGGCTACGAACAAATTTCGGGTCAGGGTTACTCAACCCGGCCAGTCACCCAACCAAGAAAAATGAAAAAACATTATTATTTAAAACCAAAAAAGAAAAAAAAAAAAAAGAAAATTGACCTGCCTAGCCCGTCCTTTCTTTGGCCTGAGCCTGACATGTCATGGGTTCGGTTCCATTGCCATGACTTGTTTGCTTTCGAACGTCTCTTATATTTTCTAAATTTAGTATGGTAGGATAAGAATGAAGGGAACAGATTTTGTGTTCCACTGTTCTATTCCCCTGTTCTTAAACCCATCCATTGCAATAAATTGGATGGATAATATTTGGAAACACGGAACAGAGTTATGGGAGAAGAATATCTGCTCCGAAAAATGAGTGGGGTGTGGTCCTAGTATATTCAATCCCATAGTGTGAACTGTCATTTGTTGGTCTAATATGGCAGCCATTGAAGTTGACTATAACAATTGCCTATGTCCCACAAATAGACCCAGTTCTTTGACTGTCGACTATACGCTCCTGGTAAACTGGAAATAGGTCTAGTAAGTCTAGATCATGCTCAAGCATGAGTTTTCTTTTCTTCACGCATACCGCATACGGCAGCAGAAGACTAAAACGCTAACAATCTAATGTCATGTCAAAATCAGCGATATGCTATATTTGTTACATATTTTAAGATTTAGTTTAATTATAAAAATAATCTCAAACTAAACTTAATTTTACAATATTAATTTAAAATTTAAAAAGTAACATCAAAATATTTCAATTTTTAATTTTTAACAAAAATAAGTAAATGACATTAGTATTTTTACTTAGTAACTTCTACGTATTGTGTTTCTGTCACGTATGAATTTTATTATTTAATAAATTTAAAATATAAAAATGCCTCAAATAATTATACACTCTTTTAAGTATTCTATTTTATAATTATTTTGAAATATTTGATATTTTAATTTACCAAATATTAAAATTTATACATGACACAATTATAATATATAATAACCACGTGATAAAAATATTAATATTAAATGATTTGCATGTTATTCACATTAATTAAGAATTTAACATTAGGTTATTTTTATTAAAAATTAAAAGTTGAAGCATTTTAACAATAGTTTTTATAGTTTAGATTAATATTGTAAAATTAAATAAAATTTGATTAACCATTAAAAATTTAGAATAAACTTTTCATAAAAAGAATCATGATCGTGCTTAAATTTAAATCATTCAATAAAAATTTAAAACTAGAATGAATATGACAAGGGCTAATAATTTTATAGAAATTGATATTTGTAAAATTTCATTGGATGCAACGTTCCCAGATAAAAATTAACAAAAAAAAAATCTTCAGTCTATATCAAAATTGTTTCTAATCCTCGTACTGTAAAAATGCCTTAGTTGACAACACGAACACGATTCTTACGAGAATTCTTATTCATTCAAAGTACAAAAACTATTTAATCTTAGAAAGTTATTTTCAACTAGTATTAGTAGGAAAAATACACAAGAGTATTAAAACATCCTATTATAATTTGTTCATATATATACAAGTATTAAAACATCCTATTATATCAACATAATTTGTTCATATATATACATTAACTAATGTAATGAAACATGATGCATAAAAATATTAAAAATTAATACATAAATGAGTTTAGAGTATTAAAACAAAAACATAATAAAAATAATGATTTTCCGTGATCTCATTCTTTCAACATTTTCATTGAATTTCTTTGGTGACAACTCTTTTGTCAATAAATGTGCAACTATGAGATTAGTGTTGGCTTGCTTAATTGACACTCCTTTTTTTAATTTTTAAGTAAAAAATGTGTTTAATTCTTTTCTAATACTTTTCATTTTAAAAAAGAAGATAGTTAAATTTCATCAAAATAAATTTTTGGCATCTTGATAATTTAATTGAAAACTTTAAATCCTAAAATAAACTTTTACAGCCATATTTCACAATAATATAATTGAAAACTTCAAGTCTTAAAACTTTTGCAGCCATATTTCTCGAACAATGAGCTCAATGCATGCTACAAACTCAACTTCTATAGTATATATAATAATGACTATTTATCTTATTCATTGTAAGAAAAGGAATGTTCTAATTTCTTTGAATAATGTGACGAGAAATTTACTTCTCGAACTGTAGGCATCATAAATGCCTTAAGAGAGAAGAACATGATATGCAATGAACAAAAGGGAGATGTTAAAGTTACTTATAGAGATAGTAAACTTAGTTGGATATGCAGCTTGAAACTATTGTTTTAGATTATGTTTGGTGCACCAATTGGTATTTGTATGTATAAGCGATTGGGATGATATTAACTTTATTTAACCCCTTTTCTTGAATTAAGACATTTGTATGACAGTATGACAATATGTATTAAATTAACAAAAGTGAGTAATGATTTTATTTCATGCACATGTAATAACAATAATAACCCGGTAGAAAATTTCGCTAACAAGCAAGTTCTAGGGAGGTCTAACAGTATGTAGCCTTATTCCTAACTAGCAAAAGTTGTTCCAAATTCAAAAGATATGAATTATTTCATGAAAATGATTCCTTGCATAGGGTGTTGTAATTTATACATATGATCCCCGTCTATAAAATCAAAAGTAGACAATAAATTCGAAAGATCAACAAAATGATTCCCTACACATGGTGTTGTGATTCATACAAATGATTCCATTTATAAAATCAAAAGTAGAAAATAAATTCAAAAGATCAACAAAATGATTCCTTGCATATAGTACTTGCGCATGGTGTTGTAATTACATACAACAAAAGAAACAATGGTAAGTCTATACAATAGACCATATGAATTGTCCATGAATAATTACATATGGCAAAATAGTGTTCATGAGTTTAAAAAAACAAAAGAGTAGAAGCTAGCTATACATGTCCTTTACTCATAGTTCTTTTTGCTAACTCTTCTTTTAACCATATGGAAATGCCAAATTTTCCAAGTTTGGTTGCCTTCCTTTTTGATTTAGACTCTTGAATAGGTTCCTTTCCTTTTCTTTGTGATCTATCTACTAAAATGCTTCTTGAGAAGGCATCTACATGTGACCGTGCAATTAATAAATTGTAACATCTCACTTCCTACTGGAAGGGTAGAATAGTAATTTGGCATAGGATGAGATTGATAGGGATTAATTAGTATTGTTCATGCATACTAGAAGTGGTACGTAGTAAAATTTGTGCACA
>JAOSBL010000212.1:38330656-38352559 GCA_027568915.1 Erythroxylum roraimae
ATACCATTGTCATAAGGTATTTACCTGAATGTCCTTCGGGTATCCGAGTATTTGCCTTATGGTAGTGGGATGTTGCACATCCTCTATAGGGCCATCAAGAGCTGCCTTTATTGTTACCATCAGATGATGATTTTCTACAAAAAGAGATGATAAATGCAGTTCTAGGGAAGGATAAATATGGCAAGTGATAGGAGAGGATAGAGAAGAAGCTTAACTCGAAGCACTAAAAAGAAATAGTGGAGTCACAATGCTTGACAGTGGTAATAAAGGATTCATATTCAACAGGTAAGCCACTTAAGGTGAAGAGGACAAGGTCCTCCTTTGAGATGGTATCGCTAATAGCTGCCAGTTTGTTAGTTATATTAGAGACAATGGATAGAAAGTTGGTGATATGTGTAGACCCTTTCTTTAATGTAAGGAGATTTTATTAGAGAATAGATTGGTGGGATGTCAATTAATGTAGAAAATGTCGCTCAAAGGTGATCCATAGATCACAAGTAGTGTAGCACTTAAGAGTGAGACACATAATTAGAGCAGATGGTGAGGCAATAAGAGAGCAATAGATAAAGCTATGAAGTTTTTGCCATTTGATGTTAATTAGAGAGGGAGAATTGACATCAAAGACCTCGAATAGTGTTGTGAGAGTACTGCCAAATATAACTAATGAGATCAATGATGGTCAGAATTGCTTGAAGTTGTTTTTTTTTTTCAAACAAGATAATTTGTTGATTCTAAAGATGTGGTTAAAAATTATTAATTTGAGTAAAAGGCAGGGTAGGAGTGTTGTTGTTTGCCATAAAATTATTAGCTTAGTGTTGGTTTTATATGCTGTAGTGTTTAGTTATATTGTGTGTTGGAGTATTTCATTATGTTTTTTTGTAGTGTATTAGTTATATTGGTATTGTATGTTGAAGTGTTTGGTTGTGTTTTGGCAATGTAAACTTGACAAAAAGGAAATGTTTTTGAGATGGCAATAAAACAATTAAAATGTTGCTCTGTTACCATAATGAATAATGAAGAGTGTTCTTCTTCTTATTATTTAATAGGAAAGGCATAGGGTTGTTCGTATATATGATGTTGTTGTGTTTGTTAGGATATACAAGATAGTATTGTTAAATTGCATATGTGAGAAAAGGTAAATGTGATATATGAAATAGATGATGACGAATCTTTATGCAATAAGATTATAGAAAATATTCAAATGTTATCAACTTAATCTATCACTTATTCAAACAGTGATGTATATCATGAATTTTGTCTTCTTCAATAAAAAACTTCACATCCTCTTCTTCAAATGATATAAAATCTTTCTCCATTCATCCTCTTCTTCCTAACTTTACGTATATATTTTTATGGCAACATTACCTCCCTCTCTACAAATCTTATTCATAAATGTAAGATAAATCTCCTACCTAAAATTCTCATTTAGTTTTGTGTTTATTAATATGTTGTATCATCCTATTATGAGCTTAACATATATGAAACTAAATTAATTTCACTACCACCTTACAATTTCATAACATCTTATTAACCACCAAAACCTTTAAATCATCAAAAAGATTATAAAATTGAATGGGAGGATAATATATAGAGCTTCAAAAGGAGAATATTGTATGGTGGAATGATGGGTGGTATCATACCATCATTAAATCAAGGACAATCAATAATGCCAATAATGGGAACATTCACTGGTTATACAATGTAAGTATATCTTCAAAACATAATTTAAGAATGCTATTTGACCGTTTAGTTATGGATGATAGATTATAGAGTGATGTAATGGAACACATTTAAGTATAAAAAACATAGTCCAAAATAGACCGGTAAAGAGTGGATCACGATCATTCACCAAATACAATGGTATAACATGTAATTTGTAGAATGATCAACATAAACTTGAGCTACTCTAGCTATTATATACAGGTGAGTTAAAGGAATAAAGTGACAATATTTACTTAAGTGAACAATTATAATTAACATAACAACGTAACCATCTAATTTTAGTAAATCCTTCACAAAAAGCCAAGCTAACATCTATTTATACCTGGTTAGGAATAGGTAAAGGTTTAAGTCGGAAAAAAAAAGTTTGTGAATTCACAAAAGCTAGTTATAGAAATAAGCTCACAATTATTACATTGGCAAACTTCATAATTTCTAATAGATCCTTTGACATTTGCTTGCATTAATTTCAAAAGAAGTAAAGTTGAATCTTCTTATGTATGCAAAGGAACCTAGAATGTCACCCAATAACATAATTATGAAATAGAAATATAATGTGAGTTTTTAAAGTTGCATTATTACCCATCACAACTCTTCTTTTCCTCTAAAGACTATCATCAATCTAAGAATAAGTTGAATTCAAGTTGGTACCATATTTTAACTTTTGTATGAGCTCTTTTAGAACTCTATTAGTTTTCCAATTCCTCTGAATTATTGCAACAAACTAGTGTGAATATTGGAAGCAGCCATAGTACATAAGTCAGCACTAAAAACTCGACATATTTGTTGCTTTATTGTTTACTCTCTTTTTGTATTTGATATTAAATTAAATTCTAATAGTTTTGATAATCACATTTTCTAAAAAGCAGTGATGGCAATGGACTAGGCCCAACTCAAGCCCACTTAGTTCTGACCCTTACCTGAAAATTTAGATTTAAGCCTAAGCTCAACCTGAAGTTTGGAAGGGCTCGAGGCTTTAAGTCCAAGCTCAAGCTCGATTAGGCTTAGTGGCTTAAAGCCTAATTGAGCTTGATTAAATATATTTTTTAATTTTTAAAATAAAATACTGTCATTTACTCAAAATGATATCGTTTCACTTAAAATTTTTAGACTTTGAATCGGATTGGGAAGCCCAAGCCTGAGCCCGACCTGATTCTTAAAATTGAAAAAAGGCCTAAGCTAGCCTGAATCCAGACGACTTACGCTGGACCCATTGACTTTAGGCCACTTCAGGTCAGACTGAGTAAGTTTTGCCAAGCTTATTTAAATCCAGGCATTTAAGTTTTGCCAAGCTTACTTTAGGCCTAATCAAGTAAATAACTAAACTCCTATTATCAGTTTGGATGATAAAATGCCTACCCGTGATATAATGAGACCACTATCTGCTAGTTATGACTAAAGCTAGAAGTTCCTTCTTATAGATAGAAAAATGAGTATATTTAGTAAACAAGATCTTACTGACATAGGAGAAGGGATGACTCTCATATATAAAAATTCCCCCAATCCCTTGTCCTGATGCATCAGCCTGCACCAAGGTTTACTAAAGTTTGGGAAAACAAAGATTGCTATATGCACTAAGGCTTTGCTTGAGTTGAGTAGAGCTGTTGTAGCTTCTCTTGACTAACTAAAAGTATTCATCTATCAATGGAATTTTTTTTTTGTCTTTTCTAATACTCTTATTTAAAGCTCCGTAGTCCACACAAAATCTCCATGAATCATCTTTCTTTTTAACAAAAATTACTA
Source organism: Erythroxylum roraimae (assembly GCA_027568915.1). Taxonomy (NCBI): domain Eukaryota; kingdom Viridiplantae; phylum Streptophyta; class Magnoliopsida; order Malpighiales; family Erythroxylaceae; genus Erythroxylum; species Erythroxylum roraimae. The sequence continues at coordinate 38,334,119 of JAOSBL010000212.1, forward strand.
GGAAAGAAAAAAAGTTTACACTCTCTTAAATTATTCCTTGTTACATCATCAGCTCAATTAATTTTTGTACTGCCCCTTTTTACACACTAGCATATCTATGTGGACTCAAACTCATTAGCTCTATCCCTTTTCTCAAATTAATTCAATGATCATGAAGTCTTGAAGGTGGTAAGCCTCAAGATTTTTAAAATTTATACTAATATTCTTCTAGAAGTGTTTGTAGTATATTTACTTCCCTGTCATATAACTTTTTGAATATAATCATTTTTATGGCCTTGAAAAAGATTTATGGTGCACTTTACCATTATAAATGGTTATCTTATTGCAATAAAAAAAAACCCGACATACCACTTCAACTCCTTTCAAGCACTTGTTTATACTTTTGCCCTTCACTTTAGGCAATCCTTTGTACTTCCCACCTCTTAGCTTTATATTCTATCTATTCCAATCAATCCTCATCTACAATTGAAAATGATGTCACTCAAAGTTGGCAATTATTGCTCACCCAAAACCATATCACTTTCTTTAACGTCGAGGATCAAAGCACTAGTGTTGAATTGATGATCGCTAATCATCCATTTTAAATAGTTGTACCTCTTTTGACATCTAATTTGTAAATAACCAGTACTAAAATAGCTATTAGATTCATTTTCTCAATCAAACACTCTTCTTTACTCTCCAACTTCTCATCGATAAAGTTATGAGTATTGCCCCCATCAACTAGGAAATTGATTATTCTTCTTTTATACTTGCCTAAAATTTCATTTATTGTAATTTTGAAGAAATGGTGCCTACTATAACATGTAAGGAAATTATTGGTTGCTCCACTTCCTGATATTTCTCTTCATCTTGTTCCTCTTCTCCATCTTCCATCGCATATCTAGGCATTATTCTCTTATTACTCTTATATCCAGGGCTATATACTTTTTATCACATTAGAAACAAAAGTCCCTTAGCCTCTTCTCATTTGATTCTTTGTTACTAGTGGTCTTTACCATTCTTTACTCAATAATCTTAGTATTGATCGTAGATGCAGGTTTAGGTAGTGTTCTTAAAAATTAACTTGACCTTAGTAAGGTCCCTTTATTGTTGTATATGCTCTCCACCCACAAATGTCATAGCTATAACTCCTCTAAACATCCACTTATGCCTCTTGGCTAAGTCATAAGCTTTATACAAGCTTCTGGGAGCCCAAATTTGATTGAGTATTCAATCTCTGACTTTAATCTTTTCAAGAACAAATTTACCAAGTGTGATTTTGGGATCACCAATTTATATGATAAGAGATTAAATCTTGCATAATTTTCTCTTACCAATCTTTCTTATCTAATTTCTTCAAATCCTCAATAGGATCCTCGAATATAGTTCTTCTGAATCTCTGCTCTAAGGTCGATATGTACTCTTTCTAACTAGGATCTTCCCTTGTTAGTTTATTCCTTATATAGAGTTAATGCCAAGCTAGGGCCTCTCTTTCAAGATATATCATAGCAATCCCTACCTATCTAAATGAAAGAATTGATCACATTTGTAGATCTAGCCCTTCTCTTCTAATTACAAGAACTCTATCTTGGAAGACCTCCTAGTGTAAAATTGTTATACATTCCTCTGTCTTTATTTTTAGGTACCGTTCTATCATTCTTATCCATTCGTTGACTCTTTTGTTCAGCTTGATGAAGAAGTTGTATCATCCATTCCTTTAAAGCTTGAACGCCTGCTCATACCTCATCTCCAGCTCTTGTATTTAACTTTTCATGTTTTCCTTAATTTATCTCAAATTGAGGGAATGTGTTCTTTCTTCCATTTCTCCAAGGATTTTGAACTCCATACCAAATTATTACGTTCTTTAATGTTGAAACCCTAATTTTAGGGGATTGAGAATTTTAGAATAAGAAAAAAGGAAGAAAAGAAATAAAGAGAAGTTATATTATTTCATTAATATCAGTTTACTTTTTTTTAACTTTTTTCTTACTAATCAGCTAGCTGATACACAAGGACCAATGAAATTATTATATTTGTTATTGCCTTATCTTATCTCTTATTCGAATAATGTGGTATGTCATGCTTTAGTTTTCTGTTAATTGAACAATGTCACTCCCTCTTCCTTAAACAATATCACATCTTTCTCCTAACTACGCTTGTATTTCTATTGCAACATAATCATTCATCTACCTCCTAATAGTACGGCTGCGATTTAAACTTGATTCAAAAATTTCTTAGTATCGAGCAACTTAATTTATTATGATTGACAATGGGTCAGACGAACTAAAAAACTTAAAATACAATCAAGTTTCAAACTTCTCTTTTAGATTTTCACTTTTTTAAAGTTCCGACAACTATATATTTAATCATAAGTATAATTGTATATAGAATATATTGGTTCACGTTTAATTAAAATTCAATAAATTTTAAAAAGCTTTAGATTCATATTTGATTCACTATTAAAATGACATTCATTTTCAATTTCAAATTTGAATCGCTTTCAAGTTTTAAATTAATTATGTCTATAAATCAGTATTTTTAAAATTTTCTAGTAAATTTATATAATTATTTTTACATACATATATTTTTATAATAATATAAGACAAATAATAATTATAAATTTATAAAAATTAAATTAGATAAATAAATATAAAAATTCATAATATTAACATCATTCTAACATATAACATCTATGTGAACACTAATAAATTTAGAGTAATTATTGAATAACAATTATAAATTAAAGTAAGGGTTAATTACTAAAAAAAGCCAAAATTTTTGTCAAATTTTCAATTATAGCCCGAACTTTAAAAAGTAGCAATAAAATGTCCAAACTTTCAATTTTTTTTGTAATTTTAGTCCAAATTTCAAAAAGTAGCAACAAAATGCTCAAACTTTTAATTTTCTTCAATTTTGGCCCGACGTTATCTGTTGTTCTCTTGATGTCCTTAGCCCTTTATTTTTTGTTTGTTCCTTTGACACCCCAAACTACTTTTGTATTACAGCATACCGCACTAGTAAGCTTTTCATTTGTAGTTGTTCTCTTGATGTCTTTAATGTGAGAGCATTAGAATTGTGTAATCTGAAAATCGAAGGATGAGGGCGTCGAGAGAACAAACTGAAAATGCTAAAATCAAAGCACAAGGTCGTTAAGGTTGCGTAATTTAATTTAGGTCATTTTTAAACAACATCGTATTTTAATTACGTGATTAAACGATGTCATTTCATTAATCTTCATTTGTTGTATTAATTCTGGTTGACGTGTATTAATAGTTAAGGTTTCTGAATGACGTAGCAAGTCACGTCAGCAAACTTAACGAAAACACTAATATCAGGCTACAATTGAAAAAAATTGAAAGTTTGGACATTTTTTTTCTATTTTTTAATGGTTGAATTATAATTGAAAAATTGACGAAAGTTTGAGTTTTTTTTTGGTAATTAACCCTTAGTAATTATAAATTACTTATAAATATTGGATTTAATTCAATTTTTTATATATAATCTAAGCTAAATTGTTAACTTTTTCGAACTTATTTTAAAAATGCTACCCGTCAAATAAATCTATATATCTATCTATTTATATCTATATATTTTAATTTTCTGGTTTAATCTAAATAATCAAATAAAAATTTCAATTTCATAAGTGATGAACATTTTAAATTTAGTTAAAAAAAACTTGACAATACATGTTTTCTTAATGAACAAAAATCATTTGGATATGACGATAAACTGTTATATTTTATGATGCTTATTACTGTAATTATTTTCGTTGGAGGTCTTGCTTAATTCTTTTATCATAATCCTTCATGGTTCCAAATTCATCCAGTTAAGCTTTTGGCACCAGTTGTACTTTTGTTTATGAAGCTGCAATTTTACATCAATAGTCGATTAACTAAATAGTAAAGGAGGTCTTAAAGTTTGGCTTCAACACTCTCGATAGAAACTGTTACATGGTTTAACTTTGACACAGAACATGCTCTCCCCTCAAAACGATTAATTATGGTCACTTAAAGTCAGTGCATCCACTAAACATGATTTTTATTGACTTAGAGAAGACATATGACATAGTATCATGGAGGTGTTTAAAAGTTAAGGAAGTTCTTATAACCTATATATGAGTCATTAGAGATATATATCAAGGTGTTAAGACTAAAATAAAGACGACAAGAGGAGATATAAAGCATTTTCCTATCGATATCGACTATACTAAGAATCATCGCCGAGCCTCTTCTTGTTTGCAATTGTGATGAATGAGCTCATCAATAATTTTCAAGGGGATGTGCCTTGGTGTATGTTGTTTGCTGATGATATTGTTTTGGTAGATGAGACAAAAGGAGATATCAATGTCAAACTAGAATGTTAAAGTCTACTAAGACTGAGTATTTAAAATATAACTAAGCCATAAGGTGGCATCTGATATGGAGATAAAGATTTGTTCAAAAGTTATACCACAAAAATATTGTTTTAAGTACTTTGGATCTATCATCCAAAGCAATAACAAGATAGATGAAGACATAATTCATCGTACCAAATTAATGTGACTTAAATGGACAGGTGAATTAGAGTTTTATGTGACAAAAAGATACCACTCAAGCAAAAAGGTAAATTCTACGTTTAGCAATTAGGCTAATCATGCTTTATGGAGCAAAATATTAACTGATCAAATAGGTTCATAGTCATAAGTTCATAGTGACAGAGATAAGGAGGCTCTGTTAGATGTATAACCTTACCAGAAGAGATAAGGTTATAAATATAATGCTAAGAGACAAATTGAGTGTGGTTAACATTTATGGTAAATTAAGGAAGACAAGGCTTAGCTAGTTTGGAGATGTTAAGAAGAGACATTCTAACACTCGAGTGAGAAGATGTGAAAAGATTGTACTTAATAACTGTGAGAGAAAAAGAAGAAGACCTAAGAAGAAATAGGGGGAGGTGATTAGGAATGATACGGCTCTATTAGAGCTTACTAGGGACTTGACTCTGAATATGAAATTTTGGCAAACTAGGATATAAGTAACGGATCTTATGTAAAGAGGTCCATCTCTTTTTTTAGGTCTTTTGAACATTTTCCTTCAATTCTTGGGTCTTGTATTTAACCTAAACACTCATATATATGGTACTTCCCCCTTTAGTCATTTTAGTTAAGTATTTTTTAATTTCTTTATTCTTATTATTTTTATTGTTTGTTAATATTTTTTGTTTTTATTCTCTTCAAATAGTTCTCAAAAACTTTTTTCTTTTCTTTTTCCTTCTTTTCACGTGAGTCTGTCGAAAACATTTATACTAATTAGGGTTAAGGTTGCGTAGTTCTAAACTTCCCTAAACTTCACGTCTCAACAAAATTTCTATTAGAATGTTGTTATTGTTGTAAAATTGGGGCATTCATAGGCAAATTTACTGCTATTATTGGCATGTTCCATCAACTAAAAGGAATGTATGATCATTCATAAAAAATACTCTTGGTAGTTTATATATGAATTTTTATGGTTTTAATATTTAAAATTTTTATATTTTATTAAATGGACAAATACATTTTTATTAGTTTTTGTGGGTAACTCTTTTATGTGTCATTTTCTCAAAAATTTTACTTAAAAATTTAATAGAAGTCTTGTATGTCCATTTAACAAAGTATCATAACTTTTTCATAGAATATTAAAGCTTCAATTTTTTTATATTGAAGAGCCAATCACAAAAGAGCAAAGATGCTAGCTAAAGGCCCTTATTTGGAAGTTTGGTTAGCCATGGAATGCTTTAAAAAGGCACCTCCAAGCATCTAAAGAATAAACAATTACGTCCTCTTGTACATGGCATTGCTATTTAGGGGGCCCTCCTTGCTTAAAAATGGAGAATCCTAGTAGCAAGAGCTCCTCCCTCGTTTTACATTTTCACTTTCCCCCATATCCACATCTCTCAAATCATTGCAGGTCATCCATTTGATTCCATCATCAGCTTGTTCAGAACTCAGCACTCCACAAAGCATTCTCACCTTCACCACAGCGCCGATGAACCTCTTTTATCCTCTCAACAGACTTGCAAATCCCACTACAGCTCCAGTCAAAGGAGGCAACACAGATATTGCCTGCCTGTGCCTTCCATTCACAATCTGTGTCATAGTTAGGATCATGAGATTCGTATTAACAATTTGGTTGCCTTTCAATCTTTTGCATATCAGGAGTAACCTTTCTTAATCATAAAACATTGTAGAAACAATGATAACAATGAAGAGGAAACATTGATGAAAGAACACAAGTGAGTTGGTTACACTTGAATCAATCATTTTAATTTTTATATTTGGACCATAAAACCTAATGGCATTATCATTCTTCCTGTACTACTTATTGCCAGTGTCCTTGAACACACCTATTGTGAAAGTATCCTATCCTTATCCTTCCAAAAATAATGACCTACTTAACTGCGGTTTTCCAGGACAAAGCTCTAAACTGGAAATTGTGATCAACCTTGCTTATACCAACAAATGATCCACAACCAACATCGATAGCGAGTAAATAGGCGAAGCCTTGGCAAGCCAAACCACCCACCTATGCATCAACTTACACAAAAACATGAGATGTGGGTACAAGAGATTACCAGGTGGGGTGCCACAACACAGTCTTCGGTCATCAATATGCTCAACGTCCAGCCCAATGAACCAAGAACCTAATGAGACATCCTCATTTGCATACTTGTGAAGCACATGCCTGGACGATTACAAGTTAAGGGAGACACTTTGGCATAAAGAGTTGAGCTTTTTTTTCCCCCCTTAAGATACTGAAACTTACTGATTAATTGCGACGTAATTAGCTAAATCATTTGATATAGCATATAGCTGCCCTGTAGCATGACGAAAATACTTGCTTCCTTCCTCCCCAAATTTCCAATACTCAGGCTCGTGGTATTTGACTCCCCTATTAGAGAAACAAGAGAAACCAAGGAAAAAAATTGTAATTCTTAATAATGGCAAAAAGGTGAAACCAAAACTATCCTCTATTAAAAGAGCAGGAAGCAAAAATGAGTTGAAGGATGTTTTGCTTACTTCTGAGCAAGAACTGGGCCAGATTTCATACATCCAATGTACACCCTTCGTTTTGACCGATGTCTTGCCAAAGTTGCCCCAAGTGTTGCTGCAAATACAAGCAGGATGGCCTCCGTTTAGTAATAAGATATCACCATCTAACATTGAAAAGAATATAGCACGAATGACTTCGAACATACAATGTTCATGTTATTTGTCTGATAGAATCGTATCGGTTCCCTTTGCATGCATTGATTGTAATTAAGATAAAAACCAACGTTTAAATTGTTCACAAATCATAAAATTGAGATTTAAAAAAAGGTAATAAATGGAAATAATGTCAGAGGACGAAAAAGTTATTTTGTGAACAATAATTTGCGAGTCTAACAAAATCACTTGAACAATAATTTCCTCTTTATGTATATAATTTTATTAAAATCTTTGAAATCCATTTTTTATGCATCACCTCTTCTCTCACCAAGTGTTATCTTTTCCCCTATATGGAATTTGGTCAAGCACACATGCAAAACACTCTCACACACCCAAAAGCAATGTTGTTATGAGAAAAAACCATTTTATTTAAAGAGTTTGACTACGGGCATACTGACCTATATTGACATGCACATCATCATCAACTTTGACGTAGAAATCTGCATCCCATAATGCAACAGCAGTGGCAAAGTACGCCTTTGTTTTTGCAGACAATTCAAGGTAACCCTCAACATGATCCTGCTCATGTAGATTGTTATAAGTTTTTTCTTTATGCATACTTTGACGACCTTGCTGTGTCGTCCAAGTTTGGTAGCAGACTATTAAGATATATGACTCGGATAGAAATATAGAGAAATCTTACCAGCCTCAGAAGGTCACCATGCTTCTGGTCTTCTGCTTCAACTGCTCTATCGAGGATACCACCAGCTGTAGCACTAGTGATTGAACAACCAGGTACAAAGAAACATAAATCAGATTCCATCTTTCATACATGACCTGATTTTCAAGTTTGAGAAGTATATGTATGAACTATTACAGAAATCAGATAGCAGTATATCTGGTGAGTAGTCTAATAGTAAAGTAGAATCTCATAATTCAATCTTAAAGTGCATTTTCAAGGGATGGCAATAGCGGCAGCACTAGGTGGTCTCATATGCAGTAGGTTTTTAATTCCTGTTCAAGAGGAATAAGGACCATATCCTGGTCCACAACTTACATTTTATTTTTAGTATTTGATCATTTGATGAAAAAGATTACTCGGCTAACCCATTTATATATTCATTCCCAGGAAACAGAATCAGTAGGGCAATATATCAGCGCTTTAACAGAACATCAATATTCTGAACTCAGAAAAGTGCCCACCTATGACCTATTACAAAACGAATGATGATGCCCTTCTCTTCCTCAAGCTTCTTTCTCTTGTTTCCTAGTTGTTGCGAAGGGAAAAAAAGAAAAGGGGGATTAGCATGTCAAATATTAATCTCAAAAGCAGTTATGCATCAATTATAATAGTCACCAACCTTGAGGCATCCAGGTAGCACGTACTGAATCTCTCCGCTTTCGGCTGCTAAAAGCAGTGTTTATGCCTACAAACATTAAATACTTTCTTTTCCTATTTGATTCGGTAATTTTCAAGTTGTCAGATACTGGAGAGCCATTAAGGATCGATTCCTGTGCAGCCCTTGCTGCAGCTAACTCCATCTCCAAATTTGAAATTGTTTTATCTAGAGTTCTGTTGCACAAGTAAAAGATCAATATCCATGGGTTAAGAGAGATTGACATATTCAGAAAAGAAAAGAAGCTTACTGTATGGCATGATGCGTTTTCGAAACTTCTCTCATGATGTCCCTCTTTTCGTGCTTTCCGTCCTTCTGATGGAACCAAAAGTTCACAAACATACTTGGTATCAGCATATAGCAAAATTTCCTTTTGCAAGCAAACAGAAAGTGCTCACATCATTGAAATGTGAACTCACAGTTTCTGGAGCACAACTCTCTGGAAGTAGCTTCAGGTATTCTTCACCTGTTATTGTCCTTGATACATCTTTATCCTCGGGCACCACCCACATTCTACGATCAACAGATTCACAAGCATCTCATAATAAAAGCTCTTTGATCGGGTAAAGGATCACAATGGGAACTTTTGTAGAAACTTAGAGATACAAGCAACCTAGACCGACCAAACAAACAAATAATCCCAAAATAGAAACCAAAAGCCTAAATCACTAATAAAAAGACAAACAAGCAATTTCAATTTTGGGTTACAGAGTACATTATAGAATGAAGACGCTACAAAATTGACAATTCAAATCCAAATCAAGAACTAAAAGATAGGAAAATTACCTATCAGAGAATAGCATCCCAGCACAGAAGCAACCTATACAAAGAAGAAGGGTCCACTTCTTTGACACCACAGTCTTTGCAGCAGGTTCTCCTCCCGCTCTATTCTTCCAACTCATTGTGGTCAAGATTCTTCAACCAATCTGCAACCTAAGTTGAACGGAAAACCATTTCAAATCCTGAGTTTCAGTTGACCCCGACCTTGATCCCAAAAGATCTCCTTTACCCCAAATTTCAATCTCCAGAGACCTTAAAACGCGAAGTTCTAGACTCAGATGGAAGAGAATGAAAGTAGAGAAGCACAAGAACTAAATTCACGCACCAAGAAACCTGTGCAGAGGTACATATTTGTGCATAAAGACCGATGTTTTCAGATTAAACTAAACAAAGACTGACATTTCTAGTTTGCTTTCGCTAAATGGGCGCACTGCGACTTGGGTTTTAAATACTTCAAGTTCTGAAAGTTGTAGCTGCAGAGGCTGTGGAGTTCCCTAGAAACATATTTACAACTCCGACTTGAACAATCTTCGAGCAATCTTTTTATCGCATAATGGCAAAATGTCCATGTGAGAAACAACTTCAAATACTTTAGCCAACCACCTTAACCTTCCTCCTCTTTCTTAATGTCTTGTCCAAATTGTACGTTTACAGCCTTGTCTAACCGACACATCAACTACCCTGTCTTAGGGACATTGTCCTTCAAATTCTAGGATCCAACAGGACCAAAAGAAGTTCACTTATGCTTAAAGATCATGAGTCCACTTGATTCAAGTAAAAATATCATGTACCCATGTTAAAAAGATACGATTTTGGAATTCGTTTGGCCGCCGTAGACCTTGAAGTTTAAATGTTTAAAACGCATCAATCGTTTTGAGAATCAAAATTACAGATATCAGAGAAAGATCCACAAAAAATGACACGTTTCGAGTTGCCATGAACGTAGAATTAAATCATATGAGACCAGAATTGCAATATCTTATCATCTCGACCGAACTTGCCCATAGAATTAGCGAGTAAACAGCAAACTTGGAGCCGTTTAAAGCTTAGTTATTTCCCTTTAGGGAGTGTCCACCTAATGAAGCACAAGAACAAATAATGCGCTACTCATGAATTATGTTAATCTTATCAGAGGATGGAGAAGGACTGATTAAGTCGGCGGTTTATTAGTACGTTAATCTTATCAAAGGATGGAGAAGGACTGATTAAGTCGGCGGTTTATTAGATGACATGTTTTCTTCTTTGCAGCTACCGACTAAGAAAGTTGACTTGTCTAGGATTTGACGTACCAACAGTATGATTAAACTCGCAAACAATAATGAGTTTCCTTATATAGTTCCCACTTAATGTTGATGTCCCACTTTTAATGTTTCTTATTATCGGTGTTACTTTTAGTGGGATAAGTCGCGTTCACGACTTCTCGATTGTTTATTACATAAATTTTAGAATGTATTCACGACTTACGATTGTTTGTGATCATTTTTATAAGTTTGATCTTTTTAGCATGTTTGTTGCTTATCGTATAAAGGAATCTTGATGATTGAGCTTGAGTGTATAACTAATTAGTCTAAATTTCTATTACCATCTTATTGCCGTATTTTTAAGTAACTTATAAGAGACTTAGGTTTACATTATTTGTAATCTAACTTAAACTACTGGGAAAGGCATGAGAAGAATATAGGTTTTTCTCTGTTTTTTAGGTATTGCATAAAGGTGATTCTACAAGGTTTAAGAACAACATTAACGCCTTCTAATATTATGTATTTCTAATGTCATTTTATTATTCATGTATGATTTATTAAGGTGCATAAAATACCATTAAAATCCTAGAATTTGCTTCTATTAAATATATAAATTTCTACATATGGTATCAAAGCATATTTCAATATGTTATATAGCACTTATATTTGAGTAGTTTAAATTTTCAAATTAGAACCTAAACTAAACGTTTAAGGATTTTGAGAAAATCTTAAAATTTTAATTTGCATAAAACCTTAATTTTTGTTGATTCTTTTGATTAAGTCAAGAGGTTGGTTAATAATTGCACTAACAAGGGTTGTTAATCAATTTTGTGACTTCATGTTATTGATTAAATTATGTTGTTTAATAGAATAAGTCATTAGATTGTTAATAATGACACCCAAATTGGGTTGTTCATCAATTTTGAAACTTTTTTGAGATTAAATCTTATGTTTTTCATGTTTATGGTGAGTTTTTATGAATGTTTGTTGCTTCCTCTATAGGTTTTTACATATTTAATTTTTTATGATTCTCGAACAATTGATTAGACAACATTGTCTTAATGTCCAGTCAACCAAACCTAAGTGACATAGGGTAGCAAGCTACTATCTATTTTAGGAACACTTTCAATCAATCATTAGATCAACCAAATTTATTTTTTGGTTGATTATACGTCAATCGAACATGGGTTATTCTAAATTTACTTTTTGCATATGTTTTTTTAAATTTAGGATAATTTAATTCTTTTTAACCACCTTCCAATTATTTTATGTCTCAATTAACTTAGTATTGTTACCTACTCAAAGAGAATAATTATGTATGAGTTTAGTGAGATAGTATAATGATCAACTAGTGTTATAATTTTAATTTATGAATTGTTGTCTATCTAAAGGGGATAATGGTTTATAATATCATATCTTGCTTAATCTAATAAAAGTTCTATTTGCATTATTTATTCTACCTAAAGAGGATTTTGAGTTTTGTTTTGTCTTTGATAAGACGTTATTTATTTGTTACCTTAGTGAGTTAAGTAGGCATAAACAACTAAATATGTTCAATTGAAACTTTAGCTAATAATAACTTTGAGGATAAGAAGAGTTATGTAGAGCTAGCCTTTAGCTTGGTGGATTTGGATATGGCTCAAGATAAGGATAAGCATGTGCCTATAACACATAAGAGCACAAAAGAGAAAAAGGTCCACTTCCAAAATTGAGAAAGATCAAATAAGGTGAGTATTAAAAAGCCTATTTCACCATCCTTTAAAGGTGGGGTAATGGCTAAAAACAATGCCAAGAGGTTCGTGGTGGTTTTAATGGAAAGGTTCATGGATTGTGAGAAAGCTGAAGTTGGAAAACTTATCTATAGGTTTGACTATTCAAGTATGATGAAGCATCAAAAGTTAAAGCTTACGTCTTGAGGATATAGCCAATAGGCTAAGTGGGCTTTAGGTCTCAAGAATAGACTCTTTCTTAATCCATTAGGTGCTGAATTCTTTACCTTCTGACTTTATTTCCATGAAGCTAATTTACAATGCTTAAAAGGAGGCTTAGATGGTGAATGAATTAATCTCAATATGTATCCAAAAAGAGGAAAAGATAAAGCATGAGAAGGGTGATACATTGAATTTGGGGTAGGAATCTTTTAAACTAAAAGGAAATTATGAGGCCCCAAAAAAGAAGTGGAAGAAAACTAGTATTTCATTTAGCTAAGTGAAGTGTCCTATATCCTAAAATAGTCAATAAGCGTAAGAAGGATGTATACAAAGCTAATGGCCATCTAGTGTGGTTAAGAAGAAGTACTAAGTATTGTCATTACAATAAGATGGGCACTTAAAGAAAGGCTACTATAAGTATAAGGCTTCTTTGAAAAAGAAGGATAACAAATTAGGTAACCTTAAGGTTTTAGTTTACTTTGATTAATCTTTAATATATAAAGCATCAAATAGGTAGTGGTTGGGTAATGGTTCTTTTATTCATATTTCTAATACATTACAAGCAGTAAAGAACAAAAAAAGGCCAAGCAAAGGTTAGGTGAACATGTTTAAAGTTAATGGAACCAGAGTAGAAGTAGAGTATAAAGGAGATATGGAACTATAGTTTAGGTAAGGTGGTACTATAATGTTAAATAAAGTGACATGTATGAATTTTATGAGATATGGTTCAATTTTAATTTTTAAACTTGATGATGTTAGATGCTTACTTGTCAATAATAAAAGAATTTTATTTTCCCTTAATTCTAATGTTATTGTTGAATGTTTATTAAATAATGGTTTTTGTTGTTTAAATTTGGAGGATCCTAATAAATTGGTTATGAAGATTCAAAAATAGGGAATTAAAAGGGTTTCCTTATCCTTCAATTCTATTATCATTGGTGAATGTTTATTAAATAATAATCTTTCTTGTTTGGATTTGGAGGATCTTGGTGAATTGGTTGTGAATATTAAAAAAATAGGGATTTAAAAGGAGTTTAATCGAGGGGATGTCATTCACTTTATAGCATAAAAGATGTTCATATTTAAAAAAAGAGTAATCAAATTGATCAAATAATAAACTCCTTCCTAATTTAGTTAATGATGATTGCGTTTATCATATTAGAGGAAATCCCACCAACAATATGAAGAAAGGTGTCGTTAGTAGTAGATTATGGAGATTGTTCATACAGATATTAATGGACTTTTAAACTCACAATTGATGGAAAAAAATTTAAAAATTTTTGTGTGTGACTACTCTTAATTTGGTTACTTATATCTTATTAGTAATAAGTCCAAGGCCCTGGAGAAGTTTAAAATATTCAAAGAAGAAGTTAAGAAGCAACTTAATAAACCCATTAACATTGTTAGGTCAGACCATAGGAGAGAGTACTAAGAGATTTAGGTTAAGAAAAAAAAACTTTACAAAGTTTTGAGAAGGTTGTCAATAGTTGTATAAAACACAATGTAGAGTACACCTAAGCAAAATGAAGTAGAAAAGAAGTATAGTCGAACACTAAAGGATATGGTGAGGAGCATAATGATGAGATCAAAGCTTTTTAAGTATCTGTGGGCAAGGTATTAAAGACAATAATATATATTTTGAACCATTCCAAGTAAGTCAATTATTAAAATTCTATTTGAATTATGTACAAGTAGGAAGCCTAGTTTGAATCATTTAAGGGTTTGAGGTTATCCAGATGAAATAAATATTTACAATCCACTAGAGGAAAAGTTAGACCCGAGGATAACCTCTAAGTTCTTTATAGGTTATCTTAAAGTTTAAAACAATTCATATTTTATTATCTTAATTATAACATTAAATTTGTAGAAGCATTAACTATAAAGTTTTTAGATAATTATTATGTAGTTGATTTATCATTAAAAGTTAAAACAGTTGAGGAACCTGAGCCTATAGTAGCTCATGTTCCTATAGTTTATAAGAGAGTTGTTAAGGCATTTCGAGAAGTACGTGGAGATGATTTGGAAAGAGTTTTAGCTTTTAAGGATTGAGATGACAAAGATGATGTTGAGTAAAATTTGATAGACACTCAGCCTAATCATATAGCATTATTGAGTTACTCATAAAGAGATATAAGGCCTATGACCTTGGATGATTTTATTATTTGTATAGGTTAGGCTGAGTATATTTCAAAAGAGATTATAGATCCTCTTATCTATGATGAAGTGATGTGAAGTGAACATTATGATATATGGATGACAACTATAGATGAGGATATATAGTCTATAGAAAATACTAATGTTTAAAAGTTGATTAATATTTAAGATACGTTTAAACCATTGTTTGCAAATGGGTGTTTAAGACTAAAAGAGATGTTAAAGGAAAGGTTGAAAAGTTTAAAGAAAAGCTTGTGGCTAATTAATACACTTAAAAGGAGAGAGTGGACTACAATAGGACCTTCTCACAAGTCCTAACTAAGGACTCATTCTAGATCATTATGATTCTAAAAGGCATTTTGATTTTGAAATTCACGAGATGGATGTTAAGACGACCTTATTTAATGGTAATTTAGTAAAAGAGGTGTATATGAAGTAGCCTAAGATTTTTAAGGTGAAAGAAAATGAGTTTTAAAGTGAAAAAGAATGAGCATCAAGTTTATAGGTAGAGTAAGTAAATTAATGGATTGAAACAAGCATTATAACAACGGCACTTGAAATTTCATAAGGTGGTCATTTTGAGGAGAACACACTTTGACTCTTATATATACTCCAAATTTAGTGAGAGTAAGTTTTTGTTTATGGACATATACGTGGATGATAGATTGCTTGTTAACAATGAGTTAAGTAAGTTATAAAATATATAGAGAGAAGGTTTTTAAAGAGGTTTGACATGCAGGATCATGGAGAGAAACAAATTTTATTCTTGGATTAGAGATCTACAGGGACAAATCCAAGAAGGTTTTACTCCTAACTCAGAAGGCTTATATAGATAAAGCACTAAAGAGTTTCAATACATAGGATGGTAAGTTAGGTGTGTTGCTTATAATTAAAGGTGATAAGTTAAAAATGGAGCAAGATCCTTACAATAAGGTAGAGAAAGCCAAGATAAGTTCCATTCTTTACTATAATATAGTTGGGCTATGATGTATTCTAAAGTATGAACTAGGTCTGATATTAACTTTGCTGTTAGTGTTATTAGTAAGTATTTATCAAATCATGGTCATTAACACTAAGTTACAATAAAGAAAGTGATGCACTATATACGCAAGGATAGAGAGTATATGCTAGTTTATAGGTGTGTAGATGACTTAGATATTATTAGATATGTTGATATTGATCTTCATAATTGATACAATGACAATAAGTTTACTATAAGTTATATATTTATCTTAAATAAAAGAGCTATGTTTTGAAAAATCTTTAAGTAGTCTATTGTGACAACTTTAAATATGGAAGTTGAGATTATAGCATATTTTAAGGCAAAAGCAGATGATTAGTAGTTGAAGTACTTCATTGGAGGGCTTATGATGATTGATTTAATTTCTAGGGCAATTAAGATTTACTATGACAAGTTTATTGTCACAATACTTTGATATTCGAGGATTAGTTGATTATGGTGATATATCTTATGAGCATACTATCACCATAGACATGTTAGTTGACCCACTAACTAAGGGTCTGAGATCTATAGCTAATTTATAGACATGCAATCAATATGACTATTATATCATCTTATGATGTTTCAAAGTTATAGGAGCTTGTGACTTTTATGTTACATTTTCATAGTACTTAAGATTAATAAAGTTGCACATTTTACACTTATTTATTGTATTATATTGTTTTAAATGCATGCAAGCAATTATCTTGTTATACATATGCAAATGTGATTCTTTTACCTTGAGATATGTTATGACTTCTTTATAGAAGTGGATGGTTTACATCATGATTGATCATAATAATTAACAATTTTTTATTGAGTGGACCATCTTTTGGTGATCAAATTTTGTATAAGATTAATGATCTCTTTCATAGATTATGAGTCTTAATTTAAGATTAGAACGAT
Source organism: Erythroxylum roraimae (assembly GCA_027568915.1). NCBI lineage: Eukaryota > Viridiplantae > Streptophyta > Magnoliopsida > Malpighiales > Erythroxylaceae > Erythroxylum > Erythroxylum roraimae. The sequence continues at coordinate 38,350,669 of JAOSBL010000212.1, forward strand.
GTGGTTATGTATAATTTATAGTATTATAAGCAATAAATGTAGGCCATACTATATTAGTACTATGTCATAAAGTTTAATTGGTGAATTTTTAATTGTGATTATGGAGAGTTAAATATTGAATATGTTAGAGATAATAAATTAAACAGTGCTTAACATTTTAACATTTTTTCAGTTTATTATCAAACTTTTTAATTTAGTGAATAACCTTTTAAAACTTAAATTTTCGCTTATGTGGTGTATGTATTAAATGTCACGTAGATATCCAACTATTAGTCACATCAATAAAAATGATGTTTTGACATTATTTATACGAGTTTTAAAAGGCTAGGCACTAAATTAAAAATATCCCATAAAGTTTATTAACTATAGTGGTTCATTATAGATGGTTTATTGAATTGGATTTTTTATGTTGTGATTATGCTGACTTGTATGTTGATTATAATATATTAACTATCATGGTCCATTATGGATGGTTAATGAATTGAATTTTTTATGTTGTAATTATGGTAAGTTGTATGCTGATTATAATATATTAACTATCATGGTTCATTGAACTGGATTTTTTATGCTAAGATAATTTTCAAAATTGGGCATAAAATTTTTAAATTTATTATTTGATCCAATAAAGGTGTTTTCAAAATGTTTTCAAAGAAATTATTAAATCCTAATTAGGTTTGTCAAAATGGATGAATGTAAGAAATTTTCCATGTATGTTATAAATAATTAGTCTTTTATTTAACAACTAGGTCAAGTAGAGACCATAATTCCCTTAGTTGTACTTATGATCCTTTTTAGTGGCTTGATCTTTTTAGCATGGTTATTGTAACATCCCGTTTCCATACAAAGGGTTAGAACTCTAAAAATTTGGTACATGTGAGATCAATCAGAGAAATTAGGAAAACATATCTCATGCTCATGCATTACATAAGGTGCACATGCACATGAATAGTGAATTTGTGAACATAACAATAATTATACATGCATTCATTGACATTCTGGGTATAATTGTTAATAAATGTGATTATTATTGAGAATTGTGATTTGTTTGTGTTGAAAATCGATTTGGAGAGTGTAATTGTTGATTTAGAATTTTTGGAGAATTTTGGGAGAATTTTCTGAAAATTCGGGATAATTTCTGGACTAGGAAAAATGTCGAGTGGCAAGACAATTGTTAACTGGTAGTAGAATTTACTATCCAATGGCAATAGAAATTTTGATAAATGACCTTAGGATTTATTGACAAATGTTATCGAAAATTAGAAGACAATTGGATTAGAAGTTGGAGATAAAATAGACTAGTTATTTTAGTAGACCAAATGGAGCCATAAGAAAGTGACATGTGGCAAGTGACTCTTAAAGTGAAAGACCACTCAAAATTTGTTTTGTCTTCTTGTTTTCTTCCCATTTTCGTGTCTTCTTCTTCTCCATAATTTCGTGGCTTGTTTTTCTTCTCTTCTTCTCCTTCATTCTTGACTCACCCAAAGCTCCATCAAGTTACATCTTGCTTCCACCTTTCACTTGCTACTCTCACCATATCATCTTCTTCTTTGTCACAAGAAAAACCTACTTTTACCTCCTTTGGAAGATGAAGAACGTGGATTGCTTGGGAGCAAGGGTTGAGTAAGAGTTTGAAGATTTGGGAGCTAAATCAAGTAAGTATCTTGTCAAATATCATGGGTTTTAGTTAAATGAAGCAATTGTGATGATATTTAGAGGTTAATTTCATAAGATGTGGTTTTGGGTATATGGCTGTCGTGTATAGTGAAGGGTGTGTAAAAATTTGTGTTATTGATGAGTAAAGATTTATAGAAATATTATAGAGGTTAAATGACCTTGATAAGGGGTTTGGTTTATGCTAGAATTGAAGGGTAAATTGAGATTTGATGACTTG
>JAOSBL010000212.1:38352659-38365907 GCA_027568915.1 Erythroxylum roraimae
TGCAAGTGAAAGATAGAGGTCGGGATCAGTTTGCGTCTGCATTCTGTATTTTATTATTTTGTACAAATTTGTATTTTGCGATTTTTGTATCAATAAAGGATTTTGAAATTTTTGGACCATGTGTAATGTAAAGTCATTATGACTATAGTGTTTTGTATTTATAATGGGCCCTAAGTGTTTAGTGAATCTCTGATGCGTTGTGTACTGGTTGTTACGTGTAACTGAAAATGTTTATAAATGAAAGTGGGCCCAAATTGATTACTGATTTTCGCATATTAAGTTTGTGATTGTGGTTTCAAAAAAAAATTATACTAAGTTTTGTCTAATTGAGTGCTCTAGCATGCCACCCTCGTGGGTCATGAACTCGGATATCACTCACGATGTCGGGTTCGGGTCTTACGGGAGTGGAGTGTTACAGTTATTAAGTGCAGTATGGTTATTATATATGGCTATTAGGGCACCTTGATAATAGGGTCCAAACTTATGACTAAGTAGCCTGGGTCTCTCTTGCCATCTTAAATTCATATGTATAACTTATAAAGGGTTAGGTTTCCATCATCTATAAGTTGTACTAAACTAGAGAGAGAAGTAAGAGAAGAGTATAAGCTTTTATATGTTTTGTAAGTATCGCATCAACATTATTTTACAAGATTGAATAACAATAATTATGTCTTCTTCTGGGTGTTCCTAATGTTGTTTTATTATTTATGTAGAGTTTACTTAATTTGAAACATGAACCCCCAACCTATAAGGATTATAGGCTCTTGAAGAAACCTCCACCACCAATTTAATCATCCTTAAAAGCTTTATTACATGGAAAGTTTTTACTAAAGCCTAGCAGCCAAAAACTCAAATTCTTATTTATAAACTTTAAATTGGCAATTGATGTTCTTAAATGAAACTAAAGTTAATAGATAAATAAATAGGTAAAAAAGAAAATATAAATGTTATAAGAATATAATCCAATATTTAAATCTATAAAATATGTTCTTATTATATCTTACTAACTTATAGGATGAACTCAAAAAGCAACTTTTATTAAAAAAGGAAATCCTAACAATTGGAAATGATAATAACTAAATATATTTTCCTAGAAACTAGGAACAAATATAATCCAAATAGTTAACACTACAGATGTATATCATATCAAAAATAGTTTGATTTAAAGCTTTAGTGAGAATATTTGATTTCTAAATTTTACTTGGCATGTATACCAGTTATACTGTTCTTTCTTCATTTTCTCCTTGATAAAATATTGATCTATCTCTACATGTTTACTTTTATCATGATGGACCAAATTCTTTGTTGTATTGATAGTTGTTTGATTAAGATAAAACAATATTAATGGTTTCTCAATTTGCATCTTCATTTCATCCATAAACATTTCTAAAACATTCTTTAACATATACAATGTGCCAAAGCCTAAAATTTTGCCTCAACATTACTCCTTACAACCAATGATTGGTTCTTACTCCTTTAAATAACTAGATTCTCCGAAATGCATATATAATATCTGATGGTAGATCTTTGATTAGGAATTAAGCTAACCTAATGCACATTCAAATAAATTTGAACATCTAACTTGGTGCCCTTTTTGAAGAATAATCCTTTGTTATATGTCATTTTAAGATATCTTAATAGTTTAAGATGTTATTTATATGGATTTTTTAGAATTAACTAATCAAAATTTTATCAAAGCTAATAGTCAGTTTAGTGTGAGATAGGTAAATAAGTTTAGTCACTAGCCTTTGATATCACCCTTTCTGAATTTGGACTCCATCTTTCTTAGTCCCAAGTTTGTTTATATAGTACATGGGAACCTATAATGGTTTGAAGCCAAGCATTTTGGTCTCCTTTAACAAGTTTAAAGTGTAGTATTGAGAGACTACAAATCCCCTTTTATGTTTTTCCACTTTTATTCCTATGAAGTATTTAAGTTTTTTAAGTTCTTGATTTCAAATTCAATAGTAAGAATCTCCTTTAGCTGTGTTATCTCTTCTTTATAATTGCATGTCAGATTATGTTAGCAATATAGACTATAAAAATAACATTTCTTCTTTTAGATAAATTTTTTCAATCAATATGTATTTGTTTGTCTTTAAGAAAATTCATACTTCTTGATGACTTTGTAAACTAGTCAAATGATGCTCTAGATGATTTTTTGAGTCTATAAAGTGATTTGCATAGTTTACACACCTTACTATAACCTTCTTAGTTATCAAATCTAGCTAAGATCTCTATGTGCATTTCATCTTCCAATTTTCCATTTAGGAAAGCATTCTTCATATATAATTGATGTAGCTCCCAACCTAAATTCACTAATAATGATAGAAGTACCCTGATAGACGGTTAGTTTTTAACTTGGCCATTGAAGCAAATGTTTCTTAATAATTTATGTCATTGGTTTGAGTAAAACCTTTGGCAGCATATTAGGCTTTCTATTTTTTAATGCTTCCATATGCCTTATACTTCACATTAAAAATCCACTTGCATCTTACAAATTGTTTATCTTTAGGAAACTTTAAAATCTTCGAGTACCATTCTTTTTAAGTGTTTACATTTCAGACTTCTAATTAAGGTCTTGTAAGGGTTCTTAAATTATTTTTGGATCTTAAATTTAGTTATGATAAAGGTAAAGGCTCTAAAGGTGGTGATAGTTTACTATAAGAGATGAAGTTCGATATATGATGTAGAGTGCATGAATAGACACCTTTTTACTAGGTTGTTGGCAAGTCTAAGCCATCATATACATAGTTGTTATTTTTCCATAATATTTGAATTTGTTCTAGAGTCAGATACCCTCTTTTTCGGATTATTTTCATTTGGTTTAGACTCTTGGTCTTGTTTTAAATCCATATTGCAAAATCTTTTTTTCTTTCTTATATATACACATAAATCTCTTTGTTTGGCAGTTTATGTAGGATAATAAGAGTTAATTCAAATATCATAGTCAATAACTTAGATTAAGGGATTTTTATACAGGGTGGTTGGATCTAGAATACATAGAGAATCAATATTTTTCTTTATATTTTTATGAAAAAATGACTAGGACTATATTCAGAACAAAATTAATATTCTTGACTAGAATTCTCCCTTTAAATATGGTTATTCTCGAAGAACATGTCATCCATTGAATGGTGTGTTTACTAGAAGAATAGTATTTGTATCCAGTTTAAGTTAGTGAGAATCCTACAAAAATACAATTTATAGATTTAGGATTAAGTTTGCTCTAATGATGTGAATGGAGATAGACAACAGAGAGTCCTTGAGGACATCGATGGGCAATATGGCTAGAAAAACTGCATCTCCCTAATACTTTTTAGGCATATTTAAGTTAACATAAGAGAATGAGCCACTTCTAAGAGGTGTCTATTTTCCTTCCAACTACTTCAGCTTATTGTGGAGTATCTACACTTGAGTTTTGGTAAATATTATATTTTCTAGAAGATTATTTTCATATTAGACTAAAAGTATTCATTTTCCAATGTTGGTCTGAAGAATATAGATTTGGGTTTACAATTGAGTTTGTATCATAGAATGAACTTCTTAAAGACAAATCTAAATCTAAATTTTCTTTCTTTAGAAATAATCATGTGATTTTGATATGTTTATCGATAAAAGAAATAAATCATCAAGAACTAAAAACATGTTTGACTCTAGAAGGACCTAATGTCATTATGTATAATTGTAAATGGTTTTGATGATTTGTAATCATGAAAAGGAAATAAGTTATGAACATGTTTGGAATAGTAACACAATTCTCATCAAAATTGTGATAATTTTTATTAAAAAATCAAATAAACATATATTGTTGGTAGATGAAACTACGATGGCCTAATGTAAAATTCTATAATATGATTGTACTTTCTTTATTTGACTTAAATATGGGTCTAACTTAACTTGACTTGTTAGAGCTAGACCATGTATAAGCCTACCAATGAGAACTTGTCTTTGAGAAATTATTATTTGTAAAAGATAAAGCCTTATATATTCCTTAGCAATTTTAACATCTTTTCCAAGTTCAAATCTTGAAGTTCATAATGTGTGGAAAAATTTAACGACATAATTATGATCATAAGTTAATTTGCTAATAAATAATATATAACAGGCTAAATTCAACACATATAAGATAAATCTTAAGGTTAACCCAATGTCCTACTTTTATTGAACCAATTTTGGCTACTATTGAGAGTGCTCCATCAGCTATGTAAATCTTATACTTTTTACAATAGGTCTTATAAATTGAAAAGAAAGATCCATCTCTAATCATATAATCATATGCTCTAGAATCTAAAATCCAATGATTAATTTCTAGGCTATTTAAATTTAGAGCTATGAAATATTTATGTTTTTAAGTTAATGTTAAATTAGGAATAATTGGTGGACTAGTATATAATTGATTGATCAATTATCGAATTAGTTTAATATGTTCTTTGAAAATTGGAATAATTTCACATATTAGAAAATCATTTTTAGCTTCGATTATTACATAAAGTTTACTTCCTCCATCATTAGTGGGATGACTCCACTTCCAATATATTTGTTTCTCATAGATTTTTCAACATGTGGCTCATACATATCCAGTTTTCCTACAATGATCATACTATAGTCTCCCCTTTTTCTTTTCAATATTTGCATGATCACTAGTAGGTGGAGAAGTAACTCATTTAGCAGCAACTATCAAACTTCCAATTCTAGAATTTGTATTCTAGGTTCTCAACAATACTTTTCTTCAAATTTTCTCTCTCTATATTTTGGAAAAGAACTTCTTGAATATTTGGAAGAGGTTTACGCTTAGAATCCTCTTTCTTATTTCATCTAAATTTTTATTTAATCGTAATAAGATTTTAAATATTTTGTTGAACTAAGGGAGGTTCCAATTAATATTTTGATGATAACAAAACATAATTACTACTAATGTGTTTATTATTTTGATGAAAATAAGTATTAGAACAAAATATAGCCATAAACTCAAGAAGATAGTGTATGACGTTGATAAAGAGAAGTTAAAGTTTGTAATTGATGAAATGAACATTGAAACAAAGACAACAGGAGATCAAGACTCATCAAGGTTATTTTACATCTTGTGTTATTATTTTTAAGATGCCTTTGTTAATTTAATGATCCAAAAGGCTTACCATGCATAACCATTTCATCTTACTTCATTGCATGAGTTTTTACATTCGTCAAAAGGCATTAAAGGTTTTGATTTTAATATAAAAGTGCCTTTTGATCTTTTAGATAATCTTTATGGAACATCTTGGAAAATGTTTCATTCATATTTAGATTAAGCAAATTGATTTTGAGCATTTAAAGTTGTTAAAATCATATTCTTTGATAGATTGGTTGACCTATATGGGTTAGTGGTCAACCAATATGGGTTAAAGTTGTCAATTTTGATGTGCCAAGAGTGTGTGCAAACATTGGTTGATGTATTGGTTGACCAATGTGCTATATTAGTCGAATAATATGGTGCACTAGTTAACCAGTGTCTAACAGCTAGTGAATATGATGATGTAAATGCATACTAGTCAACCAATGCATCAGATATAGTCGTTGTAACGACTAGTTCTTAGCTCGAACAACTATTTTGGGTGCCAAAATAATATAATAGGTGTTTTCTCATTGATTTTAGTATCTTTTGAGTGTTGTATACATATATTTCAAAGAGTTTTTAATTATTTGAGCATCATTGCGTCATATTTGTAAGAGTGAGCTATTTTGGAGTTATAAAGTGAACAAGTGAGATATTTTTCAGTTGTAATACTTTATTGAGATATTGAATATTGTACTTAAGGTTGATCTAAGTGTTATTGAAGTCCCTCTTCATCTTGGAAGAACATTGTAAGAATGGTTCCTCCTTATCGAAAAAAAATTATGCAAAGGTTATTCTTTGTCTTGAAAGAAGAATTATAGTGGAATATAAGAAGAGGAAGTGAACATTTGCAAAGGTCATTTTTCAAAACACTATAGATCAGTTTGCACGCTCTCTTCCTTACAAATTGATTAGTTTATATTAAGCAATTTTCTCATCCTTTTATATTGATTGCTATTAATTGAGTACATTAGTTAGAAAAATTATTAAATTTTGTAAACACTCAACTCAACCCCTTCTCTCTTGGGTGCAATTAAGGACTAACATATTCACTCTTTCTCTAAAATCTTTCTATATCTTATACTATCTTCGAAACATCCCACTTGAACTATTCAAAGAGATCCAGTTATTGCCATTTAACACGTGATATTATTGTAGTATTAAGTGACAAACATTTTTCATTACTGAAGGTTATGAAATAATCCTTTGTCTCAAACAATTATATTTTGATCTTGTTGTCTGAAGTATGCTTTTATCTTAAACAAATCTATTATAATCTCATTGTTTCCGTTTGCCTCTTTAACCGCATCTCATATCTTCTTAGTTGTACCATAAAATATAAATTCATTTAATTTTATTTTTCATAATATTTATTAGTCAGGACATAATTATATTTTTTTTGTTTGCGATATTTAAAATTTTAGGTTATTCTTTTTCTGTGGTTAAATTGTGCTTGTGGAGTAGTTGTCATTTCCTCTATTCCTTATGAACATTATTAGGGATTAGAGCTATCAAAGATAGCTTTACCCAATCAACTTATAGCCTATAATTAAAATAATATGAGCTTTCAAATTGCCATTACTGATGAAGCCTACACCTTAGACCTCAAGTTAAGTTATTCTAATGTGAAACTTCGATCAGATGTAATCCTGTAGAGACAACGGATCAAAAGTACCTAAGCTTTTGATATTTTTTAATATAGTGCCAAAATTTTAATTCCGTGGCTAACTTTTCAAATTTTGTATAAATCATGTCAAAATAGTGTTTTTGCTCATGTGGCTAATAAATGGACATCTACTTAGTATCTAGTAGATAAGTCATATTAATAAAAAATATTTTTTGAGTTAGTCACTAATTTTCAAATTTTTAAAAATTTGACACTAAATTAAAAAAAATCCAAAAGGTTAGCACTTTTGAATTAGTTATCCCTATCTAATATTTCATCATTCACGAAATTTTCTCTTTGGTTTTAAATGAGAGAAGCTATGATACCATGTAGAATTTAAACTAATTGAAATTTTATCTTTTTGAATGAAAAAGCTATGACACCATGTAGAATTTAAACTGGTAATTGAAATTTTATCTTTTCGAATGAAAGAGCTACGATATCATGTAGAATTTAAACTGGTGATTGAAATTTTATTTTTGAATGAAAAATGAAATTTACAGTGAAATAAATAGGCATAAAAGAAAATATAAATATGATGCAAATATAATCTTAGATAAATTTCTAGAATTTGTTTTTCTTGGATCTAAATAATGGGATAACTTGGAAAAGAACTTTAATTAAAAAAAGAAATCCTAACAAACAAAATGATAATAACTAAATTTATTTTCCTAAAAGTTGGAGACAATTATAATCTAGATAATCAAATTCATCCATGTTCTTGAATTGCTGGAATGATTAAGAACCAAAAGAGAGTTATTATCCATTATTAATTCCAACTGTCAATGAAATCCCTCACACCGCTGATCTGAATCATCTGAAGAAAGAATGGTTTCTCCACATGCAGCACGTGCGTCGAACATGGTCCGAATCATATTAGTCGTACGTGGGAGATCAGCAGATCATCAATGAATGAAAGGAAAAATAAAGGCAGACTTCGATTGGAACGATGAGCAAGAGTCGGTTCATTCAAACAACACAATAGGCCTATGCAAAACTGTCTTGGATGCTAATGATAATTGGGTTCTCTCAAACTAGAAATTACAATCTTAAAATGTTCATTGACATGTCTCTTTTCTTATTTGTTTAATCTTCATCAATCCAACCTAATCTAGTGAATTTCAAATTATTTCACAGCTGATAATTAATCAGTAACTATCATACCTGCTCATGGATATATGCTGTTAAACACATGTGAGTCATGCCAACTGTTTCAGAAAGATTTCAAAGAGCAATTAAACATTTTCTTTGCTCTTTGACATTTGCTAAAATCCAACAGCTCCACGTGGAGCTTGCGTGGCCGACTGAAATGGTTGGTTGGATTACATTATCTGGCACAAAGGAGAATGCACATGTAAGATTCTGGCTTACTTAATTTATATATATATATAAAAAGATTCTGGCGTACTTGTTGCCCATGAATCTCAGTTACCTGTTTTCTGGTATTAAGTTTTGTTCTAGACCCTAAAGCCTACAGTCTTCTGAAATTTAAGAAAATTGAACTCAATTAGAATATAGAATATGCATTTTCGTCCTAAAATCTTCTGGTTCATATTCTTTTTGTTTTTCAAAATAATAGCTGCATTTGATGCGACAGATAATGACATTATGTGATTAGGAACATACGAGTGGTTGACAAGTATCGTAGAATTTAAGAATCCTTGTGCTGAAAAATAGCTGTATATCAAGACTTTGCTGTACTTGGTAAATGGTCACACTCAAGTACCATCGTCAAGAATCTTCTTACTGACTTCTAGGCAATAAAATTAAGATTACACGTGAAAAGTTGAAGGTACAGTTTAGTGATTGAGATACCCTTTTTCAAGGCTACAAGTTTTGTGTCCAACTCTTCATATAGAGAGGAAGGAAGCTACTATAAATGAGAAGATTAACTTTCTCCGTCACCGCATAGCACCGCGAGCCGGTGGCCAGCGGGACAAGGTCATGGCTGCAGGCCTGCAGCATCTGTTTTACGTCTCATAGTCATGCATGCAGCTGCCTTTGTGGTGTAATGAGAGGCGAAAATAGTTGCAATTCCTAAGCATATTATGTGCAAGTGAAAAAGACAAAAACTTGTAAAATTCGAATAATACCTCCAAGTTACAATCTTGTAAATTGTCAAAGAAGAAAATGGAATACTTTAATGGATATATTTTGGGGTTGAAAATTGATGTCTCTAGTTGCGTTCAAGTTTCCGAGTCTTTTGTAAAAAAGAGCATCAGAATGTTGGCATATGTGCGTGCGAGACTTTATATCGGCGTCTGACCGATTGGGCAAATATAAATGCTCGGTGGTGGTGGCATTCTCGGAGGACGCATAGAATAGGGAAATCAGATCCTCTGTCCAGTTTTATTCTGTCTTATTCTATCTCATAGAATCTTAGCCATTTATTTTTTGGGATCCACGCGGGCTCCATGTGGACCCTACATAAATAAATAGCTGAGATTTATTGGACACAATAAGACACCATAATATTGGACAGAGAATCTGGACTCTAAAATAGGAGGCAGGGTGTCTCTAAAAGGTCGTAGATCTACTGAAATTATTATACGGTGCTAACAAGTTGTCGGGCACCGAAAGTACAAGCAAAGGAAAATTTAGTGAATTTTTTAATTGTAAAATTAGGGTTAAAAATTAAATTTGATTCAATAAAAGATATGATTAAATGAGTTGAAGTTCAATGAAAACATAGAGTCCTAATTAATGTGGGCTAGTTATCTATTGAGCTTGTGATGAGGAGACTCAATAAAGTTACTATAAATAGCTATTAAGGTTTCTTGCTGCCTGCTTAAATAAGTTTGTAAACGTTCAATTTCTCTGACCCATTAAAAGGCGCATGCATTAAAAAATGTGCAAAAAGACATCATCGATGTAAAGATGTACAACTTCCATAAAAGTTAACTAAAAGTTTGAAGAGCTTGCTCATCATACAATAGATAATAAAACAAGTATTTTTTTTTGCATTTTCTCCGTTAATACAAGTTCATGGTTGATTTTGAGTCCATTACTAAAGTTTGTATTATAACTAACATGTAATTTTAGAGTGGTTCCATGATTGTATGAGATTGAATAAAGATTTTTTAATTTCTCCATAAAGAAATCAAAGAAATTAATCTGTTTTTGCTTTTATAAACTACATATTTGCTTGCATTGATGTTTAATAAGCATTGCATGGAAAATGGGTTAAAAATGGACTTCAAGGTGATTTTTTGGTAAAATATTAACAGAATCTGATGAAAAATCATCAAAAAAATATCAAATTTTGCCTTTTTTATGGCGATAAGAGGAACAAGCATTGAAGAAGCATGTTATTGCTTTTAGGATGAGCGTGGTGTGCAAACACCTAATGCATATAGAGGAATGTTAGGTAGGTAGCGTGCAGTATACACACTTACGACAGCTGAGGTCAGCACACTAAAGTCAAAATTTTCAAAATTCATAAAATGGTCTCTCAAGTTATTTTGGGTCAATTTTAAGGTCTTGTAAATTTAAAAAGTGTTTTTTATATAATTTTTTGAATTTATTACATTGATAATAAATAAGATTTATCTCTAGAAAATTAAATAAAGTTATTAAAGCCATCATTAAGTGAATTTTCATGTATTAGACTTGAAATAAAAGAGATACATGAGGTTTTGTTATCTCATATGGTGTATTTATTGTTCGATATTAGGGATGGCAACTGGTCAGAATCCGACTAGCCTGAGGCTTGACCCTTATAAGCAAAGCTATGTCGTTTTGTTGAAAACGACATTATTTTGCATTTTTAATTTGAAAAATAAAAATTTCGGGCCTACTCAAGCTTGGACCCCTGCTTCGAACCAATCAGGCCTTGGGTTAGCCCGAACCCTAGTTGTAAGGGGTCGAGCAAAGCTCGCGAGGCCTGGTCTTACCTATTGTCATCCCTATTCGATATCACTTGATTATCACTTTGATTGAGTTTTTTGTGATAAATTCTCAAATACAGTTTGTTAATAATGTGTTCGGCGTTGATATGTGATAATGAGTCTATGCATGAGGCTTTTGCATTTAAGAATGGTAAATTGTCACATATTTTATGCTCATAAAGAAGAATGTGAGGATAATATACAAGAGTGTCCCTTGCGCTTGTGGTTTCATTTGGATACTATTGAGAATACAGTCATCATAATGGCCATTCAAGTTAATATTTGAATTGTTCTACTTGCATATTTAGGGATGTCTCTGGCCTTGTGTTTGGTTATTCTTCCTATAAGTGTTGGCGTTATAAAAGATTTTGAGATGTGCCTAAAGACATAAGATGGAGGAAAGTCATTACTTAAGTGATCTATTCGCTCCTAGATGGTAGAGTCATAAAAGCTAATTTTAAAATGTTCATTGACATGTCTCTTTTCTTATTTGTTTAATCTTCATCAATCCAACCTAATCTAGTGAATTTCAAATTATTTCACAACTAATAATTAATCAATAACTATCATACCTGCTCATGGATATATAATGTTAAATACATGTGAGTCATGCCAAATGTTTCAGAAAGATTTCAATGAACAATTAAACATTTTCTTTGCTCTTTGTCTTTTGCTAAAATCTAACAGCTCCACATGGAGCTTGCGTGTTGGGCTGAAATGGTTGGTTGGATTACATTCTCTGGCACAAAGGAGAATGTACATGTAAGATTCTGGCTGGCTTAATTTTCAAAAAAAAGATTCTGGCGTACTTGTTGCCCATGAATCTCAATTACCTGTTTTCTAGTATTAAGTTTTGTTCTAGACCTTAAAGCCTACAGTCTTCTGAAATTTAAGAAAATTGAGCTCATTTAGAATAATATTTTTTATTAACTGCATCTCATATCTTCTTAGTTGTACCGTAAAATATAAATTCGTTCAATTTTATTTTGCATAATATTTATTAGTCAGGACATAATTATTTTTTTGTTTACGATATTTAAAATTTTAGGTCGTTCTTTTTTTTGTGGTTAAATTGTGCTTGTGGAGTAGTTGTCATTTCCTCTGTTCCTTACGAACATTATTAGAGATTAGAGCTATCAAAGATAGCTTTACCCAATCAACTTATAGCTTTACCCAGGCCTTGGGTTAGCTCGGACCCTAGTTGTAGGGGTTGAGCAAAGCTCGCAAGGCCTGATCTTACCTATTGTCATCCCTATTCGATATCATATGATTATCACTCTGATTGAGTTTTTTTGTGATAAATTCTCAAATACAGTTCGGTAATAATGTATTCAGCGCTAATATATGATAATGAGTATATGCATAAGGATTTTGCATTTATGAATGGTTAATTGTCACATATTTTATGTTCATAAAGAACAATGTGAGGATAATATACAAGAGCGTTCCTTACTCTTGTGGTTTCATTTGGATACTAATGAGAATACAGTAACCACAGTGGCCTTTCAAGTTAATATTTAAATTGTTCCGTTTGCATATTTGGGGATGTCTCTGGCCTTGTGTTTGGTTATTCTTCCCATAAGTATTGGCGTTATAAAAGATTTTGAGATGTGTATAAAGGCATAAGATGGAGGAAAGTCATTACTTGAGTGATTTATTCGCTCCTGGATGGTAAAGTCATAAAAGCTAATGGTTCATACTTTGATTACTTTTATGTGGAGGTCTTATTTATATGTATTATGTATTTAGCCCAAAAATGCTTCATAATATGTGTGATAAGATGCTCGTTACAAATACTATTTTGTGACTTTGAGTATCATTGTTGTCCTACATTTGTGCTGACCATATTATCAATTTTGCAATTACCTTCTTTGCAAATAATAACAGTGTCATAATTGAAAACCTCACTGGTTTCAATTTGAAGAATGGAATCAAGATGTGGAATTTGCGTTGAAGATGGCAAATATCAATATGACTATGGTCTAAGGATAGGCCATTTACACCTGCATCTATAAATTCAAAGGCTAAGAGAGGAACATATATAACCTAGGAAAGGTCAAATAGGATGTGCTATTTGACCATAACGAGATCCATACCAGACCATCTCCTAAGTGGACTTTTAAAAACAAACATAGAAGGGACTTCCTAAATAACCACTCATAGAGATATGTATGGTGGCACGATGTTCTATGTGAGTCCACGTTGGAAGGACATCATACTAAAGTCGTACAATTAGGACTTTGATATGGTTTTATTCCGTTCATCATATCGGAGGTTATGTTCTTTTTTTTCTTTTTTTTGGGCTTCTTTTCATTCGTCTTTGGTACCTATGGTAGAGATCGGAAGTATTTGGCCCCCAAAAGGGATCGAGGTTTTAGATCATGGGGAAATTCCTTTTCTTAATACCCCTATTCTCCTTTCATCCGGAGTTGTCATAATTTGGGCTCATCATGTTATGCTCACTAGGAAGGAAAACGAGCAGTTTATGCTTTTTTTCTAATGTTAAAATAGGTATCTTAGTAAAAGATAAAGGACTTGTACTTTATAAGATATATAAGAGCAGGGGGAGTAAGGGAGAATATAATTATAATGGTCCATCT
>JAOSBL010000212.1:38406736-38422454 GCA_027568915.1 Erythroxylum roraimae
TAGGATTGTGTTATGGATTCAAGTGAAATTCTGGAAAAATATGGGTAGAATTGATGAGAATTGTCTTCTTGAAAGTTATGGAAGATCTTTTAATCTTTCCAACGATACAAAGTTTGTGATTATTGGATGTCGGAATAGGGAGATATGGATGTTACAAGTTATGATGTTGTTTATGTTTTGTTATTGAGATGGCTTGAATGAATGCTTGGAATTTGTAGTTTTGATGAACCATTTGAGTTGGGATTTGAGAATTGGATGAGTTGAAGTTGGTGTTTGAGTGATTATGAAGTGTTATGGCATTGGAATAAATGAATTTTGGAAGATTGGAAGTGTTTATAGTGTTAGGATAGGTTTTGGGAAGCTTTGGAGAGGCATGGAGGGCTTTGGGATGTCCGTTTAATGGACCTTCTCGGGTGGAAAAACACCCCTTGCCCAATACATGTCCGTTTAACGGACCTTCTCGGGTCATTTTGGCATACTTCACCCGATACATGTCCGTTAAACAGACATGCATGTCCTTTTAACGGACATTCACGGGGTAAATAGTGATTTTTCACCCTCTTAGAGGCAGAATCAGGTTTTGTGGTCTTCATGAAAGTTGTAGGTCTAGATGTCTTCTTTCTAATGGTCCAAACACGAAAGCAATCCGACTTCTATATTGAAAGTTATGGTGATCGCGCCAAGAGAGGTTCAAATTGATTTTAAGTATGAACAGGGTCCATTCTTTTTGGCATAACTCCCTCTTCCGACCTCCAATTGAGGTGATTCTTAGACCAATAGATTTCTAAGACATGTATCTTTCTCCCTATAAAAAATTGTACCATTTGGAGTTAAATTGAGGAAGTATGCATTAAAGCAAGTGAAAGGTCGTTTAGGGGAGCATGGTTGGAGTATGTGCACTTCTTGGTATTTTGAGGATATCTTGAGCTATACAACTCCGATTGATGTGATTCTTGCTTCAAAATGAACTAGAGACTTAAAGTTACAATCTCTATGAAGAAGTCAACTTATGATTTTGGTGTTTGACTAGTGTGCGCTCACCACCCATGTGGAATGACAACTAATGACCCTTCAGGGTTTTCAGCACAAGGTTTCTGACTCCGAATGTTGGGCTCCGGAAATAGGATCCAACACCTGAGACATGAAAACTTGAAGTTTCTCCTTCATGTGATATCCGAAGCATGAAAATTTATTCGAAATTGGATTCAAAACGCCTTAATTCCTTTTCTAGAGTTAAACTTTAATTTATTACTAATGTAATAAATCCAGAAAAAGGAAATTTTCACTTTATAAATTTCTTGGACCCAGAAACTAACTCAAAACACCCTAGGGTACCCTTATAGGAAATATGAAATTTTATCGTTTTGTTTTTTTAAAAAACACTGTAGCAATTTCGTACGACTACCATCAATTGCCGCGTCGGCACAGGAGGTGCGTGTCAAACGACGCACGTCCCAGACGCGTCTAAGTAAGCTAGCACCTGCAACGCACGTGCCCAACATACGTGCGGTCACCGTTGCCCCAAGTGTTTGGCCCGTGCAGGCAGTACTATGCACCGTCGGGCATGTGTTGCATATGCACTTGACGGTCTTCGTCGCCTCCGACTGTTTAGGCGATTTTAGGAGAATTTTAGGCCGATTTTTCACACGCTCGGGCTCGTTTTCAACCTGTTTCTCAAAGCTAAACATATATATACTACTTTCATGCAATAAAAAGCAAGAAAAAACCGGGAAACATAAGTTAACTCTCCCCCTTATGGAGTAAAACTGAAAAATCTTCGTTTTTAACCACCCGATCACGTCATCACTCTGATATCACATGTAATACGTAACAATACTTTAGTTACGTATCACATATCGAACATGAAAGGGCAATAAAAGATGAAATGCGAAAAATACCTGATTTCGGTTTCATAACTTCAAACGAGCTTTCCGAAGCCGAAACGAGTGCGAATCCACTGTCGTCTTCATGGGAATCACTCACCGGGACACGGTCAACATCTTTCTACAGTTTTCTCAAAACGTAAGTTCTCTTAACGGGTCAGAGAATCCTTATGCTTACGAATAACATAAGCAACTGCAGAAGACCCTTAACCTTTATATATAGCTTTCATATCAGGCTTCCCAATCACAAGCTTGATATAGATCCAATCTACACTGATCGGGGTCTATTTTTCACCCAAACTTTGACTCATTGATTTAGATCATTTATTGGATCACTTTATTATCTATATCTGGATCAAATTACGTAACTTAACCGATAAGTTATTTGAAAAACTAATAAATGTAATTAAATATTGTCCAACTTTATGGAAAAAGTCAAAAATGTCCGACAATTAAAACTTGTAATCAACCGAATGTACAAAAAATAATAAAAATCATGGGTATGGCGCCACCAACACCTAAAGCTAATGTCAGAGTGATATTTAGAAATAATTGACAGCATTATTGCCTTACAATATAAAAATCGAATGATAGATGCCACTGATTGCCAATATCAATAAGCAAAATAAATTACTCATTACACTATAATATGTTTAATAGCAGAAAGACGCCAAAATTCAACGGTTTTAAAGTAGTTATTGTGTCACATACACACGAGAATGTGTTGTTACTTTCAAGAGAATAAAGGGCAACTTTAGTGATAGTAGAAAATGACTATTTTTGTTATTTGAATTTGTGGCCTTCTGAATTAAAATGAATATTTTTTAAAAAAATAATTAACTTAATTTGAAAGACAGAATGTAAATAAGTTTATTAACAATTACCATAATTTTTTTTACAAATGTTAATAAATAATTGGTAGACTCCAAACCAAAGTATGATTTCCTTTTTCTTTTATTTAAATTAGAGCGAAAAAAGGGGTAAGGTCGATGTGCTTCATGGCCTTTGCTTCATTGTGGCCCATAATTGGCGTCATGTTCGGCACTTCTCCATTATGTGACTCAGACTAATGCTTTATCAATTGCTTGCGCTCCTTTTCATGGTGAAAGTTTAGTCTCTTCTTTCGTCATCTTGCAACCTCTGATTAAGATCCTTACATTTATATTTTAATTAATTTAATTTTCAGGGTCGACTGATTGTAGCTTGTTTGCGTTTTGATACATGATTGTAGTTTAATTATAACACCCTTTATGACCAATATGGACTTTTTCACGAAACATCGTTTGTGTTTCTGGAGTCAATAATTGTATTTAGACCTCCCAATGGATTGTACTTCCATGTTTTCAACTAATGATTAACACCAAATAAATTTTGTGATTGGGATATGAGTTAACTGGGCATTTGTGGAAGTAGAATCAATAGTATCTGACGCCTGAGGAGCAATAAATTTCAGGATCAAATGGAAACCAACAACTATACTCAATGATGTCTACACAAAAATGATCACTGATGCCCTGCACAGAAAGAAAGCCAAAACAGAATAAACAAGACCCTGAAAGCTGAAACCCCCCATATTACATAACAGAACCTGACATTGCAGGGTTTCAAGACATTACCATTTCTTATCACGGTGATTCAAGGAAGCCAGTTTTGGTCAAAACAGCATTCCTTACTCTGCTAAGATCCCTACCTTTCAGGGTCCTACCAACACCTTCACATACAGAAAATGAAGAAATCCGAGTCCTTGCAAGCCTTGTTGCAATCAACTCATGTGGGGGCAGCTTCGATTTGAATTTACCGTCATCATCATCATCTTCTTCTTCTTCTTCACTGTCACCACCGCCATCATCATTTTCACTGCCATCGGGACCGCCGTGGTTATCATCAATCCATGAATTTACGTTTTTGGAGGCTTTCTTGGATTTTCTTCCAGAAATCATAGACCAGTCAGGAATGTTAACAGGTGCTGATTGTTGCTGCAGAAGTTTGATTTCATGTGAAGAGGTGTTACTGCTACTGTTACTACCAGCAGTTGTTGCTCTTGGAATCATTCTTGCGGCACTTGGGAAGTTTCTTGAAACAGAAACTGAGGGTTCTACGGATTTGTTGTTAGATGCTTGAAAGGGTGAATCTTTACTTTCTTTTAAGACATCCCAGACATCCTCTTCATCAAAGTCTCCATCTCTCAGTGATCTCCACAAGCCACTGCTCTGCCTCGATAAGTCACGCCTATAATCCATTGCCAATTGCCTGCAGATTTACAAACTACGAAAATATTATACAGACTTGAAATTTTACGGTCTTTAAAATTCGCAATTCAAGAGAATAAGATACAAAGAAAAGAAAAGATTTTCAGAGATGACATAGATTGGCACCAAACGTTGGCACCAAACTAAGTCCCAAACCGGAAAAGCAGTTCATGTAAAGAAGAAGAACTGAGAAAAAGAAAAGAAAATAAAAAGGAATCCAACTTTTTGATGAATTGAGAACCTTCAAAAAACAGTCTTAGCTTTCCTCGGGATTCTAAAGGGAAATCTGCGACATGCAACGGATATTCTGAATTAAACAAGAAAATCGAGCATTTTTTCTTTTTCTTTTTCTTTTTCTTCTCTCGGCAGAATTCAGGGAACAAACGAAAAGAAAAGGATTGAAGAGTGAACAAGTTCCTTTCTTTTGATCATCAGATTCTTATTTCTGGCCCTCAAATCTGTTAAAAGAGTTGGTGGTGATAGCCCAAGATCTACACACGAAGAGGCACTCTAATGAGAAAGAAGCATGAATAAGACAGACCTTACTTTTGTCCTCTGGAGATCTCCTAGTGCTAAATGATGTGCTTGTCTAATGCGCTTCACCTTGACAGCTTTTGACTCTTGGGACAATGATATAAGCAAGCAAATGAACAGTACTAATAAGTAAAATGTAAATTCAAGGTACCCTTTGGATCATTTACTTTCTTCCTTTCTAAACTTTATGACCCCAAATCTTCCCTTCTCTTTTCGATTCTTTAGGTTGGATTTGAGACCAAGCTAAATTCCATGATAAGTTTTCTTTCTATATTATGCACTGGGACATGAAATGATAATGATTTATATTAACATCTATTTATTAGCAAGCTAAGTTTTATTAGATACTCTAAAATTTCCTTCCTTTCCTAACGATAAGAAACTTGACTGAGGTAAGGAATATTATGGAGTTAAATTTTACTTGATTTCTACATTTGTTTTCAATATTGATAAGAAGATGTTTAACTACTCTTTACCTTTAGATTAATATAACTTTTTAGATTGGTCAATTATAGGAAACTCGCACTGGAGAATGTTCATTATCTTGGTACAGTGGATATGTTACCAGCTATGCTATTGCATTCTCATTTCTCAAGTTGTGGGTGCCATTTGGTTTTGGCATGCTCGTAGCCGAAAAAGACTAAATTTGCAGAGACAGCGGTGAATGGTAGCCACTAGCCACTGAGCAGTGGCAGATTCTCAGGATTGCTATGGAATGAGAGCAGGAATGGAAAATGTTTTCCGACAATGCTGCAGCAAGTAATAGTATGATCCATTATATCAAGATAGTAGCTTGTCTTTAGTTTTGTGTCTTTCTTTGAAAAGCATTACAGATCACAAAAACCAAATTCTTCAGTCCCAT
The DNA here is from genome assembly GCA_027568915.1 of Erythroxylum roraimae. Lineage (NCBI taxonomy): Eukaryota > Viridiplantae > Streptophyta > Magnoliopsida > Malpighiales > Erythroxylaceae > Erythroxylum > Erythroxylum roraimae. The sequence goes on from JAOSBL010000212.1 coordinate 38,412,265, forward strand.
TATTATCTTGTATCTTCCATTGCCAAGATGCCTTGCCAATCACAATCTTTTCCAGCCACCTACAGCACTGCTTTGAGCCTATTCCACCTTCCATCCTTTCTCTTCCATCCATAATCGAGACTCAAGAACATAATGCTTCAAATTCCATTATATCAGTCAAGCTTTAAATTGAATCTAAGAAAATATTTAATCCTTGGAAACCGAATTTTCTATCACTTTCTTGGGGAAAAAAAAAGTTGACAACTTGAATTTTTTTATTCTCGCTTATTTCAATTAAATTTATCAACGAAATACAATTTTTAAAAGTTAATCGCTGTAAAAATATATAATAAATTATTATTTTATTTTCAACTTAAAAACATAGTATCCAGCAAAAACATCTTTACTGCATGTCCAATACTTCATGCAATATGAAAACTCCCATACTTTATATTCTTATTATGTTTTCTTTTCATCTAAGAAATTTATCTTCAATTGACTGTTAATATTAAAAATATTCGTTAAAAAAGTTGAAAATTTGAAAGAGATGAGAGAATTTGATTTATAAAAATAAAAAGGTTTATTAAAATTAAAAAATCTATGTAAAAGTCTTGGGCCAATTTCAACTCATAAATCATATGAGTTACCGTTCACGTAAACTCTTATTCAATTGTTGTTAGAATTCAAATGGTAAAAAAAGTAACGGAACAATAATGACAATTCTAAATGAGAGTTTCGCTGAAACTTAAAATTTGGAGAGATATAATAATACGTAATCTTATTTTTATCTAATAGAAAGACTGTTTTTAATAAACTTACATGCAATACAACATAAAAATACTTTAAATTGTAAATGACTATGTATAACTAAAAAAAATACAAATGTGTAATGCAATACAAATTAACGTAGTTATAGAATATGTTAAAAATTAACAATAAAAGATAAAATAATTAAATAAATACACAAACTAAAAAAAGATATGTACAAGATCAATTCAAATCAATTATATCAAGAAAGTAATTAAGCTAAGTAGGAAATTAACTAAGTTAACTAACTAAAAGGTAAGTACTATGTATTAAACTTGAAGGACACGATCTAAAACACCTAAGAAAACATGAATTACCTCTTTAAGAGAGATCATTTATTCGTATCCTAATACACAAAAGTTTTATATTGCAGGGTATGTCATCGGCAAGTTTTGTCTGAGCCATATCATTCTTGATAACTTCTTCCCAGTTTTTCTTAGATCTTTCTTTTTTTCTCTTACAATCTCTACGTATTATTTCTTGCATCTTTTTAGTGAATCGTCATGGTGTCTTCTTTTAACATATCTGAATCACCTAAACCTTGTCTCCCTCAATTTTTTATTAATATCACTCACATTTAATTTGTCTCTTATATTCTTGACTTTATCTTTTCTAATAAGGTTACACATCTATTGGAGCATCCTCGTCTTTGTCACTATAAGCTTATTATTATGTATTTATTTGATGGACTAATACTTTGCTCCATACAGCATGATTGACTTAATCATTAAATTGAGAAAAATACAAAAATGAAAAGATAATAAATTTGGTTATCTCTAATTAAAATCATTCTTATAATTATAATTTGCAATTCTAATAACCATTTGGGGCTAAACATACAAATTACCATAACAAAACCAAACTTCTTAAAAAAGGATACCCTCGTCATTAGTATAATTGAATTTGATTCAGAGAAATTAAAGGAAAATTAAAGGGGAGCAACTTTTAGGAGCCGTCATTTCAGAAAGGGTAGACCATTGTTCTCAAAGTAATGGCAATTAAGTGAGACTGTGAATCAAAAGAGATGATTGAACATGAAGACAAAAGGTTGCTCTATTGAAAGTGAGATTAAAATTGGAGCAACCTGCCCATCCGGCAAGAATGACCCACATCAATTTAGCAGCCGTCATTCAACGTATTTGGGCAATCAAATTGCGCATCACTAATAGACAAAAGCATTTGGGAATTTTCTCAGTAACCAATCAAATACTGACTGCTATCTTTCGAGCATAATCATGTACATTGAGAGTCTGTTAACAATTTTTCTTTCCTCTAGATATCTTCGAGCATATTCATGTACATTGAGAGTCTGCTAACATTGTTTTCTTTCCTCTAGATGGTGTTGACTATATTCATTATACTTGATTTAAGCAAGATTATGGCGGCTGTTATGTGTGCCGTTAGGCACCATTACTGTAGGGTCGACACTTGATTAATAAAACAATCTTAGCATATACACACAGATTGCTTATGTGGCTTTTGGTTTATGTAATGTTTTACACATTTTAAGTTGATTAAACCAGCCTAACTTAAGACGAGTGAACTGAATATAAAGTGATTAACTAGTGTAGCTTACCATTTCAAAAGACTGCATTGATAAAGAAAAAGGGTCGGTAACTGCGCTTATCTTGCATGAAATTTGATTTCCTGATGTATTGGAGCAGAGACAAAATGTGTACATTGTGTTCGAACATCAATGGATGACAGTTCTCTGTCAAATTTTAAGTGTGGTGATGATGTCAAAGTGAATTAGATGTGGGAAGGTTGTCAATCGAATTATGAGAAGTTGGAATCAATTGCAGATTTCTAAATGGTGTTCATTTTTGTTGCTGTCTAATTGAGAAACTGGTGAATTTTGTTAGTTTTTATTTTTACTTTCATGACATCCTTTTCCCATTTCATGACAATGGAATAACTTCTTGACTATTCTATTCAGTTAGCAATCAAGCGTATTTGGGATTGTTAAAACAGAAAAACTGAATCTGTTTAACATGAAGTTATCAAATTCTACACTTCTTATGAAGGGTCCGTGACAAAAGAGAGGCGTAAAAGGAGCTTTCAACCTCATTAAGAGTGTCAAATGCGAGCATAAACAGCTCGTGAATGCACCTTGTATCTGTCGAGGTGGAGAAACAGATTCTTCATTCGTCAATTCGTTGCCGGCGTATAGGACATGCATGGTTCCTCGTCTAATCAGATAGAGTTAAGTTTGAAACTTCAGATGAAGCAATTTGGTCACATGCTTTTATGTTTGGCCTCTGTTGTCCTTTTCTCTTTCTGCTAATGTATTATAGTAGCCGTACGTGAAGCTTTCTCTGAAAAAATGCAAGGCAATGGCCACTAGGAATGCTTGAGCTCAGCAAGTTGTCCGACAACCAAATATCACTCTGTCCTTGTACATAAACAGTTATATTGGACCATTGGTTGTCTTATATGGCCATCACCAAATTCCAAGTTCGGAGGGAAAAGATCCTCATAGGGGAGGAATGGCACACCACACAAAATATATAGAGGCTTCTTAGATAATCTGGTTAGGTGATTAACTGAAACGTGGTAAAAGATCATTTAACAAGAACCATAAACTCAATGGCTAAACTAACCAATCCTCCTTTCCTTTACTTCTTCCTAAAAATGCAATCAGAAGCAACATAACTATGCAGTCAAGAAACTCACTTTCTTAAGTTTCACATGAACTTCTAAGAGGTCGTCATTGAAATCCAAACCAGCAGCTTTCTATGGATTACACAAATAGCTAAAAACTAGTGATGGAATGCAAAATGAAGCCCTGGGTTAAGGAAACCTTACAAACAAACCAGATTAGTAGATTTCTTTATAAGCTTTCATTTCTGCATCTCATGGTTCACTTCCAAATAAAGTTATATTAACAAAAGAACCTAATATCAATAGATCAAGTGAAAATAAGCATGTGGGATTCCAATTTCGAACTGAAATGATCGTAAGGAAAGCTCAAGATAAGAATATAACTATACCCTGAAAATCACAGTTAAGCAACACCCTGTAAGCAAATTACTCATTTAAGAATAACTACTATTTCAAGCACAAAACAACATTAGTTATTCAAAATATTGAAGCATGCTCAGTTTGCATACGTTTCAGGAATGTTATTTGAGAAAATATGATTGAAACTTGACCTTCTTCTTCACATGTTTACTCTTTTGAGGTCGTCCTTCTACGAGAAGGCAGAAGACAATTTCTTCAAACAGCAAAAACATATTTAATTTCCTATTTTAGCTTTCAACCAAAATCCAAACAGAGTCACATAATTGAGCTTAAGATACTATTCTGGTGAGCAGCAAGAAGAAAATGATGACACATACATGATCGATTGGCATTTCAAGACATCAATAGATTATCTGAAAACAGATCTACACAACACAAATAATTTTCAAGAAAAGGAGCTGTGAACAATAATTTTATGATTGATAAGTGCATATGCACAGAGGGAAAAAAGGTACACAAACATCCATAAATGACGAAGTGCCATCTGAAAAGCTTGTTGAATATCCATGCACATATGCTATCCAACATTTCCTTAATCCTATAGTTAATACCACACAGAACAGCTAAATTGTCGGAGAAAATAAATTTACACAAAGTTTCCAATCTCTTGGTAATTAAATTTTGACATCCAAAGATCCAAACTAAATTCAATTTGGTTGTGAATCAGGGAACATTTACCACTAAATATTTGTTAAGGTAACATTTACCACTAAATCTTTGTTAAATCTTCTGCAGTCTCTTTTACAACGAAGTTTGGATCTGAAACTCATAATAGTAATCAGCCATAAACATTGTTTTGGAAGGATTTTTTATTTCTCATTAATGTTTCATGCAGTTATGATTTGTGAATGAGAATGATTATCTTTATAGTAGCTTCTATGGCTACAAAATCCAGCTAATCACAGCATTCTTACCCGACAGGAGTGAAATGTTAATATGAATAACAAACATTAATCAAGAAACTTGAGGATCATAAACTGTTTATGTCAAAGCCTCAGCTCCAGCTATGATCTCTAGTATCTCTCCTGTAATCTTTGCCTGCCGCTCTCGATTATATTCAATAGAAAGATTTTTCTTCAGTTCAACAGCATTATCTGTAGCATTACTCATGGCATTCATCCTCGCTGCAAGCTCACTAGCCAAGGACTCCTGCAATGCTTTTAAAATCTGACTATTCAAATAAAGTGGCATCATAGCATCAAGAATTTGAACTGGATCTTGCTCGAATTGCAAAAGAGGTGAAAGTCCCTCACCCTTTACAGTGAAACAGTCCCTCTCCAAGGACAATTTCCCTCCCTTACTTGTCAACCTAAAGAACTCATCTTCCACAGCATCCACACATTTACCATTTACATCACAAACCCCTCCCCTTGGACACAGTGGCAATAATGTGTGAATCACTGGATCGGACTTAACTAAAGACACAAACTTAGTGTAAACAAGCTCAACTTTATCGACCTCCTCGCTAACAAACAGTGAAAAAACATCATCAGCAATCAGCTGAGCCTCTTTTGCAGTGGGAAAGCCCCCTCCCTGTATAAACTTATCGACTAAAATGTTAGGCCTCCGCTTAAAATACGAATTGCCCTTTTTTCCTACACTAATGACAGTGTACTCTAACTCAAGTTCTTTCAACTCTTTCATCCGGGTCTCAGCTTTTTTCAACACCACATTGTTAAACCCACCACAAAGGCCTCTGTCACCAGTAATAACAATAAGCGCAACTTTTTTCACAGGCCGGATAGTCGTTAAAGGAACATCAACATCCTCCAACTGACACTCTTCGTTAATGTTACAAAGCATTTCGAGGAGGCTTTCAGTGAACGGTCTACCATTGATAACAGCCTCTTGAGCACGCCGTATCTTCGCAGCCGCAACTAATTTCATCGCCTCCGTGATTTTCTGGGTATTTTTAACAGTACCAATTCGCTCCCTAAGCTCACGTAGTCCGCAACGAGTCGGCGTAAAAGCCGAATATTGGGATACAGAATCATGTAATGGTGAGATTTTTGTCAAAGGGCGAAATGGGCATGGCTGAAACTGATAAGAAAGCAGACTAGAATTTGAAGGTTTTAGCGAAACCCACATGATCAAGATCAAGTTTGGATTTTGCACAAAACTTTGAGAGAACAAGACTGTGAAATCAAGAAGGGGTTTAAAGGAGGTTCAGGATTTCAAAAAGAGGAGGCAGAATTTTTCATAGAGATTACCAGGAAGGAGTTGACAAGATGCAGGGACCTTGATTCCCATACGACCCCCGACCCTCAAACAACGGCCGGGGTGAGCGCCGTTTGGTTCCTGAGAAAACGGCAAGAGTTTTTGACTTAGATTACTGATTAGAGCAAATGAAATGAAAATTTATGGGCTAGACAGGGCAAATAGAATGGTTTAATTTTGTACTAAACCAAAATCAATGGATCCAAACATGCTGCTTTTACTATAATCGAGGACCAATGCTCAAAAACAAATAATCACTCTCTCTGAGATGCATATACCCCCGGTGTATCTTAAACAAAATCTTGTTTAGTTGTCTTAAACAATAGAAAAAAGATTATGCTTTTCTTGTAATTTTAAGCATTTTCTTCCTCTTCTTTTCGTTGATAACAATTATTTTTTACTATATATTAATGTAATACATATTTTTATTTTTATTAATTACAGGAATTTAATTTTATCCCATTTATGTTATGCGATATGTATTTATTATAATTAAATTAAATTAATTATTAATAATTTAATTCTAATTAACTTAATAATTACAGTTTAACTAAAAGATTTTATCTTATCTCTAATTAATATCATTTCCCAATCTTCCCACACATCATTGTGCGTTGCCACACCTGCGACCATAAGGTTCTAGATGTTTGGGTTTTTGTAGAAAAACAGAAGGTCTTCTTTGGTAGCTAGAAATAATGAAATTGGAAAAAAAAAATATGAATAAGAATGAAAAGTAAGCATCGGAATATGAAGGAAATTACTGATTATGCGTATTTGGCATGCAAGCACTAAAAATCAGTGATTGTCCAACCCTATCTTGAGATCTTAAATGATATGGCGGATAAGATCATAGTAGATTTACACAAGCTTTAAAAAATGAAGATTATAGGAAAGGATCATCTAAAGATAGTAAAATTTTTCATTGATATAAATGTATCATTCAAATGTAATATGTTTTTCTGTTAGTTGGGATGTAGGTAAGCCCTATTTTGATGAGGATATCTTCTTATTAGATAATGTGATATAATCTGATTCAGATAAGATGTAATATAGCTAGTTGAGTTTAGTTAAGATTTTGACTTAGCTATCAAGCCAGAGGTGCCTATAAATAGCTCATTTAAGTCTTGCTTTCACACCGGAGATAAAGAATGCAGTCACAACTTCCAAAAATGAGGGAAAAATAGAGAGAGGGCAAAGAGGGTTAGATTCTCATCCTTGTTTAATTGTTTTTTGAATTGGTTTAAGGTTTTGTTGATTGTGATATTAACTTTGATTTCAATCCTGAAACTTTATGAGACAATTTGTTATTGGTAGGAGGGTGAGAGATCAACTTTTCTGTAAATCCTTATTAAGTTTGGTGGATTTATTTGTAGGTTTACCCCGTGATTGTTTTCCTTTATACTGAAGGGTCTTCTACGTTAAGTCTTGATGTTTGTTTCATCATTAGTTTCTCATTCTCTTTTTTTTTTTGTTAGTGCAACTTAAAAAGTTATTTCTTATCGTTGATATTGGTTGATCTTTTACAGAGTTATGTATTTGTCTCCTAACAAGTGGTATCAGAGTGGTCGGGTTGTCGAAGCCCCCAAAATAATTCTAATTCTTCAAACTTTTGTAATAGTCATGGAACCAGGTCGAATCCCTAGAGAACTAAACACTAGCTTCTTAATTTCAATAAATAAAATTAAATGAGGGGTTTGATTAAATAACTGATTAACTAAAATTAATACGAAAACAAATAAAATCAACTGAATTTGAAAATGAAAAGTTAAGATTTTCAAACTTCGATTTAAGGGAAATATCTCATCTAATTGTAACATTGATCATTGGTTTAAAAAAATATTTTTCACAATTCAAGCAGTTAGTCCGAAACATATTAAGATAATTGTAATAAGTCTCAAATTTTCCTAAATTAATTGGTCAAAACTCAACATCCAAACCAAAACTTATCATCCATTGACTAGGTGTAATAACATTCCATATCAAATAAATGATAGCAATAAGTTTAGTGAAAAAAACTAACCCTAAATTTAATAATCGAGATAGTTACAATTATTCAACTTAGTTTTCTTGTTTATCATAAGTTAAATATGCAATTTCATAAATAACCGATTTGGTACTTATATCAATCTTTTATGACAATTGCATATCATTGAATTCATGGATAGCGTTAGAATAATCAATATTAAATTAAATGTTAGATTAATCAATATTAATCATTCATAAAATATGAGAACTCAAAACAAGAAATACTTGAATTAAAACATGAAAAAAGGTTAAGAACACAAAATCTCACAAGGTTACAACTAAAATATTGAACCCCTTTGAATCAAAACGATTGAGTTTAGCCACACATGGCTTTTGCTCCAATAACAAAAATAGAAGAAAATAAAGAATTGCGAAAAGCATAAGAAGAGAAAGTTTTTTGTGTTGTGAGAAACGTCCATTTTATAGGGTTTTCTGGTATAATCCTAATCTAATTCTAACTTGCAAAGATGTCTATTTAAAACAAATTCAAGTTCCTACATGATAAGAATAGAAGGAAGTTTCCCACTTAAACTCTAACTCTTCAAATGATCAGCCTTATCCAATGCGGCAATCTCTACACTTTATCCAAATTTTGTAATTATCACCAATAGTGCCCAATTTGATGCAATCTCTACTTTTCATCTCCTAAAATAAAACAAATATTAATTTTCACAATTAAGCACCAAATTAATTCCAAAACAAAGGTGATAATATTAAATAATATATCAAGAAAAGATCTTATCACAAAGCCATCATAATGGAAGGTGGAAAAAGCTCTATGGTCAAGTTAACATCATCAAATTACTCGATTTGGAGGCCCATGATGGAGGATCTCCTGTATTGCAATGATCTCTTTAGTCTTATTGGTGTGGACAGAGGTGTGAAGGATAATGTTCCTTCAAAACCTGAAAAGATGTCAGATAGAGAATGGGAAAAGATGAGGCAGAAACCTCTATGCATTATTAGAAAATGGATTAATATCAACATATTCAACCATGTGTCTCAAGAAACATATCCTTTTGAGCTATAGAAGAAGCTAAGAGGTTTGTATGAAAGGAAGATTGCTCATAACAATGCCTCTCTGATTATGAGGCTTGTGAATCTGAAGTTGAAGGTTGGAAATTAGTTTCAGAGCATCTAACTGATTTCTAGGATATAATGAACAAGCTTACAACAATAAAGTTCATTATTGATGATGAGCTTCAAGCTCTATTCCTATTGAGTTTGTTACTAGATAGTTGAGAAATGTTGGTGGTAACGATTAGCAATTTAGTTCTTAAAGGTGTGCTCTCTTTGGATGTAATCAAAGAGAGTATTTTTAATGAAGAAATCAGAGAAAAAAAAAGGAGATTAGAGCTAAAAATGTGCAGGCTTTCATAACAAAAAGTAGGGGAAGGAACAAGAGTTAAGGTCCCAAAAGTTATGGCAAGTCTAATAATTGTTCTAAGTCCAAAGGTGATAATGAAGACACGCCACTATTGTGATAAGCCATGACATATTAAGAAGTTCTGTTATAAGTGGAAGAGGGATCAGAAAAAGGTAGCTCATCAGGCTAATAATGATGATAAGAGTATAGTTGCAACTGCTTCAAGCATAGATGATGAGGTGTCATTAGTTTATACAACTAGTTTATGCTTCCATATCAGCAATGTTGGCTCGGAATGATTGATTGACATGGGAGCATCTTATCATTGTGTTATAAAGAAGGAGTACTTTTCAAGCTACAAGAGCGGAGATTTTGAGAGAGTCAAGATGGGAAACCAAAGTTTCACCAAGATAATCGGTATAGGTGATATCCGAGTTTAGATAAATGTTGGATGCTTACTAACTTTGAGAGATATATGACATATCCTCGATCTAAGGTTGAATCTGTTATCATTGAATTTGTTATATTAAGAAAGATTTAAGCACACTTTGGAGATAGGAAGTGGAAATTATCCAGAGGTGCAATGAAGTAGCTCGAGGAGAGTTATGTTCTTCACGGTACAAAACATACTTAAAAGTGTATGGTGGTGGAGAACTATATGCAGCTGAAGAGGAATCTTCACCAAATATATTGTAACACCCCATATTAGGGGTTAGGATATTAAGAAAATTCAGTACATTTTATGCTTTGCATATTTGAATATTTGCTTATTTGT
>JAOSBL010000212.1:38441257-38470817 GCA_027568915.1 Erythroxylum roraimae
TACATATATTCTTACCTATATTAGAATAATAGTAATTAGTGTATTAGTTGTGTATATTTTCTTACCAAAAATAGATTGTACAGCAACTCCTATTTAATGGAAAGAATCCTCATGAAGAGGTCATTTCAGCCAATTACACAAATTTGTTAATAGCAAGATCCAGTAAGCTACGCTTAGAATAATTTAATAATGTTCTGATTCAGAATATCATGAGATTGACTAGTAATTTCCTATGTAATTAAACTGCATTGGAAGCAGCATAAACGTTGAAGTAGCCCAATGTGCAGCCACTTAAGCACAATTTCTTCTGTCAACTATTACTAGTGATCAAAATAATTTCCAAATATGACTAACAATTACTTAATGTCTAGATGACCTTAAACACCAATCTATTCATCCACAACTCTCTCACTCCTCATGGTCTTCCCATGGCCTTTGTACATTAAGATATTCTTACCACTAGTAACAGAAAAACAATAGAATCAATTCCAAATTAATGCCAGCTCATTTTTCACTTAGATGACTGAGCAATAAAGTTCAAACTTCGGTACCTGATATCTAGAGCTCGAAGAAATTTGCATATTTCAGCTATTCTGATTAAACCTGAATCAGTAACTTCTGAACCAGAAATGTCAAGAATTTCCCAGGAGCTATCAGCCAAAGAAATAAGGACTTCATCATTCAGCAATTTTCTCCTCCTCGCAATTGCTGAAATTGCCATCTGCCAAACAGAAAGATAACCTTGATAAGCTCAATTAACATTCAAGCAACATAGAAACAGTAACGCATAGAATAGAATACTTATGGTTCCATAGGCTTGCAACTCTAAATCAAGCAAGATCTCCTTAGTCCCATTTTCAACAAGTATTTTATAAACCCTTATATCCAACAGAAGGTATCTTGGAATTTTTTCATTAAATTACCAATTCTCTCTTCTATTCACCTTTTTACTAACAAAACTCACATCTCTCATTTCTTTTTAGCATATTCAACTAAATCATTAACAAATCAAAAGCAAATTACAGATTCAGACGTACACACACTGTAAGAAATTACTAAAAAACCCAATGTGGGAAAGCTTCCAAGGTACTGACAAGCACCCACCTTAAGATGAGAAGGTAAGCCAATGGCAATCTCCGCCAAGTCTGCAATAACATCATCCAAATGCTTGCCAAGAACTCCAAGGCACAAGCTCACCAAACTTTGCGGCTTGGTCTTCTCACCACTTAATCCTACATCAACTTCACATAATCAATAATCAAGTAATCAACAACTAAAATCAATCATTATATGTAATCATCCAAACCCATTTGCAGTCAGAAACAGGCAATTCTACGACAGAAACAACAAAAGACTTAGTACCTACTTGGTGCTAAATCACTACTTTTTTTTTAAATCAAAGAGAAAAGTAACGAGCTTTTGGTAAAACGGGCTGAAGTTTGCTTCATTATTACAAAGCTCAATTACAAAATTAAAACTTCTTTGAATAAAATTGAATAGGGTATACTCAATCCAAATAATACAACAAATACATATACGTATGTATAAACAGAGAGGGGGAGAGAGACAGAGTACTGACTGGAGGAAGGAAGAGGAGGGGCAGAATTGAAAGCCGAAAGACTAGGATTGAAATCAAGCTTCTTGTTGAATGAGGATATTACATGATCTGTTGCAGCCTTTTCTTTTTCCATCTTATTTCCAGAACAGAGACAAAGCAAAGTGGACGATAGAATGGAGAAGACGAAGAAGAAACCGACTTTTTCACTAAACCGATATTAAAAATATTAAACTTCTGCTTCTCTATAGAGATTAAGCAAAATAACGAGTGGTGGGTATTTTGGTAATTGGAGCGAGACTCTCCATTTAACCGGTTTGCTTGTGAATCGTATGTTTTTGAATTTAGAGAAGTAACCAACCAAACACCCCAAACGACAGCCTCTGGATCGATGGTGAAGGGCGGCCAAAACCTGCCGGCCGACGTAGTTCAGTTGATCGACCAGCTAGAGCGCCACTGCTTGGCTGCCGATGGATCTCTCATCTCCAAATCCACCTTCCACGATCTCCAACTTGTACTCTCTTTCTCTCTCGAACCATTCCTATCCAATTATTCAGTCACTAATTACTTAATATCGCAGGCTAGAGAGGAAATGTGCAGAGAGCGATTGCGTTATTTGGAAGCTATGGTATTGTTGGTTCTCCCTCCTTTTAATTACTTAATGCTCATACTTTGATCTGATGTTTCTTTTTCTTTCGGAGGCGATATACTGCGAAGCAATGGCTATGATAGAAGAGTACCAACAGGCGGTTTCGGGGGCTAATATTGGCGCCAGCATTCGAGATGTCCATGGAAGTTTGAAGAATCTAACTCAGGTGATTGCATTCCTAACTCGCATTTCTTTTTTTATCTTTTTGATTGTGTATAAGTTTTTTATGAGCAGAGAAGATTTTGTACTTTTAAACAAATGTAAAGTTTAGACATTTCATGTTGTTTTGTGTTAGTTGAGGTTATTGGGCAAACTAGAGAAAATTTTGTAGTTGAGGTTATAGGATGAATTTAGTGTTTTTGGTGTTTCAAACAGAAGGTTTCGTTTGGATTCTGGTTTATTTTAGGTTTATGAGACTCTAGAGCATAGATTGGTGGTAGCTGAAGCAGCTCAGAAATTGAGACTTCCTCTTATATCAAAAGACGGTGAGATCCATGAGGATGAGATTGAAAAATGGAGTGTCATGTCAAGAAGCTCGCTTGATAGTACCAGTACCAGTGTTACTATTAGCTCGACCTCAAATTCTATGAATCATACAAATAGTTCTGGGACCAGTGGTGGAAACAATGCTCTATTTGTCAGTGCTAGTGAATCGGTGGAACCTGGGGTTGGTGGTGCGCCTAATCGTTTCCTTGGCATAACACCTGCCTACTTATGGCATTCTCAGCTTCAAGAAGCACCATTAACAATGGTAATTTATGCATGGGGTAGTGTCTCGTCCATCATACTGCTTGTGCTGGTGGTTGGATTAATTTTTGGCTTACTTTTGTATCGACAATTTTAGGACGTTGCAGATTACCAAATGGCCCTTTGCCAAGAGATTGAAGCTCGTTTGAAAGATAAATGTGATAAGTTGGCTGAAGCTTTTATTGATGATACTGGTAAGTCTGCGATACTGCTGGACGAACCCCTACTTGCCTCTTCCGTTCTCCCCATCTCCAACCCCATCCACTGACAGATTTATGTTTTTCTCATCGTTTAAATTTCTCATGCATTCATGAAGCAACATTTGGGGACCAATAGCAGTGTATTTGCGATCAAATATATAATGACAGGTTACTCAGCCTAGTCCATTGTGTAAAAACCCCAAATATTCTTTTGATTCAAATGAAAAGTATAAAATAACACCCTGTCTATTAATGAGCATATATGTGGACTGCATGCAATGTGGAAGGTGATTTAGCAGGAAGCTACATAATTTTGAACGCTACTTGTAAACAGACTAAAGACATATTTGACAGCAATTTGTAGGTAACCATGTTACATGCGAGAGTGCATTATTAGCTGATCAAGTTTCCTGTTTGCTTTTCTACTTCAGATTCATCCAGTTCTCAAAATTCTACTGCTCGGCTTCCAGAGAGGTTTTACATCCCATATTTGCTGTTAGGCTATGATACATTTATATCCTCAACATAGAACAGAAATTGACAAAAAAGAAAAAGAGAAGATCTTACTTTTAGCTACTTGTTGACACCTATATCAAATGAGATAGTGATCTTATATTTTTCTTTTATAGGGTTAAGTTGATAATGGAGGAAATTGAAAGGGAAGAAGCAGCACTGCGCGAGGATCTATATTCAGCTGATCGAAAATTCTCAGAATATTATAATGTGTGTTTAAAACAAATTTTATTTTTGTAGTTTGTTTCTAAATTTCCAGACAGCTAAATATTTATCAAATGTCAATCTCAAGAAGCTTATGCTTTTCCGAAATATTCTGATACTTGTACAAAAATTTTTTTCCTGAGAAGGTCTTGGAGCAGATACTTGGGGTGCTGATTAAGCTTGTCAAAGATTTGAAGCTGCAGCATCAACATAAATATGTAAGCCTCTCACATTAGAAAAGTCTCAAATTATGTATATCCAACCGTTAAATTCAGTAATATTGCATTAATAGTGTTCTGGATCCTTTTGCGTTAATAGTGTTCATTCTGTAGGATGAACTACAAAAGACCTGGCTTTGCAAAAGGTGTGAGACCATGAATGCAAAATTAAGGTTTGTTCCTATCGATAGCCAGATTTAACTTTAACGCTGCAAGAGAGTACATAGGCATCAAGTTTAGTATGCAACAGTTCTGAACAGTTTCTCTCTTCCCTTACAAACCTAGTTACAATTTGGTGTTCCCTTTTTTTTTTAAAACAATGACTTGTAACGCATATGATCAGGGTTCTAGAGAATGTCCTGCTACTTGAGACTTATACTCAGGAGTCAATACCAGCACTCCGAACAATAAGGTACATAATATTTACTGTGTCCTGTGCGGTATGCATTTTGGTAACTAGTTTTCTGTTATATCCATCATTTTTTTTTTGGCAGGAAATATCTTGTAGAGGCTACAGAAGAAGCTTCTATGGCATACAACAAAGCGGTCTGTTCCTTATTATTTTGTACATATAAACATAATGATATTTCTAATTATATTTTGTTGTACGTATAACTTGGTTGTACATATGAACATAATGATATTTCTAATTATATTTTGTTAGTTTCCTTTCTTACTTGGATCCTCGATTTGCATTTAAACTTTTTTGCCAGGTTACACGCCTTCGTGAATATCAAGGTGTTGATCCTCACTTTGATACAATTGCAAGGCAATACCATGATATTGTAAAGGTAATGACCACCTAGTTTTCTTCCCGTGGTTGGTCTTTCGTGCATTTTATGCAGCCCCTCATATCAGAGCCTTTTTTTTTTCCCCTGGCAGAAATTGGAGAACATGCAATGGACTATCCATCAAGTTGAAATGGACCTGAAGCGTTTACCGGATCATCCTAGTGCTTAACTTGGGATTGTATATTCTGATGCTCAGATCTGTATACTTCTTATCATTTATTTTTCTCTTGATTTCCCCCTCAAGACACATTCACTGTTTTTGGTTTCTGGTATAACATTACAGCTTATTAAAAGTATCGTTTTCCAGTTGGTATCATCCCCCTTAAAGTAGACAGCATTAATGGCTTATATTGACAAATTTTGCTTAAAGTCTTGTATCGCAAATAACTAATAAAAACTTAAAACATACATAATTTTGTTTTGGGGCTTTACTGATTCAAATAACAATATAGATTTATTATATAAAATTAAAATATTTTGTAATATTAAAAATAAATTTCATCAAATTTATAATATAATATAGCTCGTTGGAGATTGGCTCCGTGAGAAAACAAGACACGGATGGTACTTTGTTTGGGGGATAAGGTCAAAAGTTGGAATCCGGTTCTCTCCGTCGGCCCATTCATTACTATCTCCAGATTCTTGGCCCACAAACATCATCTTCCAGACAATGCCCTGCTGGTTCTGGAACTACAACTTACAAGCTCAAGTGGGGTGGTAGGTCCCAACACGCGTATGTTGTAAGCGTACTTCTCCAATGACCGACTGTGGTCGTTTCCTTCTCCGAAAAGATTTCCTATTTCTATATATACCACCCCCCCTGAGGAGGACTTTATTTCGCACCATACTTCTCTCGCTTCTCTCCTAAGGTAAGCGTCTATGTTCTATTGGTGACTTTGTCTTGCTTGCTACTTTCTTCTATGACCATTAGTCGGTATATTTGGGTTTCTGGTTTCGCTCTTATGGAGTATTCTATTGTTTCATCAATCTTTTTTCGTTCTAATGTTCCCTATCTCTTGAGGTAACATCCATGATCCATATACTATTGTCGATCATAGTCATTAGCTCTGCATGCAACCTGCTTCTGTGATCATTAGTTGGTAGATCGGTCAAGTCTTTAGCTTTCGATGTTCTATGTTGTTATAATCGCACAGGGTTTTCTGGTTTTGCTTCTTTCCTTTTCTTCCTTCTTTGTTGGGGGTTTACCATTCTTTCATCATGAGGCTGTTAGGAAGATCGTTAAAAAAAGAAAGCTTTCTTGATGTGATTTTATAAGTTCATGATGCTTATGTCGAGGCATCCATGGATTAATCCAGAACAGAATCTCCTGGTTAAGATAGGATTTTGTTCTTATGCTTTTGTTTGTGAAACTGGCTAAGGGAGGAGATTGTCAGCTGTGTGTTTAGTTTATGCTAAAAGTTCCATCTTATTTTTGTTTTAGTTTACAATCAAGCAAAGTACATGGTTGATCCACAAGTCCAGATCCCCACTGCTTTTGATCCATTTGCTGAGGCCAAAGAGTCGGGCGCCGGAGGGGCAAAAGATAATGTGCACATCAGAGTACAACAGAGGAATGGAAAGAAGTGTCTAACCACAGTTCAGGGACTGCCAAAAGATTTCAGCCTCGAGAAGATTGTCAAAGCACTCAAGAAAGAGTTCTGTTGTAATGGGAATGTTGTGAAGGACAAGGAGCTCGGCAAAGTAATTCAACTCCAAGGTGATCAACGCAAGAACGTCCAGAGTTTTCTGATTAACGCCAACCTTGTGCCGAAGGAGCTGATCAAGATTCATGGCTTTTGAACTGACCATGTTCTACCATATGCAAATGTCATGTAAACTTGTATCTTTCAATAATTTGACAATCAACTCTTTTAGGAGTTTAAATAAAAGCCCTTTTTGCTACTTAAATTGAATAGTATAGTTCAATTCCTATTCGAGTTAAGTTCCTGATGCTGCGTAAAATAAACAATTTGATGGTCATGCTAATTACTATGATTTATATCCAAACGGAAGATTGACTAACATTAATCTGTTTTTAAAACCTATCGATTGAGGTTTATTTACTCAAACAATAGGAAGGTCTGGTTTTTGTTCCATCAATCATAAGCCTACAGTAAGCTAACGAAAGTGAAAGGTAAAAGAAACTACATGTCAACCATTGTTGTTGCTTAACAAACACACTGGATATTCAAGTTCCAAGTTGGTTTAGCCACAACTACAAAGGTACTTGTTAATCTAGCAAACTTTGCTTTTGACACAACACGCTCTTCATGTTTTGCATTCATACCATTGGTTCGAAACATAAATTGCAAGTGCTCAAATTTTCAATCAAGAATCCATCAAACAGCTATGCAATATAAAAATTAAAAAAAAAACAAGTGGAGAGATTCTCACGTCACGTGTGCCGAAAACTTTAGTAGTACAAGAAAATTTGGCTACAGTTTTGGCAAGTTTCTTTCCTTCCATTTTCTTAATATTAGAGAAGCTTGGCCTGTGGCTGCGTCCCGCTTCTCATCATTGTACAGAATTCTTCATAGTTGATCCTACCGTCCTGTAAATCCCAGCATTAATTAGCACAAGATACATGAGATAAAAGACATAGGAGACAAAGGGCCGTTCGGATCAAGAGCAAATAATTAGCTTACATTATCTGTATCAACTTCAGAGATTATCTCTCTAATTGTTGCCTCGTCACCCATTCCATAGTCTTTCATTGCAGTCTCTAGCTCATCTCTCGTGATAAACCTGCAAAAAGAGGCAAATATCAAGCCAGCTACTGCAGTTCCCCCTCCCCAATGTCAGTACAAAATGCCAGGTGCACTTTTTAGGTACATCAAAAAGCAAGCCTCTATTCCTCAATTCCAGTGTTGCCACCCTATTTTTAGAATCACCTAAAATTTTAAATGGCCTCTCACAATAGCATAAGTATTTCACACACACTAAAATCTTGTTATTAAGTAGAGTGTCATTCTAATTTACAGAAATTCTTCTGATGAAACTCACCCACTGTTATCCTTGTCAAAAAATTGAAAGGCTTTATAAAGGTGCTCATCTCTTTCTAGCCTGTATCTATGCATTGTTGCAGTGATGAATTCAATATAATCGATCGTTCCATTTCCATCGACATCAGCCTGAATGACAAATCAGTAGTCAGGGTTTGATAACGAGTCATCAAATGGTATAGCAAATTTTGTGTAAAAAGATCTCACAGCCTCCATAAGCTGCTTCACTTCAGCTTCTGTAAGCTTTGATCCAAGTCGGGCCAACCCACTCTTAAGTTCATGGTAGGTGATTGTACCACTGTTGTCAGTGTCTATGTTTGCAAACATTGCTTTTAGCCCTTGAATTTCTTCGGTATCAAGATTTTCAGCAATAACCTACAGCATAATTGGCACCCCAAAAGAAAATTACCCACTTATTTTGCATATATTTTGTGGTTTAATGCCTGGATTTTATTTCCCTGAAATTAGAACATTAACTGACCTACCTTAAGTGCTAGCTTCTTAAGCTTGTTCATTCTTCTAAATTGCTTCATCCTAGAAAGGACTGCACTGTCTATTGGCTTGTCTGATGCTTCACCACCTTCCTTTAGCCATGGATGCTCTGGAACAGACACAAAATTTGAACTTTCAGAAGTTCTTGAAATAAAAATACCCAATTTGTCACGTGTTATACTGAAACTATCCTGGCTTTGCAGAAGAAGCATTGATAAAGAGGAATTTCACCAGTTTTGACAGGTTGACTACTTGTCAGACAGCATTTGCTATTATGATCTCACCAAAAAATGGTTCAACAAAAATAAACACCATGATATTATTTACTTTCTTTGCTTCAAATGCAACTGGTTTTATATGCTGAGAAATAATTGAATAGCAAAGGAATAATGATGCTAAAAATGGAAAAGTAAAATTGATTGTGAAAATCAATACCTAAAACTTGAGCAGAAGTAATCCTTTTCTTTGGGTCCTGGGCCAGCATTTTACGGACCAGGTCCTTGGCACCATTTGATACACTGGGCCATGGTTGACTCTGAAAGTCTATCTCTCCTCTTAAAACAGCGTCAAATATACCCTTCTCCGTTTCTGAAATGCATTTTAGGATCACCAATGAGCAGGTCTATTCACAAACTTCGGCAATTTGATTAAAACATTACAAGTTATGTCAGGCTCCAACACATAAGATCAGTGCTAAAGAAAGGATATCATGCAGGTTGAAGTAATTTATGCAAACATATTATCTTATACCTGCCCAAAATGGAGGCACGCCACTAAGCAAAATATATAGTATAACTCCTGCACTCCATATATCAACTTCCTTCCCGTATCTGCGCCTTAATACTTCTGGAGCAACATAGTATGCACTTCCAACAATATCCCGATATACCTTCCCTGCACAGAGTATCCTAAGTTTATCATCCAAAGTTATTGGTGGCTATGATCATCGTGGAGTACCTAACAGATCAGTGATATACTCTTCGAAGAGACATTAATATTCACAGCCATTGCCAACTTATTTTGTAGATTTTAGTAATGTAACTTCAAATTTGATTTCAAAAGGGGCATCGACATGAAAGGCTAGAAGGTTTATAGAAAATGTATCATAACATTGAATCTAAAGAGACTACCAAATGAAGTTGCCTAATGCAAATCCAAGAAAGCCAGTTAGCCATAGACATAATTGATTGTGCAAGCTATAAAGTAGACCAGAGCTATTCTAACTATTTGCTGAACTGAGAAGAAACTTGTATAACATATTTCATGCTTTCATCTGTTTCACTAAATGCAGAGGTCAGAAGAAACGTGGAAACCTAAATAATAAAAGCTAACAAATGTCTAAAGCCACAGCCAGAATCGATAGGGCAAATGCTACTCAAATAATTGTTCTAAACCATTTTACCAAGACAATATAAGTAACTAATATACCTTTCAGAATTTAAGGACCCCTCTACCAGTAGAATTGGCAATAGAGATACTCGATACTATTAGAGAAGGTGAAGCCATACATTAAAAAACGCATAGTAATTTCCAAGTTCCTAATTAGATTGTGGATTACTCCTACATTACATCTAAATGTATGTTAAAAGCTAAGAAGCACAGACACGGACACGGACACGGACACGGACACGGGACATGACACGGACACGGACACGGGGACACGCCAACATCTAAAATTTGGTGGACACGGACACGGCATATGTATATATTATAAAATTTAAAATTAAGAAAAAAAATTCAGAATTCATAATATGATATATATTGATTGATGTATTTCAAGACTTCCAACATCTTGATAGTTCATACATATTTGATACTTTATAAGCTTCTCTCAAAAAACATGGAACATATATTCTATGGAGCATATATTCCATTAAGCAATGTCCGAGCGGTCTCCAGACGTGTCCAAGCTGTGTCCACCATGTGTCAGTGGGTGTCCGACACGGACACGTGTCCGACACGCGGACACGGCTCTATTTTGCCGTGTCCGTGCTACATAGGTTAAAAGTCATGGTGATAAACATGAGGCATGCACCATTATAGAAACTGTTCTAACATATTCTAACACAACATTAAGCAAGAAACTTCTTTTCCCTAGCGATTATGCTACTTATCAAGTTCATCGAAAGCAAAAAAACATGATCTTGCCAATTAGACAATACCTTCTTCAATAAATACAGAAAGCCCAAAATCAGTAGCCTTCAGAAGAGCTTTTGGGTCTTTACTCGACAGCAAGAAGTTCTCAGGCTTAAGATCCCTATGCATCACACCCATGAAGTGGCAGCTATTAACGACATTTACAATAGACCTACATATTTCAGCAGCTTCCTTCTCACTATAATGCCCCTTGGCAATAATCCTATCAAACAATTCACCACCAGCACATAGCTCCATCACAAGATGCACAGATTGCTTGTCCTCATAAGCACCTTTGAACTCAACAATATTGGGCTGGCCACTCAAATGTTGCATAATTGCAACTTCTCTCCTCATGTCCTCCTTATCATTCTTGGTGACAAGCTTCCTCTTGGATATTGACTTGCAAGCATATTGCTTTCTAGTTGAATTCTCAGTACAAAGATAAGTTACACCAAACTGTCCTCTACCCAGTTCTTTTCCCATAGTGTAGAACAACTTTACATCCTCATAGGGTTTTCCAAGGATTGTGTCTGCTCTAGTGACTGGAACAGTCGGCTTCTTTGGGGCTTGCACTGGTTGCTGGACAGTTACTTGGTGGGCTTGCCGCTGAGCCTGAGGTTTGTTCTGGTATGAAGACGGTTCTTGAGGTTTTTGATTATAGGTCACCCCAGCGGAACCATTATACCTCTGTGCCTGTGACTGATTTTCTTTGGTAAAACAATGACCCATTGCTTGTTACAATCTTCCACTTGTGCAGAAAAGACCCAAATAAGCAGATCAGGAAAGAAGGGGTTGATGCTTGAATTATCAACAGTAAAAACCACAGGTTTTTGGACCAAAACAAAAGAACGAATATTGTCAGGTGCAGTTAAAAGAGTTGGATTAGAGATTCAAAGACACACATACACACAAAGAATATAATTTGAAGGATAAAAACAGAGAACCCAGACGGAGCTCTTGACTAATATGATTGTGAAGAGATAAAGATGAAAACTTGGGTACGCTGTTTGTGATGGGAAAGTAGATCGAAGCTGAAGTCGGCTACGGAGCTGGTGAAGAGAAGGAAACCACCAGAAAACTCTTGTCAACGCGTTGGACTGAACTGGAAACTGTAATAAGAAAATTGGAAATTAAATTTCACTTATTTTTTGGAATTTTTGAATATAAAAATTATTATATATTTATCGAAACATCTTAACGTTAAATTGTATTTATATAAGCTTTTAAGTATATCAAATCCAGGAATTTATGGTTATTCCTATATGAAATAGGCAAAAGCAATTTATCAACGTGAAAACCGGGAATGGGTGCCAATTCCCAAAGCCTTAGAACTTGAAAGGCTACAATATCAATCACGTTCTCCGGGGGACTCAACAAGTGGGTCCCAAATCCAGTGATGATCATGCTTGCAATTCACAGCTGTTATTCATGTTTCACGTGCGCATGCAACGCGTGTATCCGATGTCGTTCGGTCGGTGAGCTGATGATAGAAGTCGGCACGTTGAGATATTTGCAAGAAAGCTTAATTCAGACAACATTGGCTGAGTAACGACTTTTTCGAAATGTTGTTTACTTTTTTAATGTTGTTTACTTTTTTACGTTTGTTTTTCAGGAAGGCGAGTTTCGTGGAATGGACACGCGGCCAGAAACCGCTCCCTTTGACTTAAGCAGTTCAGTTAATCATGTCTTGTAACAAAAACACAGGTTTAGTTACTTGGCATTTAGTACACTAACAACACATTTTCGTCTTCTTATTTAACAAAAAGGTAAAACCATCAAAATTTAACGTCAACTTTAATATTTAGTAATGTTTAAAATGATCATACTATTGTAAAAACTACATCTGTATCTTAAATTGTTTGAATAGGGTTTTATTGTGTTACAGGTCTTATGAGAGAATCAACCCCAAAAGTTAGCTTGAATGGTGAGAGAGCTCATAAGCCTATAAATTCTACATCAGTTTCTTTTATTACTGATGTGGGACAATTAGACCGTAACATTACACCACGCTTCGCAGCCCAGGCATTGGTGGGCTGGCTGTGCGCTAGATCTTTTCTAGCCACAGGTGAACACTGCTATACTGGCGTCACCACCCACATACCCACGGGCTGATTGTGGGCTAGACCTTTTCTAGCCCCAGGAGAACACTGCAATGCCGGCGTCACCACCTATGGGCGTGGCACGAGGGCTTGACGGAGTAGTGTTGGTTCTGATACCAATTGTTACAGGTCTTATGAGAGAATCAACCCCAAAAGTTAGCTTGAAAGGTGGGAAAGCCTATAAGCTTATAAATTTCACATCAATCTTTTTTATTACCGATGTGAGATAATTAGACCATAACACACTGAAAAAAAAAAAAGCTTACACAACTTTTTAAAAACCAATTAGGGACTCATTATTGTAAATTGGTAAGACAATATGAACCTTGTCGATTTGTACAAGAACCTCTTTTAATGAAATCAATTTCATCCCTATTTTTCTATTCTATGTAATGACCAACTGGATTTATAAAAAGTCATTATAATTATAATCAAGCCAACTAGAGAGTGTTGACGATGGACATGATTGGCATGACAGGTTGTCATGGGATTTGGTGCATAGGAATCGACGATCTTCTGTTTCAGCTATTTTGTTCTAACTATATTTTATTAAATTTTATTCATACATTTATGTGAGGTCTATGTAAATATATAGATGAGAATTAATGAAATAGAATAACTTAAACAAATGATTTAACGTTGACATAAATGTATAGATGAAATTTAATA
Source organism: Erythroxylum roraimae (assembly GCA_027568915.1). Classification (NCBI taxonomy): domain Eukaryota; kingdom Viridiplantae; phylum Streptophyta; class Magnoliopsida; order Malpighiales; family Erythroxylaceae; genus Erythroxylum; species Erythroxylum roraimae. The sequence goes on from JAOSBL010000212.1 coordinate 38,454,536, forward strand.
GAGCATACTAAAAATATCATAACCAAAACAAAAAATCTAGTCCCACAAGAATCATGTGATTTTGATTCCTGGTGTGAAACCTCATGAATAATTAGTGCGGCTTGAACTTCATCTAGATAAAGCTTACAAGCCCCAATATAAAGGTTTTAGATTATCTGTCACTCTTATCCTCTGGCTACTATTTTCTATTTCCATCCTCCATTCATTTTATTTGAGTCTCATTTGTTGAATAGATGAATGCTCATAAAATAGGGTAGGTATAGAGCAATGAGAATAGGTGATCTATTCTATAATATTGTGATGCTATTTTGAATGGAAAGAAAATATTCAAGTTTAATAATTATTTAATTTATAGAATTAAAGTTAGTTCTAATAATAAAATATGAGCAAGATCTTATTCTGTATATGGTAAAAGAAAAAACAATTTTTTTAATAATTTCTTTGCTACTTAAGTTATTTTATTTTACAACATGATTAATATATAAAATAATAAAATCTAAATCTAAATACTAAATTTTATCTTATTATAAAAATTTTTAGACCCCCCTCAAACTAAATTTTGAAATATGTTTATATCAATCACCGTAATCAAATAAATATCCAACTTTTAATAGTATTAACACTGATTATGCTAAAAATATAATAATATAAAGAGAAATAAGCAAAGTATTAGTTCTTTTATACCCTAGGTCTATTTATAATAGAGTTTAAATAGAGATCGCAATGAGGTGACCCATGAGCTGAGATTTAGGTGTTTTTAATGAGTCAGCCCATAAGTTAGGCCTAGGTTTAGGCCCAAACCGGCCTAAGTCTAATTCTCCTAAGCAAAACAACATCATTTTGCTTAAAAGAGTTGAATCTCGGGCAGACTTAGGCTTGGGCAGCCCAAATCCAAACTCAATTAAAAAAGACTTTTTTACATTTTGAATTTTAAGAAAACTATTTTTAAAAAATTGTCAGAGTCGACCAATGTCATCCCTAAGTTTAAATTTTTTGTAATTAATTTTTATTATAACTATCATTTTGATTAAAATTTAATTAGAATTACAATTATTTATAGTTCTATATTAGTTTCAACAAAATAATATCCAATATCTAATACCGACACTTATTTATCAAATATCATATATTTAACTTTGAAGTTTTTAAAAAATCAAGTTCAACTTGATTAAATTACATTTTTCTCTTTTTAAATGTTCTTTATATGCGACTCACTAAATTTTAAATATTTTGGTAATAGATGTAAATTATAATTTTAAATTGTATTTAAAATTAGTAAATTAAAATATGTTAATTTATCTTTAATTCTGTAATTACATAATTTATGTCTATAGATTAAGATAGTTTAAGAATGTATCATAACTAACAAATATTTGGAACGTCAAAGTAAACTTTACTAACCATTTTGTGCATGATTTTTTTTTGTATAATCCAATCCTTTTGTCATATAATATTTTAATTAGACGTAAAGAATGAAATTAATGTCTAATTTATATAATTCTAATCATATCATCTCTCAGTCTTAGTAACTTAATCTTTTAATGACATTTAAAAATTATTTTTGAAGTATGATTTGACCTTGTCCAAAGATTTTTCAAATTAATCTAATAGAAAATAATTGAACATTTTCTATAATTACTTGAAGATAATGAATCATACATTAATTATTCAACTATTTCTACATAGTCAGAGCTATATCTAATGATTGCCAATTAAACCACCTTTAACTAGGTTAAGTCTTAGAAAGTATTAAAATATATCAATCTTTATATGATCCGCTTTAGAGATATTTAAATCAAATGATTGCTTATATAATTATCACAATAATAATTTTTATAAATATATAAGTAATATTTTAAATACATTTGTTTAAGTATTTCCATGCATTAGTTTATAAAATCAGTCAATCGACTAACAACTTGGAATAATTTAAGAATAATAGGTAAATATAATATGAATATATTTCACAATTATAAAAAACTCGTTTTTAACTAATTCAGAGGCATATATATGCAATAGACCTCTTGTAAGACTTTTATTTGTGCCTATGAAAAAGCTCGTTTTAAGACATTTATACTCCTTTTTTGTTTGGCTATTTACGTGCATCCTAGGTTACTACTCATACTTCCTTTTATAGATCTCCTAGTCATTTCGGCTTTTGGATACCAATTTATCCAGAACGGGAATTACAATTGGATGTCAAAGAGGGAAACTTAACAAGATATGTAAGAGTTACGAGTCTTAGGACTATAAGCCAAATTTGCCTAGCATCGGCTTTTGGAATTTCCTTTTTTTAAAACTTAATTTATCCTCCAGTTAATAATATGTTTATAAAACCAGAGAGAAAATTGGATTCATACGAGTTGTCAAGATTTATTATCTTATATATATATATTTAATTTAGGACATATATATCAAACTTCATCCCATAATATTCAGGTTATACAATACCACAGATAGCCTGATAACTAACATTACACATTAGGCCTAGTTAAAAATAGTAGTGTCTTAATTCATGCAGCTGTCAATGGTGTGGGGTTGATCAGACCCTATCCTGTAAGTTTCCTTCTTTTTTTTTTTTTTGTTGCCTCTTGAATCGTGACCATTTCTCTTTTGGTAAGTCCCTGTCAGTAAAAGTTCTCGTATAAATACTTATGTTGTGTCAGAAACTCGATGCCTTCTCTCCAATGTTTCTGTTACTGACAGGAACTATACTATTAAGGGGTAATAGTTTCGTAATGACGATGACCAAGTGGTTTTATAGTATGAGGGAGTTTTCACACAGGTGGTGTTTGAGAGCTTTGGAACCAACGGAAGGCTTCGACAGAAGGTCTTGGATATCAAAGATAAAGACAGCTTCTTTTACTACTTTTATGTTCACTCTTACAGTAGGTATATAAGCAATTACCTTTCTATTTCTACATTTTCTGCCACATGGAATATCTCGCAGTCCTTTAGGTAATGAGTCCTCCAGGTTATTGTCAAAGAACCAAAAACTTCATTCTTCACCAGAACGTTGATTCAAAACTTCATAGACAATTACCTTAGAATCGCCAAGGTTCCAATTTGCTAACTGTAAAGGATAGCAGTGTATCATATAAGCAATTTCGACAATTTTCACTGATGTCAATCAAATTCTGCTCTGGCTTTTCCATTTTTAAAGTATAGATATGTTTTTCTATATCCTGAAGATAGGCAGTTCAAACCAATACTCTCGCATATCCGAATCATTGTTGCTCATATTCACTGAAATGCGCTGCTAACTTTTGATTTCTATCTCCGGAATCTTGGCGAAAACTGCAATCTTTTACCACATCAGCTAGTTCTGACTTTGCTATGTGGACAAAACAAATAAACTAATTAGCCTGAATATGTATATCAGCCGACCAGTCCATGCGAAGACTTACATAGTCACTCCCAAAACTTTGCGAAGTTATATAGGAAAAATTATCAACACATTGCCCTTTCGAATTGGAAGTTTATAAACTTAATTCCTGCGTATCTACTCAATCAATGCCCCCGATTTCGTAGGAGGGAGTCTGCAGGGAGCACTTATTGGAGCCATAAGGGGATGCACAACAGGAATAGGGTTTGTTCCCGGGTTTGGATTTGGTGCAGCAGCTGGTGCCATCACTGCCATGGAATTGATGCACTCTTTGGTTGCTGCCAACAACCTTTTGTCTGTGGTCAGTCCATAGCTATATATCTGCATTTCCTTTTACCCATATAATCTATATATGCTTCTTTAGTACATCTAAATGTATGTATGATATGGAAGCTGACCCCAGTGCTGCTGTATAACTTGTGCAGGTTGAAATCTTATATGCCCATCTAGGTGGAAAGATTTATATGGGATGGGTAAGTTGTATATAAGATGGTAAAAGAAACTTGTCCTAGTCTTTGCAACTGACGCTGGTTTTCTATAGCCGTATAATTGTTGCTTCTTTTTGTGTATATAATCCATGATTTGGAGCTTAATCAGACTGTTAAATGGTCAGCTAAGCGAATTCGAGAATTCATACATAGGACAGATTGATAGCCAAGGCGATAACTCTTGCTCTAGAGGGTTGTCACAGGATCACATTCAAAGGCTTCCTGAGTTCAAGTTCCACTCTGCCAACAATACAACGGAGCATTGTTGCTTAATTTGCTTGGAGGTAAAGCTATTTAAGTTGGAATATTATGCTTTTAGAGTAGTTCTAAATTGCATATCGCATAATAAACTACAATAATGGGTTATTACGACAATCGCAGTCAATGTAGTACTATTCTTCAGTATTTGGGCCATACATAAGCTTTTATGAGTTTGCAAAACATCGAACATTTATTTAGAGCGTCTCTACAGAAGACTAGCCATTCCATGCATAAACAAGATTCACACTTCATAATAATTGGAACAACCTGTATCATACCTTTCCAATAAATTCTGAATTTTATATTCATTTCTTTCTCTCAGGATTGCAGCGATGGAGACATGATGCGGAAGACCCCCAAGTGTGGTCACGTGTTCCATTTGTGCTGCTTGGATAAATGGCTGACTATAAATGGCTCGTGTCCATTGTGCAGAACCTGTGTTTCTGATTACCCGACGTTGTAGCTAGCTTAGCGTTTTGGTAGGTCTGAGAAGCGTGTAAAGAGTCATGGTTGCTTAGGCTAGTGTTAGATGTTTGAAATTTTACTGTTTTGGTGCTTGTAAAACTGAAAAGCATAGACTTGTGTAGCTGTGTTTATGAAAAAGAAAAAATTTCTATGTTTCTAACTATTCTGCTGTATTGTCTTGTAGATAGATTACACCTTTTTTTTTTTCTTCACTATCCATGATTTAGGAGGTAAATACAAGTTTAAGATCGGTTGAAAGCTCAGAGGCTTAGCAGCCCTGTCGAGGACAATCAATATTTTATAACATTGTTACGGGTGATCATGTTCCAATTAAATTAAGTTGAAAAGAAGCTTCATATTCATTTTGGTTCTCGAGGCATTTTTTGTTCATAGATTTAAACTTCCTAAAAAACTATACTTAATGGGTTGAATTGAATTAACTTCATAGTGCATTTTATTTTTTTGTATTTAATATGTACAAACAATATGCATGTAATTTTGATTTCTAATTTATTTTTGAGTTATAATATTATTATGAAAATTAGTGGAAAATAACACATCATAATAAAATTTTATTTAAAATAAATAATTTAAATTATTCTGCAATAATAACTAAATACGAGAGTTGGTATAAAGTCAATAACTTGCACATACCTTGTTTTGTTTTGGGCAAATTTTACTACATGTACTAGAATAGAATAGCTCTCGATTGTTAATTTATCACTTGCATATACTTGGTTGTTTTGTTTTGGGCAAATTCTAGTATTTGTACGAGAATATAATAATTCTCGATTGTTTATGCGAACAAAATGGTTGTTAATAAACATTACAAGTACATTTCTATAGAGATGATGTCGTTCATTTATAACATAACACCGTAACCTTGTATCTGCCTGGATTATTCTTGACCCTACGTGGATATTTAATCTATTTTTTTCTTAAAAATAGTGACCTATATTATATAATTGTTGATAACTTAAAATAAATTAGTTCATATGGCTCACCAAAGCATGAAATTAGCCCAAAAATGAAAATACAATACATGTTTAGCTAGATAATTTAAGGATGATGAAAAATAGGGACATGGAAAGAAATATTCTCAAATTTGTAGAAGTCTAGAACATGAAAGTTGAGCAAATAGTAGAAGGTAGTTGATAAAAATATGACTAAGATAGAAATTAAGAAGTTACTTGAGATTGAATTCTAAGACATGAAAGTTTAGAAGATAGGGGGATGTAATTAACTAAAATGTAGGGAAGTATACAATTATAGCAAAAAAAAAACTGCTTAAAAATAAGAACATATAAATTCACCGGCATCCTAAAAATAAAAAACACACAATTTTTGGACATTTTTAATATCAACACATTCAATCACAAGACGAAAAAATTAATCTCCAAAGAGAGCAATCAACCTACTTCAAAAATACTTTATCATTTTTCAGCGTTCTTTACATTGTGAATCCATTTTCTTATCTCAATTTCCGTTTTGTAGCTCATTACACCATTTTTGTTACAATTAATTATTTCCTTTACTTTAGACCTCATTGAATATTTTAACACTTTGATTGCTTAGAACTTTATTTTCTAAGTTTTATGAAAACCACTAATGTCGTTGATAAGAAATGAGGTAAAAATTATGGGAGAATTTCTTCCTAAAATGCTTAAATTCTCGATTAACACTAAACAATTTGGCATGCTCAATAGGACAAAGATGTCAAGAACATGGAATGGAAAAGAAATTGCTTTACCTCCAACCTTGGAGAAAAAATTCCCTACAGTCGTAGGGAATGAAGGCTTTGTGTCTCAAATGGTAAAGAATCTTGAGAAGGCAGCTTCACCTTCAACTAACTTTTCTATTGGTGAGAATCCAAAATTGATGCAATAGAATGATGTTTGCACAAATGAAGTTTATGAATTGAAGTTTAACATTGCATCCATGACCAACACAATTAAAATATTGATAGAGAAGTTTAATAAACTGTTTATCGTTTCGATACAACTTGTTGGGCAGGATTCACCTACTTTAGTAAAGCAAATATTTAAAGGACTTAGGGGGCATTCTACTCTTAACTCAATGGAAGTCAGAGAATGTTGTCGTCTTTCAACTACTTCCTTTATAGATGAAAGATACGTCACTCTGGACAAAAGAGGGGATATCTCTGTGGCGTCTCCTTGCATTAATCTTGGTAATGATTGAAATGCAGTCCGGTCCCAAAAATGAGATTACAAGTTAATATGGAAGCTGTCAGAGAAGCAGTTTAGTAATTGTATAGGCCAAGTTTACGACTGCATAGATGTCCATAATTTTACAAGCCTTATCCATAATAGATTGATCAAGATAATCCTTATTATTATGGCTACAAAATTCTCAAATCCAACTTGTTTTTCGGTAAAGATGATCAATTCACTAGTGAGCACATTACTAAATTCACCATACACTAAAACTAGCCAATTACAAAAACTTAAATTATTTCAAGCTCAATTCATTGGCAGGAACTGCCTTTTCCCAATATGCTTTGTTGCCTAGGACTTTCGCCCTTTTTTGGTATACAATGGAAAGATTATTTCATACTCAGTTTTTTAAGACTGAACCTGAAGTTAGCATAGTTAAGTTATCAAGGTTAGTTAAGTTATCAAGGTTCACTTAAAAGTGGTAAAAATGTTAACATGTTTATTAGTCGTTTCAACAAAATGAGAAGTTGATGTAGAATAGCACATTTAAAAACTGAATATATGCAATTAACTCAAATAGAGTTGGACATTAAATTGTGGAAGAAATTCTAATGCATATAATTTCGTGATTTCTATGAATTGGCAGCAAAATTATTTGAATACGAAGAACTCCTTAGGGAAGAATGTCAATATAAGAAGAATTCACGAGGCACTTATGCTACTAAGATGAATTCTTACAATTTGGCAATAGCTAAAGTCAACATCCCTGGTGTTAGGATATTTATTATGTCTCATTATTTAATTTTGGCATTTTTGATTATTGGGTCTTCAAGATAATGGTAAAAAATATAAATCAAGAAGTGGTGTAAATAAATAATACTTCTTACTTGAATTGGATTCTTGGATAAGAGTTGTTGCAAAAATATAAGTCTATCTTAAATGAAGATTCGTGTGGATCACGTTGATTGAGGTATGAATAATGCAAGATGAGTTGAGTTAAGATTTTAATGTCCCAGTCTTACTGCGTGTTGACTTAGTTCTTGGTGTCACACACGTGAACGATTTTGTAAGGTTTTTTGGTGTTTGTTGACGGCGAATGGGAGAGTAATTGTGTTGTCTTGGATTTGAATATTTCGATGATTTTGAGGAAGGATTGAGTGCGACTTGGTCTACATCTTTGATGTGGGTTGATCTATAGTGGATGGGTAGATTATGTTGATGGGTGTGCAGAAAATTGGTGAGATAGCCGAAGGCGTGTTGATGTGTGCATGTCCTAGCTCCTGCACGTAAGACATTATTGACTTAGTGAAGGTTTGGCTGGGCGTTTATTTGATGTGTTGTGCGTGACCTTGCTTCTGCTACATACACATGTGAGTCAATTGGTAATGCTTTCGTTTGGGTGGTTATAGCAAGTGCATGCGTGAAAGGTGAACTTGAGATTTGATTCTTTTTGTGGTAGGCTGAATTGAGGAAGGCTTGCGAGTATTTCTTGGCTGCGTAGGAAGTTATTCTTTGTCTCTTTCCCAAGTGTTTTCTTGGGTGTTAAATTGTTTGTTTAATCACTTGAGTTACTTATTCATTGTTTTTGCATTAAAAGATTGTTGAGATAAATCTTTTGTTGAGGTTAACACAAGTCGTCGTATTATTGGGCGTGAATCACCTTCACAGGTAGTGAGGACGAGTGGTAGTGTCAAGTGTTAACTGGTTTCGGCTTATTAAAGCCTTATGTAAAACTGTCGTTGTTCTTTTATGAAAGTGTGCTGGGTGAGGGTCCCGTAAACGTAGGCAAGGTGTGCCAAACTGCGTTAACAAATATTGGTGTTGATTTATTTTGGTGCATTTAATTTTTTTGATTTTTGATTGTGCTAGAAACGACTGTCGTAAAACGAAGAGTTTGCGAAACTAATACACTCCTACGGTGTTATCAATTGGTATCAGAGCGAGGTCACCGAATTAGAACTTGGTATTGCAAGTTGGCGCAGATCCATATTTTGCAAGCATGACTACAAGAGAAGGTGCATCGATTACAAGGCCATCGTTGTTGGATGGTTCTAATTATCCTGTGTGGAAAGCACGTATGAGAGTTTTTATTCAAGCAAGGGAACAAAGGCATGGAATTCAGTGTTACATGGCTGGACACATCCAGTGATGACTAATGACAAGGGAGAAGCAATACTGAAAGACCCATCTGAATGGACAAGAGTTGAAGAAGAGAGAGTACTTGGAAATTCTCAATCCATGCATGCCATCTTTAGTGTTGTGGATGAAGGTTGTTTCTCAATGATATTAGCTTGTGAATCGGGTAAAGAAGCGTGGGATACTTTGCAGACTATACATGAGGTATCAAAATTTGTGATAGCCTTGAAACTTTAGATGTTAGTTGTGAGGTTTGAAGAACTGAAGATGGATGACAGTGAGACAATTGAAGATTTCCATAAGAGATTGCGCCATATAGAAAATCAAGCACGTCAGCTTGGGAAACAAAATATTCTAACCTAAAATTAGTAAAGAAGACGTTGAGATTACTACCTTAAAGATTTATTTCGAAAATTTCAGCAATCAAGGAGGCTCATGACATTAATGACTTGTCGTTGGAGAAGGTAATTGGAATTTTTACCAAATTTCAAAATAAATTTGTTGAGGAGTAAACAAGAAAAGAGCAAAGGATTTGCACTACAAGCTAAAGCTGGAAAGGGCATAAATGATGTAGAAGATGAATCTGACAAGAATGAGGATTTGGTATTGTTAACACAAAATTTCAGTAAGTGGCTGAAAAGAGTGAAAAAAAGACAGACCCAAATTTAGGCAAAACAGTTGGAGTTCATCGAATAATAACTTCAAACAACAAGTCAAAACTCAGAAGGGTGACAGAAAAGCAAAGAGAATTCAATGTCATGAGTGTCAAGGCTTTGAACATGTGCAAACGAAATATGCTAATACCTTGAAGAAGAGAAAAGGGAAATCCTTTACGAGCACTTGGAGCGAGAATGTATCCGAAAGTGAATATGATAGTGAAGAAGATATTATGAACAATGTTGCATTAGTTGTTTTGTACAACAAAAGTCCAATTGCCTGCTTAACAGTAACTAAGAAAGAAGTAACCGATGATGAAAAAGTGAGCAAATCAGAAAATTTTAAGAAAAACACAAACAAATTAGCTCAAAGTTCGATCTCAAATTATGATAGTGATGACAGTGGTTCAGATGATAAAAAGGAGAATATTTATGAAGCTTACAAATTAATGTATTCAAAATGGGTGCAAACTTGTAAGAATAATGAAAAGTTGAATGAAGAAAACTTATCTATAAAGAACATTATTCGTGGCTTAGAGAAGAAATTGATGTCGACACTAGTTGAACTTGATGAAGTAAAACTGAAATCGATTAGTACCAAAAAGGGATTGAGGATGTTAAATGGTGGCACGGAGAAGCTAGGAAAGTTATTAGAAATCAGTAAGATAAAAGGGAATATTCAAGACATTGGCTATAAAGGTAAATGTTCTAAGGTGAATGATGAGAAAAATAATGTGTCCAGATCTGTCCTAGAAGAAACTTCTAAGAAAAATTGGAGACTTGTTCCTACATGTCATTTTTGCGGAGTTATCAGACACATAAGACCAAGGTGTTACAAGTTACTGCAGATGTTGTTTCAAAGAACCCAAAACCGAAGGAACATTCATTCCTCACATAATTTCCAACAGTGATCCATAGTTCTGAACTACACTGGGGTTAAAAAGAGTCAATTGCAAGCTCTCGTAACTCTTAAGTCTATGAAGGCGACTTCGCATAATGGTTGGTATTTTGATAGTGGATGTTCACGTCATATGACAGGAGAGAAGAGTTGCTTATCTAATTATCAAAGTTGTATGGATGGACATGTGACGTTTGGAGTTGGAAAGAAGGCTTCAGTAGTTGGTAGAGGAACATTAAACATGGATAGATTGCCACATCTCAAAAAACGTACTCCATGTCGATGGATTAAAAGCCAATTTAGTAAGTATAAACCAACTTTGTGATGATGGTTTATTGGTTAAATTTACAAGTGATGAATGCAGAGTGCTAACTAAGCAAGGATAATGCATTATGAGCGGTAAATGATTAGCAGACAATCGCTATATGCTACAAGTCACCAATACTTGCAATTTTGCCTCTTACGACAATAATATAGCACTATGGCATCAAAAGCTTGGACACATCAATTATAAGCTCATTAGCAAGTTGAAGAAATTGGAACCAGTGAAAGGTTTACCCTCAATAAACAAAGAAGACAAATTGTTGTGTAGTGCATGTCAAATGGGTAAGCAAATTAGAGTGCCATATAAAAAGGTTAGATATGTTACTTCCTCACATATACTTGAGTTAATTCATATGAATTTGGTTGGTCCAAGACAACATGATAACATTATTGGGATGAAATACTTTCTAACTTGTGTTTATGATTATTTTAGATACACTTGGGTATCATTTTTTAGAGAAAAATTAGATGCTTTCAAGGCATTTAGAAGCCTATGTGTATAAGTTATTAATATGAAAAATATGGCAGTGTTGAGAATTCGGTCAGATTATGAAAGGGAATTTGAGAATGCAAGCTTCAATGAGTTTTGTGATGAATATGACATCATACAAGAATTTTCAACACTTAAAACTCCACGACAAAATGGAGTTGTCGAAAGGAAAAATAGAACTCTTCAAGAAATAGCCAAATCCATGTTGAATGGTAGAAAGATGTCTATGTAATTTTGGGTAGAAGTAGTCAACACAGCATGCTACATATGTAACAGAGTTTATCTTAGAAACATCTAAAACAAGACATGTTATGAACTTTGGAAAGGAAAGAAACCAACTGTGAGTTATTTTCATGTGCTTGGCAGTAGATGCGACATTCTTAGAGATCGGGAACAACTCGAAAAATTCGAGAGCAAAAGCATAAAAGGATCTTCATTAGTTATTCAACTCATAGCAAAGCATATCGAGTGTTTACTTAAAGAACCAAGAAAGTGTTAGAATCCCTAAATATGGTGATAGATGATGTATCTCAAGTGTATGCTACAGGGGCAGAAGAAAACATGGAAAACCAATCTTGCGAACTAGCTCAAACAAGCAACGACACTACAACCAAAAATTGCCCAGATCTGCAGTTAGTTGCTATTGAGGAAGTAATTACGCAAACTGAAGAATTGGCAGTTACTTTGAATGACGTCCAAGACACTTGGTGCGAAAATAACACCGTTAAATAGCCAAAACTCGAGAGAAACTGATCTGAACTGAGATCCTCCATCACAAATCAGAAGAAGTTATCCAGTAGAAAATTTTATTGGTGATGTCAGTGAAAGAAGAAAAACAAGAGAAATAAAAATAGTCGATTATCGAGAACTCACAGGATATTTATACTACACCTCTTCATTCGAGCCTAAAAATGTTAAAGAAGCTCTATAAATTGAGTTTTGGACAGCAGCTATGTAAGAAGAATTGACTCGATTTGCACGAAATAATGTATGGAAATTGGAGCCAAGGCCATTGAATATGAATGTGATTGGAACAAAATGGGTATTTCACAATAAAACAGATGAAAAGGGCAATGTATCCAAAAATAAAGCAAGGTTAGTGGCTCAAGGATATTCTCGTATTGAAGGAATAGGCTTTGACAAAACCTTTGCACCAGTAGCACGACTTAAGTCTATTAGACTGTTGTTGGGTATAGCATGTGTGAAGGGCTTCAAGCTTTATCAGATGAACGTAAAGAGTGCCTTTTTGAATGGGTTTATACAGGAAGGGGTATATATTAAGCAACCGAAAGGATTTATTGATTCAGTTCATGTAGATCATGTGTTTAAGTTGAAGAAGGCACTTTACGGTTTCAAACAAACGCCAAGGGCTTGGTACGAAAGACTCACACCATATCTCGTCAAAAAAGGCTACGAACGAGGTAATGTTGACAAAAATCTATTTATAAAGAAAATTAGATATGAATTGATGATTGCTCATATTTATGTTGATGATATTGTATTTGGCTCCACTCATCCTAAGATGATAGATGACTTTGTTGAGTTAATGACGCATGAATTTGAGATGAGTATGGTTGGTGAACTGAACTTCTTTTTGGGTTTGCAAATTAAACAAATGAAAGATGGTATTTTTGTATCTCAAACCAAATATGCAAAGAACTTAATAAAGAGAGTTTGGACTTGAGAATGTTAGACATGCGAGAACACCTATGAGTGTTTCTACAAAGTTAAGTAAAGATGAGAACGACAAAAGTGTTGATGTTAGACTTTATTGGAGCATTGTTAGGAGCTTATTGTATTTAACAGCAAGTAGACCAGCTATATGCTATAGCGTCAGAGAATGTGCTCGCTACCAAGCCAATTCAAAAGATACACACTTGACAGTAGCAAAGAGGCTCATCAGGTACATAAGCGGTATATCTGAATTTGGATTTTGGAATATATGTGACTCATCGTCCTACCTAACCAGGTATAGTGATGTAGATTGAGATGGAAATATAGATGATAGAAAAAGCACTTCAAGAGGTTATTTCTTCCTTGGTAACAATCTGATTTTCAGGTACCGTATAAAGCAGAATTCAATTTCACTGTCAACCGCAGAAGTAGGATATATTACTGTAGGAAGTTGTTGTTTACAACTTCTTTGGATGAAACAGATGTAAGAAGATTATGGAATTGATCAGGATGTACTGACAATCCTATGTGATAATAAGAGTGCTATAGATATCTCGAAGAATTCAATTTAGCATTCACGGACGAAGCACATTGATTTGAAGTATCATTTTATTCGAGGGGTTTTAGGACTTTGTATTTTACATTATTGATGTATTATTTCTTGTTTAAAAAAGTAAATTGAAAAGTTAAAAAAAGAAGGAAAAAAATGAAATGTTGCATTTTTCATCCAAAGGGATTAAAAATCCTTGTCTTCATTCTTCTGTCACTAGCACCCCTCATCCTCTCCTCTTCTTTGTCGACTTCTAACCACCCAAGCAACCACTTGACTGCATTGAAGAATTTTCTACCGTGGATTTAGTATCTGTGTGGGATTTTTGGGACACCATCAAAGACTTATATCTTCACAACCGTGTGGGTTCCATCTCTTCAACTTGGACTTCTTTCTACGGTACTGCTCTATTTCACTCAACATTAGCATCATTTGTTGAATTTGTTTGGGTTTCTATTGTTAATTAACCAAATCGGCAAGAAGAAAGAGAAATCCTTCTCTTCGATTATAGAAAAACTGACTGTTGCACTCACTCGTCGGTCCAAATGTTTGCTGCTAAACCTGACACCTAGGAGGAAAGTATTCGAGCCTGGGTCGTCCTCAACTACTCCTGTTTAAATTCTCGACACCACCTCAGTTTGGGATTATCCATCAGAAAGTGATGACGCCATGCGGGTGTTGCATTTAATGATCGAAGACTTGTCATCTAATTCAGACGAGATTCCTACTGTTCCTCCTCCGGTCACTCAAAAACGGACCAAACTCGGCGAATTCCTTCTGCTTGTTTAACAGTAGACATTTCGATATTATTCAAATTTTATTCATCTAAAGCTAAGCAAAAATAGGAGACATTCGCTAACATCGGGTTGGTTCTGGACCACCTATTAACTTAAATGAATTTCAATAGTATCGATTAGATATTTTACTAACTGAGAGAACATTATTGCAAGCTACATTACTTCCTGAGCATTATGATATTGAATTGGTAAAAGAATTCTATTGCAATCTACCTGGTGATTTATTATCTAATACTACTGTGAGTTATAAATTGATATATGTCCGGGGTAGGGAGATACAATTTGATGCTAATAAACTAAATATCTTCATGAGGTTTGATAATCTAATTAGGGATCAAATTTATGATGATAACTGGATCGTTTCTAATCATCTAATAGCTGCTGTGCTAATCGGAGGAAAGTTATCTGTCTGGCCATCTAATTCGGTGCTACACTCATCTATGTTAACCCAAAAGTATTTTTTGCTTTATAAGTTGGTTTTAGCTAACTGGATGCCTAGTGCATATTTATCTAGCACAGGCTAAACTGCTTTACGCCATTGGTACCGTGTGAACTTCAATTTGGGACAACTTATAATTAAAGCTATGTTGGTTATTGGAGGCAAGTCACATTCCCTACTTTACTTTCCTTGCTTGATTTCTTAATTTTTATATGCGAATGGTGTTCCTCGATTGGAGACAAGTACACTTGAACCAGTCACCTTAATGAACATATCGGCTAGAATTTTCAAGCAACCACGGGTTGTAGATTTACCATATACTACATCTGGTCCTTCAGATGCCTCGGGAACCTCCTCTGTCAATCCTCATACAGCTTTGTTCACTAAAATTGAGAGGATTGAAGGTATTTTTCAAGTGGGTCTTGATGTACTTCGTCAGCTGAAGCAGCGAGTTCTTCGATCCTCCAATGCTCCTTGATTTTTCTTTTTGGCATCCTTTATCCCAAAGGGGGAGATGACTTGAATTTGTATGGATTTGTACTTGGTTATTTTGAGCTATTTGTGAATGTTGGTTATTTTTAACTATATGTGGACCTTAGATTGAGGGGGAGTATTATGACTTTTATACTTATATATATTCGATTATGTGATTCAAGGGAAGTTTCTTATTTGTGACAAAAATGTCGAAAAGGGGGAGGTTGTGTTGGAACCCGTATCCGGATGTCCAACCTCTTAACCCGTAAATCCAAACTGGAACCCGAAACCGCGTTGGAAACCTTGACTAATCCGAAAATCCCGATAAACTTTTTTTTTTTTTTACTCATCTTATTCATCTTAAAACCGTTGTTCGCATGATCCTTATTTAAACTCAGTCACATTAAAAGCAAATACTTTTCAATCTTGGAAATTCAACCTTATATAAATCTCAACTACTTAAACCGAATCCCTCATACTTATATAAGATTTCTCATACTTATCTAGGATTTCTCATAATCGCACTAGTCTTACTTACCAAATGAATAGTGAATTTTTGACCATATGAATAGTACTTTTACCAACTTCCGACTCTCATAACTTTTTACTCCTAACTCCGAATAGGACGTATCATACCTCATTTTAAAGATAACAATACCCTCTACATTTTTCATGAAGGATGGAAATTCCGATTCCCGCTCTAAAGGGGCGAAAAATCCATCCGAAGGTTCAGCCTAAAATTGCCCATGAATAGTAATTCGGGAAACCTAATTGCATAATGGGCAGCAAACTTCAAACGTGCATAACTTTTTCATCCTAAGTCATCTAATGACCCATTTTATCCCGTTTTAAAGATCTTAACACGTCTTACAAACTCCCAGAAAACCTTTTAATCCAAATTAACCGTTTAGGAGGTCTAAAACCTAAGCGAAGTTGCTGCCCAAATTTAGGAAAATTTGGACAGCACCTCCCCTAAAAGTGCATCTAGCCAAAACCTAAATCTAACCATCCAAGCTCCAACCTGCATAAAAACCACTTCTATCTTCCCATTTCACAAGCATTCAACTACCA
>JAOSBL010000212.1:38492829-38512907 GCA_027568915.1 Erythroxylum roraimae
AATAATAATAATAATAATAATAATAATAATAATAATAATAATAATAATAATAATAATAATAATAATAATAACAAAAACAACAACAACAACAACAACAACAACAATAATAATAACAACAACAACAATAATAATAATAACCATAATAATAATAATTAATAAAAAAATCCTACTTAATAATAATACATCTACTACTACTACTACTACTACTAATAATAATAATAATAATAATGATAAGAAATTTATAATAATAATTAAAAATACAAAATGTATGATAACAATAATAATACTATTAATAATCACAATAATTAATACAAAATTAATAATAATTATAATCATAAGAATAATAATAAAAACAAAATTTATAATACTAATAATAATAAGAATATAATAACAATGATAATAAGAAATTAATTATAATAATATTGATAATAATAATAGTAATAACAATAATTCTAATATTCATATTAATGATAATCAATACAAAATTAGTAACAATAGGTTAAGCATACATTGAAATAAAACTTCTAAGCATTCATAGAATTAATTAGATAATAGGTTCAACATACATGCAAATAAAACATCTAAACATTCATAGAATTAATTACATAATAGGTTCAACATAAATTAAAAAAAACATCTAAGCATTCATGGAATTAGTTACATAATTGGTTCAACATACATTAAAGCCTTAGAATTTATTAATAATGTCCTTAACAACAATTCCCAAAATGACTCCAATGGATATGAGTAAAAATGCTTGACTCCATGCCATATTTGTCTGCAAAGTTGCAACTTCATTGACTTGTTCATTTGTTAGAAGTGCAACTGGATTCGGCATGAAGGAGGGTTCATTGGCGGTAGGAACAATGTTTACATTGCGACGAGTCGGCCTATATGAGTCTATGACATAAGCAGTTTGTGCTTCATCCAATGTCCGATACGCTTTGAATCGAGCCTTAGTACCTGAAAATGAATCATATTATCATTTGTAAAAATACCAACTTGACGTCCAACAAAGACCACATAAAAATTATATCTGCCTATATTTAAGTACCTGAAAATGAATCATATTATCATCATTCATACACATACAAAAATGACAAACATTAAGAAGTTTGTAAACCAACCATTCATAAGTAATAGACAATTGTACAAACATACATCATTTAACATCACAATCCCTGTTTCATCACCATGCAAATTAAGAAATTAGACATCAAGTTATATGTCATCATCTAAAAGGCTCCTAACATAAGCCTGTTTTTGTGCTGAAGTTAAACCACAGAAAATATTCGCATATTGAGCATTCTTAGCGAATATCTTTACAGCCCTGACAACTTCGCCAATGGAGAAATTCAAATTGCCAAGCTCTTCACCCAGCTTAGCTCCTTGCATTCCTACAATGGCATCCGCAATTACCCTAGCATTATCTTTACTAGTGTCAATGACACGAGCAAATGATGTTGCAAGGCTTTCTAACGCTTCACTATCCAGCATCTTCCGTTTCCCTTTGTTTTGTTGATTTCCGTTAATGTTGCTGGAAGATGCGACGGAACCGAAAACATGGGCTGAAGTTGTCGGAGCAGGAGTTGTAAGTGGGGCTGGTTGATCAAAAAGGGTAGCAGAAGTTGGTTTAGCAGCTGGTGCTTCACCTTCAGTTTCACCTATCTCAAGAAAGTCAATAGCTTCTGCAGAATCCTGAGCCCTTCCACTAGTGGCTCTGTCTTGCCCAAACACAAACTCAAGTCTTGGGTAAAGCGGGAAAGGCTTGCCAGGACTGTAGTACTTGTTAGGGTGTCTCTGGAATAAACATCAGAAAACGTCAGCATGAAAAACATATGATTATTCGGACACTTCTAAAAACAATCAACAATTAACACAAAATTACCCTCATCCATTCGTCTAGCACTTGCTTGCTGTCCATCTCAATGCATTGCTTGGTTTCATTCCACCCAAACCCACTGCAGTTTAACATGTCAAAAGTCGTCTGATATTTGTCCTTTAACCTCTTGTGCTTATTTTTCATATGCCTCTTGTGAATCCCACAATCAGGAAACTTCTCCACCATCTGTCGACCTAACTTGTAATACTCTATTAGATTCATTTTGTGCTAATATTCTTAGGAAGATTAAAACTTTTTCTTCAATAGGCACATGGCCAGTATTCGTCAACCCACCGTGGACTTGAAGCATTTCACATAACAATGTAAATGCATTTAAGTCCATCCTTAAATCCCACTGGCTATTCCTATCACCCTCATTCAAAATCCTATCTATACTAGCTTGCCTAGTTGGTACTGTCAATGCCCTACTACCTTTAGCATTTTCACTCCTCCTCAGTTTTTTTGTGTATACATACAAGCATAGCAACATGACCATTCTCATTAAATCTAATTCCCCATTCCAAAGCTCAAACAAAGTCAAACACTTAAACATAGCATCATGTTCCTTGTTATCCATTTTTGTAAATAAATACTGTCTGCAAAGATTAAAAAAAATGATTATAAACAAGCCACAACCAATAATACAATAATAAACAAAAAATAAAAATTTGATTAGCAAAAACACCAAGAAAAAGAACATCACATTACATATATATATATATATATATATAAAAGAGAAAAACAAAAGAGAGAGGAAGTGTGAGAAGAAATGGAAATGATAAGAAGATATTGGAAAATTAATTTGGAAGAGATGCTCGAAGCAGGAGTTCAGAAAAAAAATGGGTCCGGATCTCCTGCGGGAATGACTTGAAAGATCTACTAGTAATTTAAAAAGTTTTTGGGAGCGATAAATAAAAAATCAAACGTTGAAATAATTTAACTCCCTTAGTCAGTTCTATTTCTCGATGGGGACAAGGGAAGGGATATAACTTAGCGGTAGAGTGTCACCTTGACATGATGGAAGTCATCAGTTCGAGCCACCGAAATAGTGCTTTACCCCTAGATGTCCAGTCAACTGCTGCGCCTTAACACATTTCGGGGAGAACCAGCTAGCTACATAATTGGTTGCTATCAAAATTAATCACAACAAACAGTCAGTGCCAAGATATACTTCAGACAACACAAGGCATAATCTAAAGTTGCCAAAAACAATCAAATATATGGTAGAATAATGCAGATTAAATTTAGAAAAAAGGAAATACTTGTCAAAAGAAACAGAAGAAAAACTTTGGAGATATATACTCTTAGATATCAGAAATGGGTACTCTTGGATTCAATCAAAACGCATATGCAACCTCTCACTGATTAACAACAACCCAGGATTCCTAAAGAAACAAAGACAAAAGTTAAAAACTTCGAAAGGAAATCAGAGAATGATCCAAAACCCAGAAAATTTTACGCAAATATATGCCCAAAAAAGCTTTCAGGAATCTGCTATAAGAACAAAAAGGGTGACACCGAAGTTGAATATACAATCCAATCCAATCAAGGAAAGTCAGTTGACAATATTAAGGCCAATGAATATGGATGATAGAAGTAACCATAAAGTCGATACCATCCCCGTGGTAAGAAGAAGAGCTAGAACCGAAAATCCACACTATCCATTCAAGAAACTTAAAGCATGCTAATGCCTGGTTCTTTGAATCTATACCCTCTTCATTATCGGTTACCAATGTTTCAGCTTTCTTATAACTAGTTACACTATTTAATATGTTGCTGTCTTCAACGCAATTTGCATGTCCAACTTTTTCAAAAAGGATGTAACTGTAAGGTCCTACTACTATATATGCAAATTGGCATGAAGTCTTGACAACAGCGTTCATTGACAAACTTCAAAAGGAACAGAAATGATTATTTAACACAGACTTTCCAACTTATTTAACACAGACCACGACAATACTGAAACATTTGCAGTGCCCTTCAAGTTAATTTACAAATAAAAGTTTACCCACAAGCATACAAACTCATACCTATGTACAAACTTATAGGATAACCTATACGACGGAGCTGAAGTTCAGAAAGAAGCTCTAAAAAGATAAGTTAATATAATACTATCTGATGCATAGTTCCTCGAGATTTCTCAGAAAAAAGGGGGAAAAAGAAATACCCACATATACCAAGACCCAATAGACCGAAGGTCTCTATTTCTCACAAATCTCCTCCATTTCCTACCCCAGACAAGAAAAAGAAAAGAATAAGAAACTGTTCAACAAATTTGCACAACTAGAGAAAAGTCAAGCAAGGAAGCAGCGACATTTTTCCAGCACAAAATAAAAAACTTACTTGACTGCTGAGACGAACTTGTTGGGAAAAAAAGGGCAGCGTGCGAGAGAGAAGCGTAGAGACTTGACTGCTGAGAGAGAAGAGTGATTTTGTTAAGGGAGAAGGGCAGCGTGCAAGAGAGAACCCTAGACCTGACTGCCGAGAGAGGAGTGTTGGGGTAATTTTGGAAGATGGTTATTTGTTTTGTTTCGGAGACAGAAACAAAATTTTTGCCCTTCGGTTTAGGAAGAAACAAAAGTTTTTGTTTTTGTCATCCGGGGATAGAATAAAAATTATTTGGGACAGCAACCAAACACGCAGAAGGATAGGATTTTTTTATTTTGTCATCTGTCCCCACTAAAGGGGACATCAACCATACACTGCGTAAATGGTAAGATTTTGGCCTGGCCCGTTCGGTTCTGCTTGGTTGGATTTTGATCCGAGTTGATCAGATCATGAGCGAATCACAGACTAAAATAGTTCCGATCTAATAATAAGATTTTGGACTAGCCCATTCAGTTCTGCTTGGTCAAATTTTGATCCGAGTTGATTGGATCATGGCTAAAAAAGTTCAGCCAGATCGGACTACTAGCCGGGCTGAGCTAGCTGACTCGTGCCCCAATTGAAATAACAAAAATGGCGTAGTTAGAATGAAGAGATCTTTTTTACGGCAAGTTAGTTTGTTAAGTGCATCTGTTAGGGCCTGGTCCGTGGCCGACTGGAATAACAAAAACAACTTCGTTAGACTGGGGGGATCTTTTCTACGGCAAGTTAGTTTGTCAAGTGCATCTGTTGGGCCCAATAAGCTTCGTATCCACTTGACCTCGCGTTGAAGAATTCACTTGCATAGTAAGAGCAAAATTAATGGCGTCTTGGTGCGCTTTGAGACCCTCTAACGTCCCAGTTGTGAAGTTGGGCACACTGCAAAGCTGCAGGTCCCTGGCTGTTGGTTGTGTCTCCGCCTTAGGCTCTGCCATTTGGCGGCAGTCTTCGCTTTCTTCTAATCGACTCATTGCTTCTCCTTTCGCTTCCCTCGGCACCACCATTTTTCCTGGTCTCTCTCTCTCTCTCTCTGATTTTAATTCTCTAGATTGCTGAGTTTTTGTTATATACATGGGCAAATAATGCTTTATGTTTGAAACTTTTGTTTTCTTTTTAATTTTCTCGGATTATATTATATGAACTTTTCTTGCTTAGGGGTATCTGCAGAAATCTATAGATGTGAGAGTAGTAGATATTGTTGAAAATTAAATAAGAATGGAACAAAAAGGAATTTGTTATTTTTGGTATTCTCTTAGGTTGGTGAGGTTTGGGAGGTGAAGGAAACGGGCTGTGGTTTTGAAGAAATAAGATTTGGAAATATAAGATAATTATATTTTTTTCGAAAATTATATAAGATGATTATATTTTTTTCTAAATGTTATTGATTTTGGGTGAGTTATTATATACTTTCGCTCTGGAGTTCTTTGGTAAGATCGTATCAACGTTGCTCGGTTTGTACGTTGTACTACAAGGAATGATGCGATTATTTTGCAATTTGGTTCGTCAGTGATCCGGTGCTTCAAACACAGTTTGTGATTTCTGTTATTGATCGTAAAGTTATCAAGAGATAACGCTAAATAGATGAATTAGGGAGACCAAGCGGAATGAAAAGAGAAAGACATGCGATAGTGGATTTATAACTATGACCAATAACGAACTAGTCAGGAGCATGCATTGAAGAGCTTGTAGTCTTTAGACTGAGCTCTAGTATCACCCGTGTGCTTTGTTGTTCAATTCACTTTGATACTGGTTTGTGCATTAACATTGGCAATTATATTCTGGTGTTGTAGCTAAGAAAGAGGCAGTAAAGACAGACAAAGCTCCCGCAGCCTTGGGACCATATTCCCAAGCCATCAAAGCTAATAACATTCTCTACGTTTCTGGTGTTCTAGGTCTCATTCCAGAGGTATGCTCCACTACAGGATATGACTTGCTTCTGGGATATGTTTATTTATTTAATTATGTACTTGGTTCATTTTCTGACAATAATTGAGTTTTTTCGTCCCTTTTTTCTTGGTGTCTTTTATTTCTTCCACATCTTTTACCTGCCTAAAATGTTTTTTTTTTTCCTGATTGTAAGCCATTATTGGATGTTTTGTTTCTTTGAAACAACTAGGAAGTTGTACTTTTGCATATGCTTAAGTGCAGAGCTAGTGGCAAGATTTTTCCCATCATTTTACTTTTCATTCTTATATTTTGGAAAACCAACTATCTGTAAAATGAGCTTTTGATTCACAGGTTTGCTTTTGGTCTTTCATGTGTATTAATAATTAGACTTTATGGTGTTTTAATCCAGACCGGGAAGTTCATCTCGGATAGCATTGAGGATCAGACAGAGCAGGTAAATAAGCAATGTTGTACTAATGTTCTAGGTTGCAAGGATTGTTTTAGCCTGTGATAATCAGTTGATACAATTATTCTTTGGCCTTTTGTTTTAAGATGAGCTTTGGGTGTTATTTATGGGACTTAATAGCTGATGAGCTGTTGTTGAACAAACAAATGCTCAGTTTGTTTGCCATGCTTGATGAGCATATTAAATTTCTTCTGATATTTTTATACATTAGTTTTACAGATGCCAATTGCAATACAGTGGGATTTGGTAGACCCGGTATTATTGGATTTTCAACCAAAATGATTAGAAAAGTTCTATACTGCTGTGGAAATTTGGAGTTTGTCACATATTTATCCAGGGGAACAATTTGCTGTTTTAATATTTTCTTTGCATTGGAGCACATCTATATCCAAGTTTACATATTCTGTCAAACCTGAAGTTTTGAACTTCTTAATGATCAATCTACATGTTTCTTAAATTGTGTGCCAAAGCTACAGCAAGTAGTCATTTCAGCTGATCTTCATCTCCCCTCAAATACCAATAAGGCCGTTTGCTTTTTGAAAACTATTTTTAGTTTCAACTCCAATCAAATTTTGTATATTGAGATCTGCATCTGATTTTACTAATTCCATATTCTCTTCCCTAATGTGCCGAGGCCTAGCTTTACTCTGCTCTAAGATCTGTCTGCGGTTTTACTCAATGATATCTTTTCAACTCCAAAGCTGCAAAGCATATTGGTGATTTTGTGTCTGGGTCTATGAATTTCTCAGGTGCTTAAGAATATGGGAGAAATACTGAAAGCAAGTGGCACTGACTATTCTTCAGTAGTAAAAACAACGATTATGTGAGATAGATTCTATTTTCTCCAAGATCATGACTATATGCAAGGACTGAAAAATAAAATCATCTACTTCTGCTCTTTCTTGGGTTTGTCACAGGCTTGCTGACTTGAAGGATTTCAAGAAGGTCAACGAGATTTATGGCAAATGTAAGTTGTTAGTAATTCTTTATTGTCGTAAGAATCTCAACAAAGTACCACTTGTTTCATCTACTATTGGTGTAGGACGAGTAGATGATATATCAAATTAGTACGTAGAACTCATTAACAGTTC
Source organism: Erythroxylum roraimae (assembly GCA_027568915.1). NCBI lineage: Eukaryota > Viridiplantae > Streptophyta > Magnoliopsida > Malpighiales > Erythroxylaceae > Erythroxylum > Erythroxylum roraimae. The sequence continues at coordinate 38,500,520 of JAOSBL010000212.1, forward strand.
TAAAATTTGGCTGCTGGAATTTGAGTTTTAGGTTTCGGATTTCAGTTTAGGCTGTTGGAATTTCAAGTTTGGAAAAAATAAAATTTTAGGTCTGATATGGCTAGAATTTAGGGTTGGTTGCTGAAAATTCAGGTTAAAAATTTTGAAATTTTAGTGAGATAACAAACAATGAAGGGTAAGGAAATAGGAATCACTCATAGAATCTAAGAATCACTTTTAGAAAAAAGGCATCACACTTTCTAATTGAAAACTCAAGTTTATAGAAAAGATTCGAGATCTTTTTTTGTTGAAGGATTGAGTGCACACATACATATATAGAAGTTTTTAGAACTTTTATTCTAGTAGTAAAAGGGTTCTTAACTAAAATATTTGAAACGAAATTGGATCATATTCTAATAAGAATTCTATATTCTTAAATAAATTTAATTCCTAAACAACTAGGATAACATATCTATGACTCTAATATGATATCTAACTTACTGCTACTTTCTATTTAATAAGGAAACCTATTATAAACTAAATTTCACCCGTTGTTGTCATTGTTGGCCCCCTTAGCTCCCACTCTTCATTCCAGCAAATTAAAGCTTATGGTTGAAAATTTTGCCCTCTTTTTATTTCTTTTATAAACTCTAAGGTCTTTTGCGTCAATTCTCCTTGGCTTGTTTTAAATCATCTTCGATGTAAAATGTGATAAATACTAATCATATTAGTATGCATTCAACTTCTGGAATTCAAATTCTAAAATTCGAGTGTTGTCAGAAATTAATCTTCCTTTCCATTTGACAAGAAATTACTAAAATCCATTAGCTCTTGTTGCTATAAATTTTTCATCAAGAACATCTTCTATCTTCTCTTTAAGATGAGGAATGACTAGAATTCTCACAATTAAAGTTGGAGATTGTGTATCGTCATGTCTATGATAAATAGATAAGTCCGCAACATTAAAGATTGAACTATTTCTCATATCACTTAGTAATTTTAAAACATAAACATTAACACTTATTTTCTTGAGGATCTTATAAGGCCCAACACTTCTTGAATGAAGGTTTTTATATTTTCCCTTTGAAAAACACTCGGCAAATCCTTATCATCACCATATCCTCTTTATTGAATTCTACCAATCAGTGATGTTGGTCAACGTGTTCTTTATAATTTAAGTTGTTGGTTGTTATCTTTCGTCGTACCTTATCGAAGATATTTCTCATGTTACGCAAAACCTTCAGCTTCAACACTAACTTGTGTTATTTGTGATAAAGGAACCATATTAGTACGCTTTTGTTGGGTGAATTCCCAAAACTATCTCAAAGCAACTTTTACCAGTTGATCTATTTATAGAATTATTGTATGCAAATTCTGCCGTAAGAATTAGGTTTCAATTATTCACATTATCCCTACCAAGCATCTTAACTAATCCCCCAAGCTTCTATTCACCACTTCAATTGTCCATCGTTTAGGGAATAGAAAAAACTGAAAGCTGAAGCTTAGTGTTTAATATTTTTCACGTAGTTCTCTAAAAGTAACTCATAAATTTTAGATCGTGACTAGCAACAATAGTTAAAGGTAGCCCATGGAGACATACAATCTCTTTGAAGAAGAGTTTATCAACGCGGACAACATCATAAGTCTTAACCATTGTATTTGCTAATAGTTTCATAACAAAATCACATGGCTTTTCTACCATATAGGAATCAAGAATATACGTATTATTGTTGCTTCTAGTCAAATTCATTAACTTGTGATTATTGTCGAATTTTGACTCTGCAAGTGCACTCACAATTTCTCTTTTATTCATATGTTGTGTTAATTTTGCATTTTTATTCAAATCTTCTTCTCCTGCGTCACCCAATACATCCTATTCTTCGTAAACCCGATTTTTTGTTTTCTCAACACTAATGATAATTCCAAAACCTTTACTTGCAAGTTAATCTTTTTAGCTCCATGGTCAGTTATTTTAGCATGTTGACGTTTTGTTGTTTCAGCTTGTTCTTCTTGTTTTTTTAGCTTTCTGTTCAATTGTTTCAGCTTTAGGATTTGCCAAAGAATCCCATTCCTCCAACTTCTCTTCAACTTTAATGATACGATCATCTCTTATTGTCAAACTCTCCATGCCATCAGTTATCTGATCATCTTCTGCATATAGGATCAAAAATTCTAATTGATCAGTTAATGGAAGGTGCCAACCATTTCACCACCCATTTTTTCAGGCAGTGTCTGTTAAATTTGATTTAAATCAAAATCAAAATATGATTTTCCAGTAAATATTTGCCCTTACATTGTATGTTGTTGATTGATATTAGTTCATCTTGCTTATTATCACTTTCGCCTTATTCAAAATTAGATATACGATGTTGGTTTGTAAAATTATTTTTTGTTGGAGTTTTGACTTTGGGGGAATAAATTTCAAGGAAAATTGAACATGCTTTCTTGTGAGAGTTGTTACATGTAACTTGGTTTTTGGAGTGCTCGTGGACGAGGATCATCGATGTCCAATTATTTTTTAAAATTTTTAGAAATATTTCATCTCTCTCTAGGTTGCTGAGTGGTCTTCTATGCGTTCTTACACTAGGTATTACCATTATCAACCAAAGCTCTGATACCAAATTAATGTAGGACGAGTGGAAGATGTATTAAACTAGTAGTTAGAACTCACAAAATTTATAAAATTTGGCTGCTGGAATTTAAGTTTTAGATTTGGGAATTTAGCTTAGGTTGTTGGAATTTCAAGCTTAGAATAGGTGGAATTTTAGGTTTGATATGGCTTGAATTTAGGATTTTGGTTAATGAAAATTCAGGTTAAAGTGCTAGAATTTTAGTTAGGTGAACAAACAATGGAGGGTCTCCTAGAATCTAAGAATCACTCTCGATAAACTTAATATAAACTCAATTTCAGCTCTTATTTTTTTGCTGTCACCTCAACTCCCACTTTTCATCCCACTAAATTAAAGCTTGTGATTTTACTGATTTGCTCTGTTATTTCTATAATAAATTCTAAACTCTTTTGCATCAACTACATTCACTTATGGAAGTAGTACTCTGCATCTGATCAAAATATCGTAATTCCTCAATCTGCATGATTTACTAATGCTCTTCATATGGAAAATTTTATAACTGTTGATAATCAGAATTAGTTCGTTAATGATTATTTCATGTGGAATGAGTCAAATGAGTGCAGAGTTCCTTAATTCTAAAGATCAAATTTAGTCTGGTTGTTACTAGTGAGACATGGCAAAAGGCCGGATACTGTATTTCAAACTAGAAAATTTAGCCATTTTAAGCAAATTCGTGGTCCAAATGAACAGGTCCGTTGCAAAATCTGGATGCTTATATTGGCTTGCAGTACTAAATCTCTGTCATTGCAGAATGCTTTCCGAGACAGATTGTTGTGGAATTGTGAAAGAAACAGTAGTTCTTATCAGTAAAAATAACATATCTAATACATTTTGTTTCCTCCAAAACTTCTGTTTTTCTGCAGACTTTCCTGCTCCATTTCCTGCTCGTTCAACATATCAGGTGGCGGCATTGCCAATGGATGCCAAGATTGAAATTGAGTGCATAGCTCAACTACCGCAAAAGATAGAGCCTATCCCTGTTTAAACAACTTTGAGTGCACTATCCTCTGGATGTAGTCCAATCAATAACAAGGTTGGAGAGTATGCACATGGGACTGGTGCTCTATATGTGTGCTCCAACATCCCCTGTATTTAGTTTGATCTAATGCTAGCTCTTTGTTGTAGTTAAACATTTATTAGATGGAAGGCCAGACTGGACAGTATGTTTAAATTTAAGATAATGTTCTTCTTTTGCATTCAGCAGGGAAATGCTTTACAGGAGAAAATGGTGTATCAAAGCTTGGCCCTTGGCGTAGAGATGGAATGATGAGAGTATCAACCCATGCTCTTACTTTCCCATCTACTGAAAGCTCCGGTCATGATGTTCTTATTATCTCTACCCTCTGGCCATGAATTGTATAATCCTCAGCTTGGTGGTAGGTATTATTTGAAAACTTAGAATCTTTGATAAAAGCTGTTAAAACTTTTAAATGGCACGAGAAGAGGAAAGACCTTTTTCACATCCCACTTAAGTTGCGGAATTGAAAAAGTTGTACGATTATGTTGTTACAGTTGTCTTTTCTCCTCTTTTGTGCACGACGTGGAAATTGGAATCTCAACAAGGGTAATTAAATTCTGTGGGACTGTAACTCAAATTTCTAGTCAATGAAAGATGATTCTATTCTAAACACATTGACCAATTTTAAAAAATTATTGATTAATTGATGCGTATTATAATTATTTTACTTGTTCCTGTTTATTTAATTTCCTAAAATCAGACTAACTCTAGCTTAAAATATATATATATATATATATATAGTTAATTAGCTTTAATTCATAGATATCGAAAATAATTAATTATTAGTAAATTTTAATATTTGGGATATGTCCATAATAAGTTTCTATAGAATTAAACCTATACGTTTATTTTACATATATTAAAATATTCTTAATGTACTTTTAGCACTTAAATATCTGTACATTAAATATTAGATAATAAATTCTTATTCACAAAATTAAAATTATTTTGCAAATATCTAAAATGATTAATTATTAATAAATGCTAATTATTCTAAAATATGCACAATAATTATCTACAATACTAAAATTATACATTTATTAATTCAAAATATTTTTAAAAAGAATTATTTGAAATAGATATTTATCATGTGTGAGAATATATTCACATGTATCAAAATATTAAATTGTTGCCAATTCTTAATGTACTATTATTTAATTGATGAATGCAATTAATAATAATTGCAAGTTATCATATGTTATAAAAATTATAAGTATGATATAAAAGTATTTTAAATTTTTATTTATGAGAATGTTATCATATTTATTGAAAATTTTGAAGCAATAAAAATAATTAGGAAATCTTTTCATAATATTTGTAATTTCAAATATAATTTTTCATTCTTTAAAAATAATAATTATTTGATATAAAATACTATATTTTAAATTAAACTACATGAAAAATATTACTAATGTCATATAATAAAGAGATAACAGATCTTAAAGTGCATAACCTTTTGAGATTTTTTCAATCCACTGTCTTAGTTTTTAAAATTTTCAATTGAGTGACCATTTTTCAAATATTAACAGTTCAGTTAAAACATTAATTTTTTTAGTCATTTGATAATTTGACTAACAAAATCTTTGTTATTCATGACATGTAGAATTTCATATAGAAAAATAGTGGTCATAATTAGATTGAAGTAGAGAGAATTTTTCAGAGTTGACACTTATATTTCATAAACTTAATTATTAAGGTTTTAAAAGATTAGTCACTCAATTGAAAATTTTAAAAGCTTTGGCGTTGGATTGAAAAAAATCTTAAAAGATTAGATTATCCCTATAATAAATTCTGAAGATGAATTTGAGGACTCGATATATAAGAGGCAAGATTTTGAAAAACATCCAAAATTTAAAAGATGCAATTTGTAATTTTATGACAGCTTTAATGGAGTCCTTAACAAAAAAAAAAAGTAAGAAGTGAATATATTTTTGTATGGTAACTCTAGTTTACCAAGCTAAAGATAGAAGGGTGACCAATCATCAGTAGATTTTGATGAGTAGGAGTTGGATGTTGATTCACCATATGGTGATTCAAATGAAATTGGAAGCCATTGTGGTGGTTTCTATAATAAAAAAAAAAAGGAAAAAGCATAAATGTTATGAGTTCAATATGGAGAAGAAATTTAAAGTTGGCATTAAATTCCAAGTTGGAAAGACCTTTGATTTAGTTGAGACTTTTAGAAAAGCTCTTATTTATTATATAATAGAGACTACCATGAATATGTGAAGAATGACATATAAAGAGTGAAAACTATATGTAATAAGTAATGTTCATGGAGGATAAATGCTTTATAGAAACAACAGAATGAATTATTTTAGATTAAGACATACTAACATTAGCATGAATACATATGAGAGTACAAAAATAAGTGGTGTCATTATGACTTGATTGCCAAGAAATACCTATCATATTTTAGATATAACCCTAATTGGGATATCAATGATTTGAAGGGTTCTCCACAAAGTAACTTTGATATAGAACTCAGTGACAAGAAGGCATATGAACGAAAGCTAGAACATTGCAATTGTTAATGGTGAGGATGGCAAGTAGATTGGGAAGTTAAGAAGTTGTAGATTGGCTATTTTGCAATTTAATGAGAAAAATTCTTTCATCTTGAATTACTCAAATAGAACATTTGAATGTTTGTACATATTCCTAAACACATGCGAAAAAATACTTTATCAACTTATAGGTTAATAATTTACATAGATGGCTTGCATTTGAAGCACAAATATGGAAGAAAACTTTACAAACTGTGAGTGTTAACACTAACAAAACATATTCCTCATTGCTTAGGTTGTTATTCCCATATAAAACAGAGTTATATGAAGATGGCATTCTAAAGTGCTTATAACAAGATGTTAAGAACTATATCAAGACAAGTTGGGTCTTTATATCTGATTATCAAAATGTGTAACTTTGTCAATTACATTTTCAGTTTGAAAACATATTTCATTTGATATCGTTTTTAAGGCATAACAAGCTCAATCTATCCCATTGTTATTTTTTACTAAATTAATAGTCATGACAAGTTTAAATCAATGTAAAATTAATAAAATTTCATGCTATTTACTGTTTCTTTATAAAATTATTAGGATTGATACTATCTACTGCTTTTCTATAGTATTGGAATTTATGTTCTCTACTATTTTGTAATATTAATGGAATTCATTGTGAAAGTCATAGGTGTTTTCTTCAAAATCGTATATTATAAGGAGCCTTTTCCCTGAACTTGAAACCACAAGAGGCTGGAAAATGATTGACGTGATTATCTTAAGTATCGAAATATTTGGGTAATTTGTCTCCAAATATAATATCTCAACTTCCATTTACAAAAACTCAGTAACATGTATAGGATGTAAATTCTCACTCTATTTTATGTAAAAGTACCAAATACATAACGATTTATCATAATAAAATGAAGAGATTTTATACAATTGAGCAAGATGATAAACAATCTTCACAAATACAATTTTGGTTTGTTACAATCATATGATAACTCCAACATTATACATACCATGATATTATACCTATATATAGTACCCAATGTTAACAATGCTTTGCTTTCATCCATACATAATTTAGTGCATATACAAATCCAACAACAACAAAAACAATAAAAATCATTTATCATTAATCTTCATGTCTAAATGTTTTTATTGTCATTTTTCAACTTTGCATTCTTATAGATAAGCCTATTTATCACTTTAATGCTTCTTTGAGTAAATTTCTTTCCATATTAAGCTAAACAATCACATTTCTTTGGAATCTACAAACACATTATTACACATTTCAAAATACTCACCCTTTAGTTTAAAAGCAAAGGAACTAAGAGACATATATTTATACATAACCTCTTAATAAAAGACTTAACCATATAATCATTTGAGTGCAACTACATAATCTTTTTTATTTTCAGGTAATCAACCAAGAAGTTATCAATAATATTATGATACCTCAATAGAAGTAATATATAATGCTACATGGAAAAATTACAAAATTTATAGAAGCATCTTCTAATATATTTGACAATTATTCAAATAGGGTAAACATTTATAGCCAAGAATAAGCTAAAAAGGTACTTCTAAATAATACAAAGGATGGAAACATTGATAAAATATAAAATCCAAACTCAACATGTTTACTTTGTTCATACAGTAGAGTGAGAGAAGCTCAAACTATCACTTGTATTTTCCTCACACTTAAAACTAACAAAAGGTCATAAATTAAATAACTAAAAGTGATGAAGAAAAAATAAAATAGAAGGGACTTGGCTAAATATCAAAGATCTTAGAAATAAAAAATATGCTAAAAGTGAAGCATGTAATTGGCAACATCAAATACATCAAAACAAACAAATTAACAAATTAAACCACAAGAATCCTTCGAATTTGAACACTATCCAATTTATGCTCACACAGGGGAACAAATTGTCTAAAAAGATGCCAAGAAGAGAGAAACCTAAAGTGGAATTTTGGGTAACTATTTTGTGGGTGACAAATTATAGGGAAGTGGGAGAGAAATGAGCTAAAATGAGTTTTGAGTTGTAAGAAAAGATGGCTATATCTAGACTAAATGTGTGCCTTAAGGGAATGATAATAAAAATTATAATGAATATAGTGAAAAATAGAAATAGATATGACTTTCATTCTTCGTTATATTGGGAGATATAGAGTATTGCTTCAAAAAGGGGATATAAAAATATTGTTTATATGATCATTATATATTACCACTCATCCTTTTTCATTCTTTATCTATTCTTTTTTTCACGGACCTACCAACCAAGCAATTCCTAATTCCTCAATTTTCAGGTGCTCAATAGTTTCTTATGTTATTACCAATGTGGCTCTCCATCTGCTTGTATAACAGTGTCACATCATGATTTAATTTGAAGCAGTCGTGATGCCACTTTGTTGGAGAGAAGTGGTAAAAAGAAAAGTGGCAGAGAAGAAGTGATAAAAAGAAGTGTTTGTATTAAACCAAAAGATTTATTTCAGATTTAACTTTTCGAAAAAAAGACTTATTTAAGATTCATTCCAAAACTGATATTTATAATAGTACAAAGTGACACATAATCTTAACTCTTTAAAAATATCATATCCATTACATATGAATACTAAAATGACTCTTAAAAATACTGAAAATACAAACACCCATACCACTGTGACTAATTACAGTTACAAGTTTATCTTTATAATACTTTGTTGTTAGGTCCTCTTTTATTTTTAGGAGGTGTGGTGGGTATAGATTCTTGCCACTAATTCCATATTCCCTTGTAGCAATCAGCACGTAAGTTGTAAGGACATAACTACAACAAAGCTACCACGCAAAACTCAGAAGAGGTAGACAGTATAACATAATTATGTCACAAATGTAGATTGATCACTTGCGTTTAAACTTCCACTGCACCATTTAAACATTAATCGACAGCAACAAAGACATTCAAATGTATGTCCTTGGTTTCGATTCAGTGATATACAGTGGAGAAGTTACTCTACAAATAGATATGGCCACAAAATTAGGGCTGAAATTGAAACAATGGAAAGTGACATGCATAGCCACAAGCTAAGAAGATTTTACAATCCGCAGTACTAGAATGAATTATTTAAGTGGATAAATATGCCATATTGCCATAACAAGATGCTACCTTATCTTATTCTTACTGCTCTATTATTTCTAGGGAAGTCTCATAGTTTAGATGGATTCCAATATCGAGTAATTAGGAGATATAAATGAAGTAAGCTCTGGGTCTTTTTCAAACCTAGCCATAGCTTCCTTATTCAAATGAACATTTACTGCGATACCTCCTTCTTTGGTGTCCATGAAGAAAACTTGATTTTCTATATGCCAGTGCGTTAGTCCTGCCAGCATAGATTTTTCCCATCCAAAGTCAGTTTCATACACCGGAAACTGACAAAAACTACTGAAGGCAAGAGCAACCATATTTTCTCTATTACGTGCCTTATCTCTCTCCTTCATCAATTCTTTATAGCTTTCACCATCTTGAATTTTTTTCACGTACTTTGCGTCCCAGTTCTTATGTTTTCTCTCAGTTGATTTAGAATATTAAAGTACGCGTCATTGGCATTCATGTCAAGCATTGCGACCACTAGCTCGTCAATGATATTCCCGATATGCCGATACGATAGAGGAGGGGTCATCCTTGAACGTCATCCTTGAACGCAAGTTCACTACGTGTTTAACTACATAGATTGTATCAACATTGTGATCTGACTGAACAGTAGTAACGAATCTCATAAATATAAAAGTTGTCAAGATCTCAATTTGTGTGGGTTACTCAGTCATGCTACCACTTTTGATGTATATATGCTTAAGAGCGCTATGCTTGACATGCTGAACATAAATCACCTTGACACGGAATGATTCTCATCCTTGTTGATGAGCTCATATTCAGATATGTTAGCGAGGATAAAGTAGTTAGCTGTGTCAAAACGAGGCACATTTACAGTTCCATTACCTCTGTTAGTGTGCTGGCATTTCAGTTCCACCTTTTCAGTTCAGATTTTTCCTTTATTTCTGCAACAATAACTTAGTCAATGTAGTTGCTTGATTTCCCGAGCTTAGTGGCTATTAGTAGCATGATTTTCTCAATTAGTTTTATCCATTATGTGAAAGTAGCTGCTAGATAGGGAAGTTTGTTATTTCCTCTGTGTATAAATTCTGCAGTTTGAATGAATAAAAATACTTCCTGTTTTCCAATCTTTGCTATCATATTTTCTTTCTCATATAGTTGTTGTTTTCCAACTTTGTATGGCAACTATATCCTTCTATTTTTTCCAACAGTGGTATCAGAGCTTTAGTTGGTCTTATAGGACCAGCAGAAAAATTTTTTGAATCACAAAACTAACGTCCAAACTTTTATACTACTGCAGCTATTTTGATCTAGTTTCCGTAGCTTACATACTTCTATTTTAAACTTGCTATTGCTTGTTGCTGTCTTTTGAACAATTTTTTGAACTTTTTTCAAACTTGTTTTAATCACTTTGCAGCTGCACATCTACATCTATTTTTAAACCATTCTTTTAAACCGTAATCAAAATGTCCTCTAGTAGCATTGCTTTAAATCCTTCAGAAGTCTTCAATGGTGAAAACTATCAAATGTGGCTAGTAAAAATGTAGTCTTATTTGAAGGCCTTTGATCTTTGGGAAGTTGTAACAGAAGATAGGCCAGTGCCTCCTTTACCCAGAGATCCCACCATAGATCAAATCAAGTTCAATAGTGACGAAAAAGCCAAAAAATCCAAAGCCAAGACATTCATTCAAAATTCTGTAGGACACTCTATTTTCCACATAATCATGGCTTGCAAGACAGCAAAGGAAGCTTGGGATACATTAAAAGAAGAGTATCAAGGAAGTGACAGAACCCGGCAAATGCAAGTGCTAAATTTGCAGAGGAATTTTGAGTCTCTAAACATGAAAGAGGATGAAACAATTACTAGGTATTCTGATTGTATTTCTTTAATTGTTAACAACATCAGATTACTTGGAGAAGATTTTCCTGACAACAGGATTTTAGAAAAAGTTCTTGTAACTCTTCCGGAGAGATTTGAATCCAAAATATCCTCTCTTGAAGAGTCCAAGGATCTCAACAAGATATCATTAGCTGAGATAATAAGTGCTCTTCAAGCACAAGAGCAAAGAAGAACTTTTAGGCAAGATAAGATTATCGAAGGTGCATTCAAAGACAAAAACAGCTCCATTTCTGATCCTACTGGAGTGAAGATGTTAACTACAAAGATGAAAGGAAAAAGTTTTTCTCTTGACTGGAAAGAAGCTAACAAAGAGGTCAAGAAGAAGGGAAAAAGCCTCTGCCAATAGAAAATTTAAAGCTTTGAAGATTTTGTCACCAAAATGCCAAAGAGGAGTGTTAGTGTGCTGGCATTTCAGTTTCACCTTTTCAGTTTAAATTTTTTCCTTTATTTCTGCAACAATAACTTAGTCAATGTAGTTGCTTGATTTCCTGATCTTAGTGACTGTTAGCAGCATGATTTTCTCAATTAGTTTTATCCACTATATGAAAGTGGCTGCTAGATAGGGAAGTTTGTTATTTCCTATATGTATAAATTCTGAAATTTGAATGAATAAAAATACTTCCTGTTTTTAAATCTTTGCTGTCATATTTTTTTCTTCTCATATAGCTGTTGTTTTCCAACTTAGTATAGCAACTATGTCTTTCTATTTTTTCCAACAACCTTGAGCAACGATTGCCCAAGTGTTGAAGAATACAATTGCTGATAATGCATCCAAAAGTTTGGGGGATATACAAGCCACAATTACCATCCCACCACATTCAAAGTAAGTGACTTAGACGGAAGCAACCAAATCATTGTAATCAAACACATCAAAAGGAAGTAAATTATTGAGATTATTGCCATATGGGTTTTGTAAGATTTGCTGTAGAGTGCCTTTGGCCTTTGGTTCCAAGAAAGGAACTCCCTCGTCATTGCAGTCTACGTTGGAGTTCCTTATCAAACGTCCAGTGAAAGGGTAAAACATGGTTAAGGTCTCAGACAATGATTCCTTAAGCCTTTGGTGTATCTTTTTATTGTTGGTGCTCAATGTTCTAGGATAGAAAAATAGTAGTGGTTGGAAATATTGGACCAATGGTGGTTGACAAATTAAATCCTACTTATGTTTTGATAATAATAAAATGATAGAATTGGTTAAGAAATTTATTGCAGGTGTTTTGGATTGAAAGAAATCTAGAAGACATTATAAATCATTAAGGAATCAAGAA
>JAOSBL010000212.1:38544284-38558378 GCA_027568915.1 Erythroxylum roraimae
TTTGATGGAAAACTCTGTGTAAGGGAACAAGCTCGAAGAAGATAACCACGAAGAAGATATTTTTAAGACAAGACAAATAGTGTCTTTGTCTTTCAAAGTTAAAAGAACAGTAGTAAACTTTTAGATCAACTTTACATGTGACACTTGTCACTCATCCATCTTTTAAGGCTTTAACTAATCCAACCAACTCTAATATTTTCACTACAATTGTCTCTCAATTTTTAATATCATTTTCTTACAAATTCTAAAGTCATCAATAAAATTCTTCAATATCATTTGACTCTTATTTTTATTTCCATTTATCAATTTACTTGCTAGGTGGAAATTTTCCTAGTACAATAATACTCAACATTTTCGAAAAATTTCCCCACAATTCTCCAGAAAATTCTAAATCATTACATAAATTCTCCACATCAATTTCTCAATACTATTAATTCACAATACTCAGATGATCACATTTATAATCAATTATACCTGGCAATTCTCAATGAATACATGTACAGTCATTTTAATGTGTGCAAAATTTTAATTCACTTGTGTGTATGCTAACAATATGCATGAGCATGAATTTTTTTTTCCTTAATCTCTCATTGATCCCTCATGTATCGTACTTTCGGGTTCTAACTCTTAATATTAGAACGAGATGTTACATTGAAGGTTTAAATTTTGACATTCATGCTTAAGTTGAGGCTCGCAAAACTGAAACTATTCCTGCTACAGTTTATTTCCTAAGGTTGCAAGAGGAGAAAATTAACATAGAAAACAATAGTGCCAATAAGGATGGTAATAAATTAATCATTACTAAGTTAATTGCCCTAGTTATTTGGAATACTAAACACCTAACCTACAAGGAGCTTAAAGAGAGATTAACAAAAGGTTTATATTGGCACTGTGATGAAAAGTAATAAAGGGAGCATAATTTCAAACAAGGGAAACTTTTGATAATTAAAGTAATCAAAAGTGAACTAGAGGTTAAAACTATTAATTCTGCTAAAGAAGATACTAATGATAAGGAGATTATTGTATGAATTACACAAACAAATCTTGCACTAGTTGGCTATTCTAATCCTTAAACTATGAAGATTAAAGGAGTTCTTGAAAGGCCAATATATTACTGTTTTAATTGATACTAGTAGGACTAACATTTTTCTTGATTGCAGGTTTTCTCAAAGATTGACTTATCATATCAAACATTATTATAAGTTCGAGGTAAAGGTCACAAATGGGCAAGTTTTAACTTATGATAATAATTGTACTAAAGTGAAGCTGGTTATGCATTTTTTCTTGCTACCATTAAAAGATTATAAAGTGGCAATGAGAATGAATATTAAGTTTAGAGATATTTCATAAATATTTTCCAAATTGACCATGAAATTTTTCCTTATCAAAAATAAGCGATCCTCAAATGCATACATGATAGCAAGATCTAAATTTTCTCTAGCCACATAATGAAAAATATTTTTCGAGAAACAAACTATGGGTTTCTAGTACAACTATGATGCATTAATTAAAAAATATATATACTCTTCACAAGATAAAGGTGTTCAACCTTTTCTTACGAAATTCACAGATATATTTATAAAACCGTAAGTATTTCCTCATTGAATCACATAACCATATGATACCTTTTTTTTAAGGAATGCACCAAGTATCCTTACTTTCAAAAGATAGAGATTGAAAAATTATTAATGACAAGCTTGAAGTATAGATCATAAAGTCTAATGTTAGTTCCTAATTCTCTTATGTGTTATTAGTATAAAAAAAGGATAGATCTTGATGTATATGTGTTCAATATTGAGTAGTAAACAAAATCATAATAAAATACAAGTATCATATTCCTGTGGTAGAAGAGTTGCTTGATAAACTTGGAAGTGCTTAATTTCCTACTAATCTAGATTTACAATATGACTATCATTAAATTCAAGTACATAAAGATGATATTCAAAAAACTACTTTCAAAATATATGATGGTCACTGTAACTTTTTGGTAATGTTTTTACAATTAACTAATGCATCATCCACTTTTCAAAGTTCAATAAATGATATCTTTAGTGTTTCTATCTTTGTAAATTTATTCTTATTTTCTTTGATGATATTCTAATATATAACTCATCTGAAGAAATCAACAAATTACATTTATGGGTTGTCTTCATCTTCTTAGGGATCAATTTTTTTTATTAAAAATCAAAATGAAATTTTGCATAAAACATGGTGGAATATTATAAACATGTTGTTTCTAAAAAAGTTCTTGCAGTTGATACTTCCAAAATTCAAGGGATGAAAACGTAGTCACTTTCAAACTTAATTAACACTTTACAAGGATTTTTAGGACTTACTAGTTAGTATAAAAAATGTGTAAAATTACGAAAATTTTAATGCTCCATTGGCATCACTTTTAAATAAGGTTGCTTCAAATTGACCGAGAAAGCAACTCAAGCCTTTAGTTTCTCTTAAGCATGTTAAAACTATAACATTAATCCTTATTTTGCCTGATTTTAATAAGTTGTTTGTAATTGAATATGATTATGTTAAGAGTGGATATTGGAGCCATATTAATGCAAGAAGGTTAACCAATAGTTTATATAAGTAAGGAGCTTTTCCCATCTCACCTTAGTCAATATGAGCAGGAAGTTTTTCCGATTACTAAATGGTGGCCTTACTTAATTGGTTGGTATTTCTAAAAAATTGATCATAAGAGTTGAAAATATTTTCTTAAGATACGAGTTTCTTCTTTAAAGTAGCAAAAATAGGTCACTAAAATTTTGAATTTTGATTATAAGATTGCTTATAAGAAAGGGAGTGAGAATTTGGCTATTGACGCCTTTTCTCAACTTATAGAGCGAGATGAAATGATAGTAATGTCCTTTTTAACTTGCAAAATAATGAAAATTATTAGGAGTGAATGTTCAAACAATTATGAAATTCAAGAAATTATTAAGAGGCTAGAAGAAGATTCAACTTATGTTCCTAAATTTAGTTGGTTATGTTACAAAGAAAAAATTGTTTTGGCTTCAAACTCTTCTTGGAAAAGCAATCTTTTACATGAATTTCATTCATCATCATTTGCGAGTCATCCCGGGTTTCTTTGTACGTATAAGCGACTTTGTCATTTTTTCCATTAAAGGGTATGAGAAATGTTATTAAAATGTTTATAGTTGAATGTGATGTTTGTTAATACCTCAAAGGTGAAATAATCAGTTCAACCCCTTTATATTCCTAGTGACGCTTAAATTGACATTTTTATAAACTTTATTGATGGTTTTCCATCATCATTTTGGTTATAAATCGCTTGATGAAATATGTGTATTTTGTACCATATGACTTTATACTACTGCTTGTGTGGCATATACTTTTTTTTTGATAATATAATGAAATTGTACAAAATTCTACATTCTATTACAAAGTTTTTATTAGTAGTTTTTTAAGGAGATTTTTTTAAAAAGTACCTAGTTAAATATGAAAACTACTTACCACTAGTATACTAATGGATAAATTGAAGTGAAGAGTCAATGCCTGAAAAACTATCTTCTATGCTTCACTAGTGACAAGGTAAAGGAGTGGGTAAAATTGCTTCCTTAGAATGGTGGTATAATACTACTTATCTCTCTTGTATTAAAATGAATCTTTTTGAAGTAATTTATAACTGACCTCCTCCCATACTTATTAAATATGTTCCTAACTCTTTAAGATTGATCAAATAGATATCGAATTACTTGATAAAGATAAAATGATGTTTATAAGAGATAATCTTGTAGCAACAAATTGGTAAGCATTGTAGTAAGTAAGAATTTGCAGTAAATAAAAATTTTCATATGTCTTTACTCTTATAAGAATTTTTTATTAAAGTACAATTTTCTATAAAATTATCTCTTTTTTTGTAATCTTAGAAGGTGTTGCAATATATAAGTAATTATACTCTAATTCTAGAATATATATACATGATTTTTCATATTTCTTGCTTACTAAGAACCTTATGCTTTTATCTTAAAAATTCTCTATATAGGCCTAGAAGACGCTATGATGGGAATGAGACAGAGTCATATGATAAGGCTTAATAATTAAACTTGAGTCTGACTCGAAGTTAATAAGTACAATTCGAATTTTTTAGAATTAGGCTAAGCTTGGACTAGAAGCGTCATGTCTAGCCTAATTTAAAACTTAAAAATTTTATAAAAAATAATGTTTTTATGAATAAAACAATTCTAGTTTTAAATTTTAAATAAAAAATAATCAAATCAGGTTCACTTTAATTGTGCCACTCTGTTTCTATTCGAATCTATCCATCTAATAAGTAGAAGTGACTAAAATTAGATGAATGGATTTAAATGGGAGCAGAGTGGTATGCAGGGACACCACTTGCCCCCACTGGCTCCAAGAAATTTTACATAAAAAAGTTATCATTTTAAATTTTTAACTCATAAAAAAAATTAAAATTTTGCTATCATTAAAATTTTGCCTCCATTAAAATTTTTTTTTTGCCTTCAGTAAATTTTTGCCCCCACTCAAAAAAATTTCTGGATCCATCCCTGGTGGTACGGGCAAAGTGAAATAGGTGATTAGTTCCCTACTTGCAGTCGCCTCGCCTTCCTAGCTTTCTATTCCTCAAAAGAGACCACAATAGGTAGATTGGGACGGGATCTTCTGTCCAATATTATGGTATTTTATTCTATCCCATGAATCTCAGTCATTTATTTATGCAAATTTTACGTTTATTTATGCAGGACCAATGCGAGGCCTCCATAAATAAATGGCTAAAAATCGTGGGACAAAATAAGACACTATAATATTAGACAGAGGATCCAAACTCGATTAGATTTAGTATCCATTACAAATATGTGGAATTTTTCTACTGAAGTAGGACGATTTGTCGTTTTCGGTTAATTAAGAACAGAATCATTCATGATGGCGCAATGACAATCTCTCATTATTTATATTCAAACCCCTTTAAAAAACCCTTGCCGCCAAATTCCCCATCTCTCTCCCTCTCAATATGGCCGATTTCGAACCTCCCTCATTCTCTCTCGGAGTCGACGACCCCGTCGCCGATTCCGAGCCCCACATACCTACCTCCGTACACCATCCTAGCTGCAGTACCTTCGAACTCCATCATGACCAAGAGGGTGATTTCGAGGTTGAGGTTATGAATTCGAATCCTGACCCTGAATCCCAAACCGACCCGCCGCGTGTCCTCAGGAGGTTGAGGCGGGGACCTACAACCGAAGGTTCAAGAACGGCAATGGAGGAATTGAAGAGGGTTTGTTGTGAAAACGAAGATGAGGACATTGAAGAATTCTCTTCACAAGAAGGTAACAATAATACTTGGAGTTTATGAAATGACTGAAAATGCAAATATGTTAAAATTTGAGAAGAGATGCCGTTGAGATCTTTGTTTGAATTGATTTCTTTTTTGTTTCTGAGGATAATTTTTCTTTTTTGGGGACGGAGTTGTTTTTTCCTTTGTTTTTGCCACCCTAATGTAGTTATTGTGCGCTGTAGCACAATGGAGAACTGGAAGCTAATTTATCTGCGTTATTTAGTCAATATCACAACATCACTTGTACTGTGATGAAACTCAGAAGGAATTAATCCCTGGGAGTGGTTCCTCATGATATTCGTACTTTAGAACTTCTATCTGCCTTTATGCTGTTCCAATTTTGCATCGATAGTAATCTCTTTTATGATAGTTTCATTGTAAATCACTTGTAATTTATGCAAGGAATTTGCTTTTTAACCTTTTAGTAATGAAGGGGTCCGATCTATTCTTATTTTGCCTTACTTTAGGATTGTCTAAATCTTTATTCTTTTTATTATGACTTCCCTCGCATGCTAAAATGTTTCCACGGGGAGCTATGGATTACTCTGCTAAAAGTTGCCCTTCTACAGTTTATGTCGATTGGGTCTTTGCTGATCAACTTTAATAATATATGGAAAGCTATATATTAATTTCCATATATAAATTGGGTACGATATCTATCCCTAGACTCTAGATTAAGGTTTGTGGCAGTCTAAGTTGTTCTTTTATTGACAGATGCATATCCAGCAGCACAGTACAGTGCTGTTTGTAGTAGTTCAAAAGTTCCTTTGCGTGGAAATGAGGTTTTCACCAATCAACGGTCGAGCCAGGGCAAGGCAAAGAATAAAGAACTTGTATCCAATTCCGTTGCCTCGTCTGGTCCAGAGACTTGTTGCACCGGCTTAGTATTTCCAAAATCAACCACCAGTCCTCTTCGAAGGTTTCAATTAATTGATTCCAGTTCTGATTCTGATCCTGAGGAGCCCTCTGCTACGAGTGAACATAAAAGAAAATCTTTGACGGAGAAGCATCAAAATAAAGATTTGTGGAAAGATTTCTGTCCAATTAAGAGCTTTCATATCTCAACACCAGTTTTAGATGAGGTTTGTGAAGAATATTTCAAGTCTATTCGAGATAACAAGACTACTCAGGAACTAGGAAATGACCTTTGTCCAGATGGAAGTCTAGGCTGTCATCAACCTACAAATAACATTCCGGGCCTCAAGCATTGCTGGAATTCATCCAATCCTCCTCCTGCATATCATTATTTCTTCCACGACGATCCAAGGATCCAGAAATTGGTTCGCAGCCGCTTACCCAACTTTTTCCCTTTGGGCGTGGTTAACAATGATGGAGGCCAGCAGCATACTGAAACAGCTATTGATTACATGTAAATTGCTTCACATCCTATCTGCTTAATATCTACTCACATGAAGTGCTTTATAACTTGTGACTTCTGTTTTTTTTTTTTCAGGAGTCAGTTTACTTCAAAAGCTTCCAAACAAGGAAGTCAGAAAAATAAATGCAAGAAAGCCTCAACAAAGGGAGCAAGTAAAAAGTCAAATGCCAGGAAAGTCTCAACTGCCTCTGAAGGCTGGGTGGACCCCAAAGGTACTGCTGCAATTCCAATGGATGCTGGAAAACGGCGGGTTCATTCAAATGGTCAAGCTGCTGGTCATTGGTATACATCTCCGGATGGAAAAAAGGTACACTACATTGTTGTCTAGTGCAATGCAAAACGTTTTATCATTGATATTTCATCTGGTGTTTGCATTCATTTGGTATATCTATGTCTGGCCTATCAATGCTCCTTCAGTTAGGACATTTTTTATCATTAAACTCGGAATATAAAGAAGAATTTCTTAGTATACTTTAAGGATCTGCTAGTACTTGTAAAGCGAGAAGAAAGAGTGGTGGTAGTTTCAGTTTTGTACTGCATTGTACATTGTGTCGTGGTTACAGTCATGCCTTAGTTTCTAATTTTACCAATGATGAACCTGAGTGAACACGGCAATTGAATAAATCTCCTGGTGATTAATTTGTCAGACTAGATTAAGATATTGGTATATTCTGTAATTATTCATGGTTCCTGTGTTGATATTCTTTTTGACCCTAACTTCCTAGTCATGTTTATTCTTCTGATCTTTTGAATACATGCATATATAATCCCCTGCAGATTTACGTCTCTAGAAGCGGGCAGGAGCTATCCGGTCAAGTTGCCTACAGACATTATAGAAAGGTTAATTTAGAAAACATTTTATCCCTTTCATCCACAAAACATATTGGCCTTCTAAAAGGCATCATGTTGCTACTATGTAAATACCTGTATCAACTGAACCACTGAATTTGTTATCAACAGGACAATGGAGGGTTTAAAAAGTCTAAGAAGAAGACTATTTCCAAGAGGAGAAAAGGCTAAAAGGTTCACAACTACGGACGTGCCATAAATGTTCTGTGGTGTGCTTTCTTGTAATGATTGTTATGCACAATAAAATAGAAGCAATTCCAATTTGCTCATTTGAGTGCTATGTTCCAATTTTGGCCGATCTTAAAATATTACACAAGTTGCTTGGTTGGCTACAAAATCAACTAGTGCTAAATCTTTGATATATACTTTTTAATTTTATTTAAGGTAAGCAAGATGGTGGCTATATAAGGTTTAAAATGCTCTGGATATATGTTGGAAACGGTTAAAAAAATAGGATCTTTTATAAGGGAATTCATATGAGAAGTAAAAATGCATAAACAGGAACCACAAACAATACGCAAAATATTTGGGGCCTTCAAACTTTGCCCCTTTCGCTTAACTTGTAGGGGATTTGCTGCCACGGTACACTTTGTAGTTGACATTGTCAAAATGATAACAGTTGTAGCAAAGCCAAGACTTAACAACTTTTTTACATTAAGATGTTGATGGAACTCAACTGCACCTTTTCATTACTTCTTCATTTCCTACTATCCTATGTAAAATATTTTGAACTTACCAGACAGTAGAGATGATTGGAACCTTTCTTTATATCTTCTGTGTATGCTCACAATATCTAAAACCTAGAACTAAGGTGTTCTCTTCTCTTCTGAGTGCTAGATTACAGCTGTGAATAAAAGTGAACGTTTCCGAGGTCTTGAGCCTATGCTTGCTTGTCTGAGGCTTTGTTCTCTGAATTCGTGGGAGAAGCCTTCCTTCCCAGTATAAGCTTGTATGCCCTGGAATCCATGAAAATGAAAATGACAGACAGGACATATAATGAATCAAAGTTTTAGGAGGCTACAATCGAAACTCATCGCACCACAATTACTTCACACCGCAAAAGCATCGATGCACAAACACTAGTCAAAAAAGAAAAAGAAAAAGGATTTCAAATGAAAGTTAGAAGTGTACGAGTTAAGATCCTCGATCCTGTTTCTGATATCCCTCGACCATAGAACTGGGTCAGTGTTCTTAGGCAATGATTCTTGTTGTTGAGTTTTCTCCCTTAGCCACTGCTCAGCTTTATTGCACTCATCAAGGATCTGAGAGAACAAAACAATTACATCATGAGATATGGTCAAACTAAGCATCTCTACTAGTTTCAGTCCCCCTTACCGATTCTTTATCCTGGGGTTGGAGAGAATCTACAGACATCCGATAGTCCACAATGTTATTTAACAAATCCCTTGTAGCTTGTGCCCTTGCCTCTTCATCTCTGTATCTGTTCTCAATTGGGTCCACCAGCTATTTCAAATCATAACCAAAAGGGCATGGGTAAAAGATTGGATCAGGGGGTCAGCCATGTAGTATAATGGATAAAATGTTGGAAATTCAGATACAGGGCAGATTATTGCCTTCTTAAGATCCTCCATTTTCGTGCTATAAGAATTCTCTGTTTCATCATCACCATCCTCGTAAAGCCACTCCTCTGTATCCTGTAGACTCCTGGCAATTCCTTCTTTCTCCTGATCACTAGCAAAGCTCCGATAGGTGTTTAAAAGCTGAATATATTCTTGTGGTCAGTATATTTTCATTCCTAGTGTAAAGCTGGTCGAAGGGTATGATTTTTGCTATTAAGGCAAGTAATTTACAACTCACCAGTCAAATCAGCCCCTGAAAAGGGCGTATTAAACAGATGATATAATGCTTTTATACAACATACCCCATGCTTGTCTAAATTAGTCATTTGACCATTTACCATATCCAGACAAATGAAAAGAAAAAATGGTACTGAAGTCTTGAGCAGCTTCACTATAAGTGCATCATTTTCCAGGAAAGCATGCAATATCCAGCCAGAAATGTGAGGTTGTACCTTTTCACGCATTTCATAAACGTATGACTCCAAAGAATTCCTTCGATCCTTTGCCTGCTCTACAGCTCTGTCATGTTGGGCTAACTCAAGCTCCTTCTCTTGGGCTCCTGAAATCTCAGCCACAGTCATTCCTCCATATATATTCTCACTGACTGGTATATCAAGCCTCCGACTGGCTTTTCCATTGTCCTGCATTATACAATTGAGTGCAAATAAATTCTGATTCTAAAGAAGCTATTCCAGTACATACCAGTCTTTTGTCAGGTAACCTAATGATTTTTTAGTAACCTTTGAAAAGTATTAGCAGATAATCTCTAGATATCTTTGCTCAAAATAAGTGAAGAAAATTCCTCACTTCCATCATTTTGGGGGTAAACAGGCCCAACGTTTGGGCCTAATCCCTTCAAAAAACAAATTGGATCCTCCAATAGACAGCAAGATATGTAAAAATAAATTATGCAATTCTTAAGGAACTTACTGAAGCATCTGATGATTCGGTATTGGTATTATCCTCATCAATATTTGCAACCTTTGCCGCAGAACCAAAAGATCCAGAATCAGCTACCATCTCATCAGTATCTGAGTGCGAATTAGCATTCCTCCTGGAATCCTCTAAAGTATCTTCCACCAACTGAAGCAGCAAGATTTATCTCAAATGAGAAGTATCTCAGAAAACCAAGATATAGATAGGCTGGAAGAAAAAGTTACCTTAGCTGACTCAACACTGACAATTCCATGGAGATTTAGCTGAACTTTGACTTTAACTCTGGCCTTTTCACTGCACGAGCCTTCGAAAGGACCAATCTGAAATAAAGATTCAAGATCAAGTCATTAATTATTGCGCTTGGCATTTAAAAACTTACTTTCTGGATTACAGGATCTTTGAAACAATCTGCGAGACAAATGAATACTTACACATTCTCTGTCTTAAAAGTATTAACATGGTATCAAGGTATATAAGCTTCTATGTTCATGTCATCACTTCTGTCAACAATCTTTTATCAGTTTAGAGACAACTTTCAATAAACACAATTTCTTTTGGACTGTATCACATTACATTCCCAAATCACAAGAAATGCAGAAGGCACAACATCAGCTATCAAATCAAACTTATTGGCAGCACACATCATTGGAAGTAGCCTCCTTCTTGGCAAACTTCAAGTCAAATATAAAGTTTTTCTGATTCATAACATACTAAGCTCAATTTGATAGTTATTACTAACAAAGTTTATATTCCTGCCTGAAGAGTTCCATCTTGAAAACAATGCAGAAGAGTATGGGCATCAGATTCTGAAGAAATGCTTCAATCCAACAGCATTCACACAATAGCCTCATGATTTTAGGAAACCATACAAACTTAATAGCATAATCAGAAGTTTTCCTTTTAATTTCAACAAATTTTTACTCACTAAAAAATGCGTGGAAATCGTCGGTTTGATGACAGCAAACATGGACTATTAAACTATTGACATGAAACCATAACTTTGCTAAAAAGTATCATTCTCTGGAACATGGAGAATTAAGCAAGAAAGATCACTATACATATGATGACATTGGGGCAGGACTTATCACCATATTATGAGTATTGGAAAAAGGAGAAAGGTGAAACAAGAAACATGAGCTGCATCACTTACAGTAAATAAACTAATTTTGGAAGATACGCCAGGGGGCAATTCATCTGGATTAGCATAGAAAGCTTCCAAATTAAATGACTTGGGTCGTTGGAATGCCAAGATTTTGATACTTGGAATGGGCTGGCCTTTTGGAAACAAGATGTTATTTGACCCAGTACTTATTAGGCCTTCATCTGATGAGAATCCAATGGAGAATGGTAAAGAATCCTGGACCTACATATGATACAAATAGCCAACAGAATTTATCTCAGGGAGCGGTAATTCCACGTTGCAGATAGAAATGGCAAACCTGAGTACAGATACACATAAAGAGAGAAACTAAATTCACAACAACTAAACAAAAGTATGTAGTTTCTTATTGCTGCGGAAAAGTAAAAGCGTACGCGATAATGTATGCTATCTAATGCAGCAGTTGATTTGAGATTCATTAAAGAAGCACAGCTAATTTATTGGTAAATAATCAATGGTACATGTAAATCTAGTTCCTTAATAACTATTTTTACCACAGCTACACCATAAACAGAAAGTAGCAAGGTAATATCACTAAGTGAAATAAAAACTTAAAAGCAAGTCAACAACAAGAGCGTATCTTTTGACTTGAAAATTATCTTGAGGTGACAATGATCTTTAAATACTCACCTCATAGTCTCTGACTCGAAAAACTGGACTAAGCATTGCACACTGAAGAGCACATCCACGTGCAACACATTCACTTGCATTAATTGTACGGCTGGGTTCTTTCCCAAATAAAGACGCTAACAACTTTGTGATAGCAGGTATCCTAGACCCTGATCCAACAAGCTCAATTGAATGGATCTTGTCCACGGATAACAATGAATCAGCTATAGCTTTTCTGCAAGGAACACTAATCCTATCCAATAAAACTGAAGCCAACCTCTCAAATTCCTCCCTCTTGATAGAACCTTTAACATCTTTCTCATCCATCAAGCACTCAATATTCAAAGGGGCCTCTGCATTTGCACTCAAAATTTTCTTCAACTTTTCACAAGCAGCCCTTAACCTAATACATGCCCGGACATTAGAAAGGACATCTATTTTGTAGTGTTCCTTGAACTGTAGGACAAAATAATTAAACAAACTATCATCAAAGTCTCTCCCTCCCAAGCTGCTGTCAAAGGCATGAGACAATATCCTCATTTGTCCAGCTTCAAATGAAACAATAGAGACCTGGGTATCAGAATGACCAATGTCAACAAATGCAACATAAGTTGGTCCTCCATTGGAGAAATCTGTTTTATAGATCCCGTAACTAAGAGCAGTTGCAGTGCAGTCATGCATCAACCTCAAAGGCTTCAACCCTGCAATCATTGCAGCATTTAAATATGCCCGTCTCTGTAAATCAGTAAAATATGATGGTATCCCAATTACACAGTCTGCTATAGGCATTTCCAAGTTTTTCTCTGTTATGTCTTTCAAATGAGAAAAGAGCATTGCCATTATCTGAACTGGTGTAAATGTATGTCTCTCACCCAAATATCTCAAGTGGACGAGAATGCCACCATCTTGTCCTTCAGAAGTTTCAAATGGTAACATCCTCAATTCATTTTGGACATCAGGGTCCTTGAAGTTACGACCAATCAACTTCTTGACCTGAGATATTGTGGATTTTGGGTTCATCACGGCAGAGGCAGCTCCTGCAGACCCAACAAACCGCTGTTTCTCCCCGAAACATATCACAGCTGGGGTTTCACGCTTTGACTCGTCATTCAACAACACATCAATGCCCCTTTGCTTCACAGCAGCAATGACACAGTTTTCATTACCAATGTCAAAGCCAACCACGCTCATTTCAATTCAACAAGAATGTGAGCCGTGCAAAAGGAAATAACAGCACAACTCGCAAGGAATATGCGCAATCCACTTCCCGCTGCGAGCAAAAGCAAAAGAAAGAAGGAAGATTAAAAGAGAAAACGAACGTTATGGTGAACACTAAATTTTCAAACGTTAGATTCTAAACGCTTAGGAGGAAATTGGAACCGATAAAAATATACTTGATGTCAACTCCTTTCAAGCATCTAAACCCTGAAAAAGACCCATAATATGAGAACCTTGACATTCTCCCTCATTCCCTCGTTTTCTCAAGAATTAAAGAAAAACACATCCAATAACAAACAAAAATTGACAACATCACAACAATTTGCTATAAAGTGAAGCACGTAGATGATTAAGAAGAGAGAGAGAGACGTCAGGTACCTGAATCACAGATACTTGTTTTCGATGGAAAGCTAAAGAAATGTTAGTGACAAACAAGAACCGAAGAGAAAGTGAGCAATGAAAATGAGACAATATCGGCGCAGCGTTCGCGGAGGCAGTGGCATCTTCCGGAAGCCAAGCATTTTTGGGAGCTCTTTTCGTAAATAACGTTTCCCTAAACTATGTCGTTTCACTAATTTCTTTATACGGGGTTGATAATTTCTCAACAGCTCCGATTCTTGAATTACTTTTTATCTTTTTTACAACGGAATAAAAGGAAATATAAAAATCAGTAATTTGAGTTACAAAAGTTGAGGAATTTAAATTTTAAGGCCTGTTTGATTTTATTTATTTGTTTATAAATTTAACAAAAATATATATAGTAATAAATAAAATGTTAGTTTATAATTTTTACATATAACTATAGCAGCTCAGCATCCGGGGCAGAAACAATGTTATGAATACCGTACCGAGCTTGGTACCGGATTGAGCTCTGGAACAGAACTGTACCGGTACCGGTCGATACCGGGTACCATTTCGGGATATTTTTTAAATTTATAAAATAGTCCCTAAAATTTTTAAAAATTGCAAAATAATCCATATTGATATATTATACAGCTGTACTGTATACTTTACTAGTTTACTATTTACATCAACTATGCTTTCAAAAATC
>JAOSBL010000212.1:38573986-38591246 GCA_027568915.1 Erythroxylum roraimae
GCAATTTTTAAAAAGTTTAGGGACTATTTTATAAATTTTAAAAATATCCCGAAACGGTACCGGTATCGACCGGTACCTGTACAGTTCCGTTCCAGAGCTCAATCCGGTACCGAGTCCGGTACGATATTCGTAACATTGCTATTACCTGGCAATCTGTACGGTCACCTCTTGGTGGTCATTTATGTACATTATTCTGTTTTACATAAAAAAATTAAAAAAATTAAAGTTTCAGGGAGACGTAAGTATTTCCATACTTATTGGAATTAGAAGTAATAAAAATAAATAATATTTACAATTGTTTTTAAATTCTTATGTGTAAATAATAATAAAATAAGGAATAATTGATGAGGAGCAACATCTTTGAAGTTTTCCATATTCTCAAAAAATAACCTAAAGTTATATAATTATCTTCAAGGAGTGAAGCACAAGCAAGCCTTACAACTTTTGTTGGTGACGTTCTCATGGAATAGTACCCCAATTCACTTCCCATACGATGCTTGTCGGTTTCGCGGGGAGTTTTCGAGATCTTTGTCTCACGGTCCTGTCAACTTTGATTACAATCAGATAGTTAATATTTTCTCAAGCTTAAATTCAGTAGTCACTGGGATATCAACATTTTGAAAAGCTCGTATCTTTTTCTTAGTTTTGTTTTTTTTTTGGTGTTTTGTTTTCTCTACCGGAACAGCACCGCTACACTGGGTAGGCTTTCTTCCTTGCTTTTCCATGTATGTTTGTGATTTCGGCTTCACTCTTTCTATTTCTTTCGCAAAGCGTTTTTATCGGGGTCTAACTATATAATAGAAATAAAAGATTTTTGGGTTCCTATGCCCTCTCCATGTTTTTCCTTTTTTAATTGCTATTGGGTTTCTTGTATAATGAAAATGAAAAACGAGTTTAGTGGTCTTGGATGGTTAAAGATGTGAAATTGCGAAGTTTGCACTTTTAACAAACATGGACCGGTATTCTTGTGTAAATTGGAATTTTTGCAACACCATAGAAGTTGGTGTTGTCTTTCTTTTTTTTTGTTTCTTCTCTTAGTAGTGGTGATTGTCTTTAACTAATTGTATATTTACAGTCAATGTCTTTTTGCTTGCTAATGAGTTACATCTGGTTACTTCTCTGCTGGCTTATTAAAGTTATTTGCTTTTATTGACCCTTTATGTAAGGCTCGATATCTTAAAGAAATTACGATTCTAGTCTTAATATGCTGTTGTGATGTTACTTTGCCTCAAGCTAAATTTTGCGATTAAAATTCATTGTCTGGGAATATGATTGCACGCTACTAATTTTTATGCAATTGCTTCTCTGTTGTCATTCAGGGCGTTTGAATTGCTTACCTATGTGTAGGTAATTCTCATGCCAGAAAAACCTCTCTTATTTACTTCGGTGGATGGTTTGCATCTTTGGCTGCTTCAGTTGCTCTCCTTCTCAAATTGATAATACAGTGGGATTCCTGTGAGGTTAGCCAGAAAGTTGTAGTTTTATAATCTTGTGAAAGTTGGTGAATAAAAATGAAGCCACATAAATTGTTGTTATTTTGTAAACCAACTTATTAAACGCTCAACTGTTGTAAGATCTATGTACTTTACTGAACTAAATAAATAGACATGGAGCTTTCACTTCTTTGCAAAGGTTGGCATAGATAATATGGGAATTGGGATGGTAATGATAATAGCGGTCTATGGCTTTTTGGACTGAGCTATGAGGTGTTGTCCTGGTTGAGACTAATCTAGTTGTTTTTGTTTCATGCCATGTTAGTGAAACAGTTAGCATTGGATAAGAAAGAAATATCTCAATATGAGAGAAAGAGGTGCTAAACCTAATGGTTTTCAAAAGTTTGACATTTGAAAGCCTTTTGTAAATTCTTATCTGCAATAACATTTGTAACATGCTAAAGAGCATAATACAACTACAGAAATGCATGAATTATACTCTACTCAGTAAATGTGTACTTTTTTACAAACAGCATTTAGAGTTATATGGTTGCAAAAAGCATGTGTGGTAGATTGCTATTTTTTTCTGAACATTCCCTTGAACATTAGTGGTTCTTTCCATGTTTTTAAAAAACGTTTTTAATATATTTATGTCATCCACAAAACTGGGGTCTTTAATATTAGCATGTGCGTTTGACCAGTGGAGATAAAGACGGAAAGTGTTGAATTAACCTATATGTTATTCAATTCCCATATATGTAAGTGCTACACATTTACATGCCTAAATTCAACTAATGTGCTCTCAGGGCAGACTTTTTTCTTATGCATAATACAGCGTCCATATCTACAAAAATCCCTCAACCCATGCCCTGAGATTTGAACCGTAGTCGATGGGGAGAACTCCTATCTCCCTTTCGTAAGGCCAAAGAATTGATGGTTCAAGTTAAACTTCAATATTTTTCTGTTATTGTGTGAAAACATATTACGGGAGTTCCTGTTAAGATATTTGTGATGTCATAAGATTCCAAAGTAAATACAATTTTGCGGGATTTGTTGCTCTGTTTCATGAATATTGCCTTTTTCCTTCAGTCAGTGGCACTTTTTAACTTATTGTCTTTTCAGTAATATTAGTGACTGTGAACTCAATTTTAGGCAGTCATCTTGAATTCAGGGAGGGAAAACATATAAGATCTCATCAAGCTAGTGATTCCTTGGATATAATAAAGATGAATGATGCAAATCAGGGTAACAACCTTGATGCTTCAGCCATTGTTCCATTGAAGCGCAAACGTGGTCGACCACGCAAGTATCCGAGACCAGACTCTGAAGTGGGAAATGACCATATTCCAAGAAATCAAAATCGAAATCAGGGAGAAAATGCTCATGTTCCACCTGTAGTCAATGGAAATAATCGACGCCAATTAGATCCAATTACTGATGCAAATGATACCATGGTGGGTCAGGTTGTTCATGGTGCAATTGAGGCTGTATTTGATGCTGGATATTTGCTCACTGTCAGGGTTGGCAACTCAGAAACTACTTTGAGGGGTGTTGTTTTTAAGCCTGGACGCTATGTCCCTGTTTCTTCAGACAATGACATTGCACCTGGTGCTCGAATGATTAGACGAAATGAGATTCCCCTCCCAAGAGAGGACTACAGTCAGGTACAAGGTCATAATTCAAGGTCCAAAGACAGAACTAATCATACGTCTCAAACAGCTGACATGGCATCCTCAAAAGGCATGCCTCAAAGTGCTCCACTGGGTGAAGCAAGAGGCAACCGGGTGCCTGTTGTGGTGCAGCCTTTCAATCTAGCAAATGGCATAACAGTTCCTGGTGAACCATCTTTACTTGTAGGCCAAGCTAGCCATCAGTTGGCCTCCAAAGGCAAAAGCATTCTAGAGACTGCTCATTCATCAAATGGTTCAACTGTCACAATTCTGGAGCAGGCAGCTGAAAACCAGTTTCCGCATTTTCAATCTCAGGGTAATCAGCAGATGATGCCTTCAGGCCTGCAAAATGAAGCTTATTCTTTCGGAAATCCCACAGAGGCAAAGCATAAAGGAGAAGCTAAACACATGAGACCACCTGATATGCCTTTTGAGAAACTTTTAACTGAAGTCGTTAAGAAGGTTCAAGTGCCATCCCAGTCAAAGGAAACTATTAGCCGCTCAGCTGATAAGTTATCCCCAAAAGATTCTGACTATAGCATGGAGGACGATGGCAGCGACACAGATCAGCCACTTTCTATTGAGCCTCTGCAAGCTCTGCAACCTGATCTTTTAAACCACCCTCCAGTTGTGTCAAAGCCTGTAGAACATTATAGAACTGGCAAATTGACTGAACTTTTGCAGGTAAGTTAAAACCTCAACTAGAAAGTGCGGCTAAATCCTATACCACCTAATTTACACTTTATTTTCCCCTTAAACTATGAAAGTTAGTACCTTGAATCATAGGCCATCAAACAACTTACATGGTTACATTGAAGACATAGAGATGAGTTGTCAGCTAACACTCAGAGCTTAAGAAGGTTTTGCAGGAGAATATGATGGAGAATCAGGAATTACGGAATGAGGAGCAAGTTGCAAGTTCACGACAAGAAGTTGATAAGCCAAGGATCCCAGAAACCAAGCAGGGAGCTTAGAGCCTGCCATACGAGTGAACCAACATAAGCCTCGACTGTCTAGTTGAACTGGTTTCCTAGAGTGGCCATTATATCTTCTAGTTGTGTAGTATCTTGTGTAAACTTCATCGCCATTCTGTGCAATTAGATTAGTGTATAATCTCGCAACCTGAAATTGATACACTTCATGGAGGATTAGCTTTTATAGACGCACTCGGAGTTTGCATTTGTGGGGGAAAGAGCTGCATGTTATCATGTGGTTATTGTTTATCACTCACTCGGCGTGTCGTTTCGCTTTTAGTACACCCTTAAACCATACGGTACACATAGTTCACGGCTATCTTACATGATCCAGCTCAAACTTTTCAACTTTCCAGCAACCTCCCTTCTAATTCTAAAGCGTTGACACAGCAAACTTCTCTTTCCCATTTTATGAAGGATAAATAGAATACCAGGCGTAGGACAATGCAAAAGAATTCTTTTAAGTTCTACGGGGCTTCATATGCGGGTGGTTCCCCTTGATGCTTTCTGCATTTCTAGCTTGCAACTTTTCAGCTGCATACATTCATGGTTCAGGGATATCAATTACTTCATCGTGCAAAAAAGAAACTGCAACTTTGCAGGGAGACCAACAGACTACTTGCCTTCGTGGAGAGACCACATTACTTGAACACACTGAACCACAATGCGACTCGTATGAAACAGCAAGCACGGTGGTGCAAGCACTTGAAACAAATAGCATTAGTAGAAATTGATGCATACAGAAGCAGGCATTTCATAATATAAAGAGTGTTCAGCATATTAAGTGCGTGATCAGGATCAGCATCTGCTCCATCACGGAAATGCCTTATGATTATCTGCTCTTCCTCCACAGGTTTTGCATTTGGGGAAAGGAATCTGTTGTAAAGAAAAGCAAAACTTGAACCTCATTCAAACAAATAAACAATTCATTCACGGTTACCAATGTGAGTTCCAATAGAGCTTTTAGCAAACTATTTGCATTACATGATTAATTATCCTATATTGTATACAAAGTTGTAAATAAATGATGACTATTAGTCATGTTGTTGAAACACGTTTGCACGAATCTGTACTCCCATGTACTAGTTTAGAATATGTGTATGCAATTAGTTAATGGTTTAGACCCATTTTAGTATTAGCAAACATCATATAATCACTGAGAGATGAAAAATAATCCTCATAAATAAAAATTTGGATGTATTATTGGGTTTTTCGCTTTATAATGGAATTATTTAAAAAAAGTCTTTCAATTAATTAAGAGTAAGGCTGCGTATTACTGAACTTCCATAAATTTCACGTATTAGTGAGATTCATACTAGGTGGCGTTGTTATTGTTGATGTTGAATGAATTGTTTAATCTCTAAAACTTATATACGTATGTATAAATTAATGTCATTATATAATATTTTCAATCATATTTTCATCTCAAAATAATTGATTATTATTGATAATTTTGTTTTCATGACTATTAATCAAAAGTTCATCTTGTACGGAAGGGAAAATTTCATGAAAGATTTTTATAGTAATAGCGGCTTCAAGCTATAGTTCTGGTGGTTTAATTTATTTTAAGGTTCCATATATTTCTCTAAGAATTTGAATAATTAAAATTAAAATGTTAATTAATTGATGTTGGTTCATTTTCTTGATAGTAATAGTCAAATTCTAATTTCAACTACAAAAGGTATTTTTTTAAGGAAATTAAAAAAATAAATTTAAAAGCAACAGATTTGATAATTCAGTTAAGATGATGACAAGCAAGATCCTTAGTACATTTGTATTTTATACCACGCAAATACAAAAGGTCTTTCATACAAGAATTATATTTTGGCAGTAATTTATCTGTTTTAACAGTAAAAATTTCAAACTGGTTCAATTTTAATTTTTCGTTTCAATTTATTTTAATAACTTTTGTTATTAAAAATATTAATTTATTAATTAATCAAAATTTTTAATTAATAAGTGTTTATAAACTAAAATAAATTAATTAAATTTTTTTAAATAAAATTTTAATTAAAATTTTAATTCTTCAATAATTAATAACTTTTTTAACCATATTTTAAATTCTTTAATTTTATTTAAAGAGTTTAATATGAATTAAATCTTTTAAAACTTAAATATTTAGTCTTAATAATTTAATTTTTGACCTAATGTTTAAAACATTGTTGAAGAGAGCTAACAACAAAAACAAATTGCAAATAGAATACAAGTGAATTGAGTTTTATCAACACAAAATCTAAACCTACGGCGAAGATAAATTAGTAATCTATGTGGTTAAATTAAATTAAAGAGGAAGAAAATATATCAGAATACGTGGACCCCAATCCATCAGCTTTGTCCTAACGTATGCAAAACCCTAGCCCTCCCTTTTTTCTCTAAACCTTAAACCCCTTGCTCTTTCTGTGCTCACCAACGAAAGACCTTGCCTTGTACTAACGCTCTCTCAAAAAACCAAAGGTCTTGACTTTCCCATTCATTAAGGATTGCAAGACCCTTTTAAGGACGACCCAGAATGAGGAAATCCAAATCCCAATCCAAACAACTGCGAAAGCAACGTATAGTTGTAGAACAAGAAGAAATTAACTTTCTAAACCAGTGGATAGAATCCCAGAAACCTGAGTCCGGATCCAACCCCCTCTCTCTTCCGCCGCTCCCTTTGGATGATGCTCCCGTCGGCCGCCTTCCAGAAGGCGGCTTTTCCCGGTATGCAGGGGCTACCAAGTTTAGTGAATTGCCGTTGTCAAAGAAGACAAAAGATGGGTTGAAGAAGGCTAATTATATTTTGATGACTGATATACAGACGGCGTCTTTGCCTCACGCGCTTTGCGGCAGAGATATTCTCGGTGCTGCCAAAACTGGGTCTGGAAAAACCCTCGCTTTTGTTATTCCTGTAAGTGTCTAGTGTCTAATTTTTATTCAGATTCATGATTATGTTTTGTGGGATTGTCTTTTCCTGATGATAGTTTGTAACGTTCAGTTCTTTAACCTATTACATGAATTTACATTAACCTAAACCATGCCCTTTTGGTGTGGGGTGGGCGAAGTTCAGGTTTTGGAGAAGTTACACAGGGAAAGATGGAATCCCCAAGATGGAGTAGGCAGCATTATAATGTCTCCCACGAGGGAATTAGCGGGGCAACTTTTTGGTGTACTAAAAGCAGTTGGGAAGTTTCATAACTTTAGTGCTGGCCTGCTAATTGGCGGTCGAAAAGATGTGGATGTGGAGAAGGAGCGTGTTAATGAGCTGAACATATTGGTTTGTACTCCTGGTCGGCTTCTTCAACACATGGATGAAACACCAAATTTTGACTGTTCTCAACTTCAGGTCGAGATCTGCGCATAGTTATGTCTTTTTGTTTTATTGGAAGACGTGAATATGATTTGTGCTTTCTTAGTAGTGAGTATGATATCTGTTCAGAATGGTTTACTTTTTCTATATTTTATTTTAAGGATTTGTTTATGTTTTTTGTACAAGCTAGTACGTTTGGCACTGGCTAGAGCTCTATTGCCTCTTTCATATATAGCTGATTTAGATAAAATTTCTTGGCTAGGGAACAGTTATTGGTCCTTGATGAGGCAGATCGTATTCTTGATGTTGGTTTTAAAAAGGCTGTGAATGCAATAGTTTCACAGCTACCTAAGCACAGGCAAACCCTTCTCTTCTCTGCCACTCAAACCAAGTCTGTTCAGGATCTTGCCAGACTCAGTTTGAAGGATCCAGAGTATCTCAGTGTGCATGAAGAGGCTGTGACAGCGACTCCTAACCGGTTACAACAAACTGCTATTGTTGTGCCTCTCGATCAAAAGTTGGACATGCTATGGAGTTTTATAAAGACACACCTTAATTCAAAGATTCTTGTATTTCTTTCAAGCTGCAAGCAGGTGAGTTACATAAGTTTATTCTAATTGTATGAAACTTGAGATGTGGGTGCACAGTGTTGCTACTGTACATGGTAAAGACCAAGGGGGGAATATAGTAGATTCTTGAAACACTATTGGTTCAATAAGATACTAATGTAATGAGATTTTGGATTGTTAGTTAGTTCTGTTGATGGGAAGCAATACTGAGTTGCATTTCAATTAATTTTCCCCAACATTTTCCAATTCCAGGCCGGTCAATGTGTCAAGCTGTCTTTTGATTCATACATGAAAAAAACATGTAATTATTTTTCTATTATATGGCTTTGATTTTTTGAGTTGGTTCATTGCTGCTGCTGCTTTGGAAGTTGAAATTTTCTTCAAATGTTAGGTGATAACAGTTTTGATGAATGTATTTGTTTTTGCGGATTCATTTTATCTTGGTATGTGTCCATGTCAGGTTTTATTGAGATGGATTATATCTGGTACATAGCTAAATTATTCTTGTATACAACATGAAGAGGCAGGAAGCATTGTCCTTTCCTAGGGGCCTATTATTATTCAATTCCTGATGTCATATGCATAATAATGCTTTGTGGAATCAGTAATTACTCCTTCCAATATGAATTGCCTCTAGTTTCAACTCTTTTCATGTGTAATTTGATAGGTGAAGTTTGTCTTTGAAGCATTTAAGAAACTGCAACCAGGGATTCCATTGAAGTGTCTCCATGGAAGGATGAAGCAGGACAGGAGGATGGGAATTTATTCTCAATTTTGTGAGCAGCGATCAGTTCTCTTTTCAACTGATGTAGCCTCTAGAGGCCTCGACTTTAATAAGGCAGTTGACTGGGTTGTTCAGGTGAGATATTGATTGTTTCATAAACTGAAAGCTTGCCTTATATGAGCACTGGTTCATTTGAATATTACTTGCTTGCTTAGGTGGACTGTCCAGAGGATGTTGCTTCCTACATACATAGAGTTGGTCGTACAGCACGTTATCAATCTGGAGGGAGGTCTGTTGTGTTCCTGGTGCCCTCAGAAATGAAAATGCTTGAAAAGCTACAAGCAGCAAAAATTCCTATAAATGTTATTAAGGTGAGCCACCTAATTTTAGAGTGATTTGAGCATTTAATCTGATTTGACTGGTTTTAGATTTTGCTTGTTCTAAATGTGAAAGATGGTTGCTGTATCGAGTACACTAAATTTGTTCATTTTGTTACTCACTTTAGGCAAACACAAAAAAGTTGCAACCAGTTTCTGGGTTAATGTCTGCTTTACTAGTCAAGGATGATGATTTGCACAAGTTGGCTAAAAGGGCATTGATTACATATTTGCGTTCCATACATATTCAGAAGGACAAGGAAGTGTTTGATGTGATGAAACTCCCAATTGATGAATTTTCAGCTTCTTTGGGTCTACCAATGACCCCAAAGATCCGTTTTCTTAATCCGAGAATTAAAGGGCAAAAGACAACAGGAAAATTTTCCCCCATTTTGTTGGAAAGTATGAATGAGGATAGTACAATTGATATTCCGAAGGAAAAGTTTGAAAGTCATGACTTTAATGAAGAACTTGCAGGTAGACAAGAAAAATTAGACGTTAGTGACGTTGAGGAGGAAACTGTGGCCAAAGACTTTCTTTTAAGAAAAGATGCACCGAATGTGGGGGATGCAAAAACAAGTGAGATTGGAGATATCATGTAAGTGAAGTTTGTAGCTCCTGTATAACGCTGTTTAATATTCCATTGGATTAACAAAAGGCGTTGCTTGTAGAAGCTAAGCTTCCATTTTGCATACCTTTTCTTTTTATTTGGACTCACCTAGTTCTTATTTTTGTTGTTGATTACTTGAGGCCTGCAACACGGGTTTTGAAGAAAAAGAAGTTGAAGATTAATATCCACAGACCACTGGGGACAAGAGTTGTCTTTGATGAGGAAGGCAATACACTTCCTCCATTGGCTAGAGTGGCAGAGACAAAGACCATTGATGAGTCATCTTTGCTTGACCAAGGTATACTGAAGCTTTAATGCCATTTTTCTGTTTGACAGAATGAGTAGATGTCTTTTGTTGAGATGGTTAATAGCCTGAAATAGCAGGTCTAGGATTGCTGATTGACATCTATATACAAATCGGCAACTCAAAAAACCCATTTCTTCGAGCTATACTAGTTTCGTATATAATGCTCATGTTTCGTTTTCTATAGGCAAAAGAAGTGAATATTATCAAAAGATGAGAGAGGAGCTGAAGCTGGCAGACAAGGAAGATAAACAATTGGATCGACAACGTCGCAGAGAGAAACGTATTAAAGAGAAGATGAAGTGGAAGAAAGACTCCATGGAAGAAGAGGAAAGTGAGCATGAGTTTTCTGCGACAGACGAAGAGAACATGCGGGACGTGAAACAGAAAAGGCAAAAGATCTATTTTAATAGTAGTGATGATGACGAGGTTAGAGATAAAAAGAGTGATGTAGGCTTGAATACTGATTCCATTTCTTTGGCAGAACAAGAAGCTCTGGCCCTTAAGTTGTTGAATTCCATGCACTCATAGATGCTATTTTTTCAAATGATGCCAACTTCCAACTTTTTAGTTTTTTGTAGTCCGTTTTTGTACATTTTGTCAATTCATTTATTTTTTCCAGAAATGATACTTCCATTTTGTCCATATCCTTTTCTCGATTCTAGCATAGCTGCTCTGATTCTGGATGATGATTTTTATCAAAATTTACAAAGAAATGGAGTTGTATACGGCAAGAGTATAGATATTATTCAACATGGAACTTCTATGCAATTTCATGATGAACAAAATCGGTTTATTAAATCACTTTTAAGTCAAAATGCTAAACTTGTACTAGTCCTTTTGTTCTGTTGTTATTTTGAAACAAGAATTCAAGAGCAAAGTTTAAGTCGAAACAGGAACTTCCAATGTCTTATGTTATGATCCACTTAACCTCGGGTTTTATCCCTGTGAAAGATAAATGCTACAAGGTACATGCAATCTACGACAAAATCAATAGCATAGCCTGTAATTTTCCAAAAACAAAACAAAGGCAGGCAAAATTTAGGACAGTCGAAAACGTTTAAAATTCTGCTCGTGGGGAGATAATGGAGATCTGCAAAAAAGTTCTGTTATGAAGCAAAATTAAACCTAATGTAAGGTCAATTTTCAGCAGGAAAACTGGACACGCAGCAGGTCTCATTCTTTTATTAACTACTAAATAAGAAGTGATATTTGGCTCAAATATGACACCAATATGTATGTATACAAAGATTTTACTGAGCAAGTCCACAATCGTACGAGTGGGGTAACACGCGCTAACAAAACATAATAGGTCCTCCCGTCCACTCAGTTGTCCTACCAGATATAATATATAAGAAAAGAGGAAAGGAAAATGTCGAATTGGAAGTCGACAAACAGCAAACTTGTCTGGAGAACACAAAATGTACTACAAAGCCATTAGTCAATAGCAGCATGCCGAGATGCGCCAATTATCAGTTTACAAACACCTCTCATCTGATAGAACTAATCCTAAAAAAGCAGCTACAAAGCACAATTTCCCACACCAAGCACTGGAAGACAATAACCACTCGATACCTGCAAATTGAGATTGTCATGAAGAGAATACATGAACTCCAACTGGTGACGCCGCAGAACTAGATCACTGCAGAAAGCATAAAATGTTATTACATAAATGATAAGCATGCACCCAGAATATTGTAGCAAACGGTAGCATGTAGTAGTATTATGGATACACATCTGTGAGTATAAAAGCGTCTGTAGACACCAGTAAGCAATGATAATATAAGATCATACATTTAAGTTGTTGAAATATTACTGTAAGCATTATATGCTTCAATGTCGTCCATGTTTAAGCATCTTCTTTCTCCCTAGAAAGAGTTTCCAATATTCTCTTCTACAAGAAATTATTTAGCAGGAGCAGTCATATAAGGTTCTCCAATCTTAGTTAAGAAGGCCATGTAACTTACCTGCTGTGGCTGCTGGTAAGTTCCTGGCTGTTGGTAAGCGCCTGGTTGTTGGTAAGCCCCTGGCTGTTGATAGTTTCCGTATCCAGGATAGCCTCCATAATACATGTTAGGATCTTGAGGAGCAGCTGCATATCCATATGCATCATATCCTTGAGCATATCCGTAGTAACCACCACCCCACTGGCTTTGATCTGGCTGAGACTGAACA
Organism: Erythroxylum roraimae; assembly: GCA_027568915.1. Lineage (NCBI taxonomy): Eukaryota > Viridiplantae > Streptophyta > Magnoliopsida > Malpighiales > Erythroxylaceae > Erythroxylum > Erythroxylum roraimae. The sequence goes on from JAOSBL010000212.1 coordinate 38,586,109, forward strand.
CAGCATCCTTCTAAATCAGTAACATGAATAAAAAATTCAACGAGAAGAAAAAAATATGAAAAAAAATAAAAACCTGTTTGTTTGACGGACTACGTCCCCATGAGAGCCGAATACTTTGTCCTGCTAACTGAGTTCCATTCAACATCAAAAGCGCTTGCTCCGCACAAGAGCTAGACCACCGCATACAAAAGAACATCAGAAATCAAGATAGGCAAAATCATTAAAAAACATAAGTTAAGAGTTTTGTCCCAAGTACCGATTTGCAAACTGAACGAAACCACAGCGTTTTCCAGCAGGTATCTTCACATGCACTAGCTCACCATATTTACTAAATACAGTTCTCAAAACATCATCTGTAACACTAGGATCCAAAGCACCGACAAAAACCTGCATCAAGGAGCTCATAAAATCATTTACGGTAGCAAAAATCAAACACTGCTAACATAAATCAAACTACCCACAGTGGTATTATTTGGATCATTCTCGCCCTGGGTTCCTTGAGGATTGTCATACGTAGCTGCAAGAACAAATGAAGCCAAAAGATACATAACTGCAGCTGAAGAAAAGGTCAAAAAGACAGCCTACCAATAAACCCTACGAAACCAAGATTTTTCATTTGTGGAAGTTTTGTTGGAATAGACGATATTCCCTTCCAAACAAATGGTTAGTGCAGCATTAGAACGTCAACATCCAATTTTTTAACTTACAACACATGCAATGAGAAGTTGTTCAGTAAAAGAAGCACTAAAGTGTCACATTGATTCATGAAGATTCAGACTCAACAAAATGGAACTAGCTAGCAGAGAAAAATAACAAACAAAAAAAGTTCACAAGGGTGTATTGTCAGAAAAAAAATAACAGTTAACAAAAAGTTTATCAACAGTGAGTATGCTGCAGCAGGATTGGTAAACACTCCGGAGAATCATAGTAAAGTGAATTACACATAAATTCTGATGTGAAAGGCCTCACAATAGAAGAAAACAACTGACTTCAGGGGCATAACTAAAGTATCCCTCTTACACTGACTGTTAATGTCCTACTTCTAATAGGGACCATCCTCTGAAGGTGATAAGCTTTCAACTCTTCCATGGAAAATATGTAAAGGTCACATATCACAACCAGTAATAATGAGCTCACTTCACTTCAATCATGGGCTTTTCTTTGCCAGCGTCGGTATTAATCTTTATGGGTAGACAACTCAATATTAGCTCAATACCAATTTCTATGGGGAATTACCAAGACCAAGAGAGAGAGAGAGAGAGAGAGCAACTGAGAGGTAACCTCTGATTAAATAAAGAAATTATCATAAGACTGCAACATCAAATTGCACCAGGGGAATATCTCTTCAAAAAATCCCAAGGTCATTAATATTTGCAAGGTGGTGGGGTTGGTTAAAATGGCAGCTTTAACGACTGGGTCTATAATTGTTCGCGTGGTTCCCAACATTGTGAATCAATCTACAGAGCAGATGTTTACTCATGATGTAGAAAAACATATGGAAATTTAGACTAGGTCTCGACCATATGTAAACAGTACAAGAAAACTGAATAAAAGAAATAGAACAATGGTTGACATAAAGTAGCAGAACTAAGGAGATGTGTAAAAGGAATTAAACGAACTTGGACGAAAGGAATAAAATTAACTTGGCTGGTAACTCCTTAAATAAAAGGAACTGGAAATTAAAGGGCGAATGTGGCAAAAACGCCACAAGTAAATTAAGTAAGCTTATGATGTAAACTAAATAACTGACCTAAAATGAGGCCACGCATTTAGGTGGAATCATTTCAGCTGAAAACAGTTCCAGGCCCCTCAAAATGAGAGCCTCTTGGCGTCCTGCTTTAAGACAACATGAGTTTTATATAAGTTTTTGCATGTTTTAGTTGAATTAAATGCGCCCAAGTTTAGAAAGGTAATTGCTGGAAGGAAATGACTCCGAAATTCATCTATCCTCAAAACTCAAAACTGAGGGCAGAGGAAATTAAGAGCATTGTTTTTGAACAAAGTCACCTAAGAGAATACACAATTAAACCACAAACACTGAGCCAAGGCATCAAACACTAAAGTAACAGACAGTGGTAATTAAACAGGAATAAACATATATAAAATGGTATTCATGCCACAAAGGGTTCAAGAACTTACCTTTCTGGAACTGTTGGACCACAGGCTTCTTAGTAGCAGCAGGTCCAATCCGCATTGGCCTAGTAGAACAGTACTGTCCATTCATTTCAACCATGGCCCGTTGCTGCTCATTTTCATTACCAAACCTCACAAACCCATATCCCTTAGAATGTCCAGTGAGCCGATCAGTCACAACTTTTGCACCTTTAACTGATGGATAGACATTTTTGAATGTTTCTTGCAATAGGTAATCATTGACATCAGCAGCCAAATCACCAACAAAAATAGTATAATCTGGACCTTCATCCTGTCGTCTTTCACCAGCAGCAAGTGTAGCCCAGTTCAGCCGGAAAGTTTGCTCTGAATTTGGCATTGTTGCACCATTGTAAGTCTGCAAGATCCTCTCTGCAGCAGCTCGAGATACAAACTCAACAAAACCATAACCCTCAGGGTAACCTGTTTGTTTATTCCTAATGACCTTAGCTGATACAGCCTGCAACACACAATTCATCTTTCATGGATGGAAGAACATACAAAATAAAGAAAGTTTATCTATTAACCACTTAACAAAGTTCACTTCTTTGCCTCATGATTTTAACTTTCAAACTCCAATACATAGCCAACTGACATATAAACACAAATACATATGCATATAACCATAGCCAATACATGACATCAGGCCATCATTCTGTAAAACTCAACATTGTAAAAAGAATTGTAATCCAAATTCCATAACAAATCGTGCAAAAAAGAGAATAGTCCGCCACTTTTACCAAATTCTTCAGTATAAGCACAAACCCAAAACAACAAACTCAAGACCAAGATATAAAATCCAATACAAGTTCCCTACTTTCCAACATGACGAAACAAAACTCTAATGGCTTTACCTCTCCAGTAGCGGCAAAAACAGACATGAGATAATTCTCGTCCATCCACTGCTGCAAGTCACCGATCCACAAAGACTTGATCTCATTAGCGTCCGGAGCTCCGCCGCCACCGGTAGGTATCGAAGAAGCCACGCCATACTGCGACGGGGGAGGGATAGGCGGTGGAGTCCATCCAGCGGGAGGCGGAACGGGCTGCCCCTGTTGTTGCATCATCATCATCCACTGAGCGTTCTGCTGCTGGTACTGCTGATCGGCCGACATGGGCTGAGGAGCAACTCCGGTGGGTGGTTGTTGCATCATTAAGGTTAGGACTAATAGAGATAGGATAGGTTAATTAGGGAGAGTGATGGAGGCAGATCTAGGTGCGAATAAGGAAAACCCTAAGTGGATTATGATTTGAGAGAGACGTCAAAAGGGCTATGGTTAAGATGGGGAGTGGGAGGGAGAGAAAGGGCGTGGGAGGATTAGGATGGGTTTTATATATGTGAGAGTGGTGCTGTTTGGGCCTCTTTTCATTGCCATATTGGGTGACTTGGACTTGGATTGGGCTGTTGCACTACCATATTTCAATTTTTTCAACCCAAGCCCTCTTACTATAATGATTTAACTTCTTATTAGTGTCATTAATTGAAAAAAAAATGAACAAATTATATAGAAATAAAGATTAAAAAAATAGTTTCAACTTCTCATTTGAAAATTCTAGATTTTAACCTTTATTTAGGATGATTAAATTTTAGTTAAAATAACTTCCATTTTATTATATATTATTTTATCTTCTTAGTATAATCATTTTGCAATAAAGTTATTATATTTTATAAATATAAGAAATATTTTATAAAAATTCAAGTAAGAAGTCTTGAAGTGAAATTTTCATATAAGTTTAGAAAGTTTAGTAATTTTTCTTGAAATAAAATATTTGTATATGATTTTTTTTCAAATTTAAAATTATAAGTTTTTTAAAAGGAAAATGGGATTAATGATTTTTAAATTATAAGTTAGTGATGATGATATGGGAAATTTTCACATGTAACCTAAACTATATGCTAAGAGGTGTTATAATGAATAATAATGCTTAGTTAGCAACCTAATACTTTTGTTGTTCTTTTTAATATTAATTAAAAACAATGGTGATTATAAGTATACATGCATATGGCTTTTTTTTTTCAAGTACAAAAAGTTTGTAGATTATAAAGAAAGAAATGAAATTCTAGTAAGGACCCAAAAGATTAGATTCATATATTTTTAAAATGCTTTTTATTTAGTGTAGATTTCATTTATAAAGTAGAAGTAAATTATTAAGATGAAAATATATATTTATAATAAAATTATAATTATCCAAAAGAAGAAATTATTAAATAGGCTTCACGTCACATTAAACTAATAAAATTGTACTTAATTTGGTGAAAACTATGCTAAATTTAACTGTAATTTATATTTTTCTTACGGATGTGATGTACAAATTTTTGATCAATCTAACACATTAAATAAACTCACCTAATATTCTCATTTTTTAAAAATAAATTTCATGTAAAAATAATTTGATAGTTATATCAACATCCTTAATGTAGAAAGGTTAAGACTGATGGAATTTATTAGCAGCGAAAAAATTGAAACTTGAACCATTCCCATTGATTATAAAAGTTATCATTTTCATTAGTTAAAATACTTTGGAAGTATCAGTGGGGAGTCCATCAAAAGTTAGGTTTAAATCTTATAATTAGGTAGGTTAAAGAATCGTTTTGATTGTTTTTCTCAAAGTCTAAGTGAGATTTTAACTCATAATTTTAATGATAATGAAGTAGGTCGCACTTGACTAGGCTTGTTGTCAATCCCTAAAACATGTAGCCTGAGTCTAGCCTAAAGTCTAGCCTAGCTCGTGCCTCGCAGCTTAAGCTTGAGTGGTGGGTCACCTATAATTATGTCATTTTAGGCAAATGGTTGGCCCACCCAAGCTTCCAGCCCCTCAGGCCTGAACTCGTCTAAAATCTCAGTCAAATTAGGCCTGCCCATCGACTTTAGGTGGGCTTAAGCCTAATTACCACACCTACATGTTACTACTAATATTTTTATCCTTAGTTATATTAGTAAGTTAAATGTAAAAGTTCAAGCTCAATAAAAAGGTTGGGTGAGTCA
>JAOSBL010000212.1:38613162-38623991 GCA_027568915.1 Erythroxylum roraimae
AAATTAGGCGAGGCTTTGCCTACCACCTTAGACTAAGGGGTCTTTAGAGCTTGAGAAGAAGGAGAGGAGGTAGAATGAGGGAATTTAACGAGAGCAACATGTTGAAGGAAAGAAGAAAGAGTGGTGCCAAACATCAAAGAAGTAGAAGGAAGCACTGAGGGAGTAAAAAGGGGGAGGTCAAAGGGAAAGGAGAGTTGTAGAAGGCAGTGAAACACCCTTAAGGAAGAGTGAGAGAGGAGAAGCAAAAACAAGAACATAAAAGTAATGAAGAGAGAGATATCGTCAATAAAATGTGTGTCAACAAGATCGTAAAAGAAGAGGCGAGAAAGAACACATTGATTATCAAACAAGGAAATTTTAGACATATTATATAAACAAGGAAAGAATGATTAATGAAAAGTTTTTTTAAAAAAATGATTAATGAAAAGTTATACGAATGTTAAAGCGGGCAGAATTTTTCTTACACTTATAAGAATTTAAACCTTATTTTAATTAGAAGGCACTTTAAGTTAAAGAAATAATAAAATATAAATATATTTGAAATATTAAAGAAATTTATATAAAGAGAAATAGTAAAGACTTTCTTCATTTTAAAAAATATGTTTATTATTTTAAATTACATAAAAATATTATATTTTTAAGTCAAGTTAAAACAATTATTTAATTATATAATAATTTTAGTAAAATAATTAATATACAATAAAAATATCTCATCCAAAACTTCTTACATTCCAAAATTCTTTTAAAATAAATTAAAAATAAAAATATTTTGAAAATTGAGTATAATTATAAAAAGGAATATGATTATTTCACTTGTTATGTAAGTAGTTCTTTTATTGAAACATTTATTTATTACTCATATTTTAATTTGAATTTGTTGGAGATATAGACTTAAAACATCTTCTCAATTATATTCTATCGTTTGTCTACAATTAAGATATATATTTAATGATCATAATATCCATGTTGGTTTAAAAGCACTTAAAGCTCGAAACTTAATCATCTTGGCATAATTCTTAATATTCTGTAAATTCTCTTAAATATCTAAATTTAAAAAAATCAATAAATAGTTTAAGCTATTAAGATCTTTAACTCAATATATTAAATAGTTAATTGTATAAAAAAAGCCCTTATAATTTATCATCAAGCAAATAAAAATCTTAAAGTTTCTCCGAAAGATTTGTCACTACTACCAATGTGTTGTTTAAGAACCTTAATGCTTCACCTCTTGAAATAAACGCAAGGTTTTTCTCAAAGCTGTGAAAATCTACAATGCTAGGGTGAGCATTTTGTTGTTATTTATACTTAACGTAAAGCATAATTGATGAGTAAGCCTACTCACAAAAACCTAAACCACTGTCTTGCCGTTCTGGTAGCAAGCAATACAAAGAGAGTCCAGTTCCAAGCCACACCAAGAAAGTGGCTGTCTATTTTGAACTAAATAAACAGTTTTTTGCACCAACTTAGAAATGATTTGCCAACCACTTTACCAATTTGTCCAAAATTTTGCCATTGTCCTGGTGACAGGACTGGTACTTTTAAAAGGACAAAACTGACATCTTACGTGGAAAATACTTAAGTCAAGATCTTCAAGACACGACACATCAACTTTAAACCCGTGTCCTTAGCTCACTGTTTTTTTCGCTCGGCTGTTGCCACCTTCTACACTACAGTAACTAACTATGATGAAGCCAAAATTGGCCGTAACAGTATTAACGGTTTTTCTATTGATATCTTCTGCAACTGTCACTGCGGATTATGTAAGACCCCCTCCTCGCAAGACCCTCCATTTCCCATGGAGTTCAAGGCCTTCTTCCAGTCCCCAGCAGGTAATAAAACCCCTTTTTCTTCACGTGCTCTCTCTTTTACCAGCTGATTTTGGTCATTATTTTGTGTTAAATTGTATTTTTTGTTACGATCTGACATGGGTCCTGCTTGTTTTCCTGAAACTGTGCCTGCTTGATTGTTTTGTCTCGTAACGGTTCAAGACAAATAGGAAAAAGGGGAAGAAAAATGTGTTCCATTTTGACAGCGTTAAGTATAATTGACAAGGAATTTTGGAGAATATCTTGTTGCCATAATATTTCTTTAGTTTTAATGCCATGTGAAAGATGGCAGTAATTTATGGTTTTGAATTCCTCTTAGTTTGTCTTGTTAGTTTTGTTGGGATCTTTTACTCTTTTCATTTGCAATGAAACAATGAAAATTTTAGGTACGAGGTGATGGTAGTGGATATGGTTAATTTAGTTTAATGAGTTGAGAAAACTTTTTCCAGGAGTTTGGAATTTGTTTTCTTTTTTTCTTTCTGAACATAAGAAAGTAACAAATATTTTGTAGTCCCTTTGTCTGAAGGAAAACGTAATAAAAAGTTTTTCTTGAGGAAAGTACATTAACTTTGATGGTTTTATGGTCCTTCATTATAATTTCTCTTAGCCTTCACTAAAAATTGTGTTTGGTCACCCACTCAAGGTGCACATCTCTTTGGCTGGAGACAAGCACATTCGAGTCTCATGGATCACTGATGATAAATCTTCTCCATCCATAGTTGAGTATGGAACTTCGCCAGGAAATTACAGTGAAACATCTGATGGAGAGAGTACAACTTATAGTTATCTTTTCTATACCTCTGGAAAGATACACCACACTGTCATTGGGCCACTAGAACCTAGTACAATTTACTTCTACCGTTGTGGAGGCCAAGGTCCTGAGTTTCAGCTGAAAACCCCACCACTTCAGTTGCCCATTACTTTTGCTGTGGCTGGAGATTTGGGTCAGACTGGCTGGACTAAATCAACCCTAAGCCACATTGACAAATGCAAATATGATCTGCATCTTCTTCCAGGGGATCTTTCTTATGCTGATTACATTCAACATAGATGGGACACATTTGGCGAGTTGGTTCAGCCGCTAGCCAGTGCAAGGCCATGGATGGTAACAGAAGGAAATCATGAAAAAGAAAGCATTCCATTGTTCAAGGATGGATTTGAATCCTATAATTCTAGATGGAAGATGGCATTTCAGGAGAGTGGATCAAGTTCCAACCTTTATTATTCCTTTGAAGTTGCAGGAGCTCATATCATCATGCTTGGTTCATATGCGGAGTACTATGAGTACTCTGATCAATATAACTGGCTCAAGGTTTGTTATATTCTCTGTTTTTTGAAATAAGAGCTTTTCTTTGCTACTTGAATCTGCCAATTGTTTATTTATGATCAGTTGAAGTGAATCTTAAGAGAATGTGAACTCACGTTTCAAACTGCCATGGAAAGGCCAATTTTTGTATTCTCTGTTAGGCTGTGGATTTTGTGCTCTGTTATGAAAATCTCCCATGACAAAACAGAATTGCTGGCAATTGGATATATTTCTTAATTCCTTTGCCTGGACTGCTTTAACAGAAAAATAGTAGACCTTATCCTCTCTTTGTCAAAGTTTTCCTTTTGCTACCTGACAATTGAGGAGCAAAGTCATTGCACTGGACTGGTTGCTAATGTTTACTATCCAGTTGAATTTTGTTTTGAGGCTTTTTTCTTGTCTGGAGAGTGGAAGCTATTGAAACTGAGTATTCTCCGAGAGACTTCATCGCATACATTGTCAAACATGGTTATCTACAATTTGAAAGTCTAATGAACTCATTAAACTGTATTATTAACCAAATATCAGATATTGAAGTTATCTTATTGTCGAGCACTTCATAGTTTGTTTCTAGCTGGATATATCGTCAGATCAAGCTATGAACCTCTTCTTTGAAGCCTTCTTCTAGTTGCTTTTGAGCTAAATAGAACTATGGGAGAAATTCTTTTGATGTGATAGAATTTGGTTGTGATGTGATAGCAATTTATTTGTTCAAATGGATCTTGATATTGACTCTTGATCTACAGGCTGATCTCGCAAAGGTGGACAGGAAGAAGACCCCTTGGCTTATTGTGTTATTCCATGTACCATGGTATAACAGTAATGAGGCTCATCAATTTGAAGGTGATGCGATGATGGCATCCATGGAACCGTTGCTTTATGCTGCTAGAGTTGATATAGTTCTTGCTGGCCATGTGCATGCTTATGAACGAACAGTATGCCACTACCTCCCTTTTTCTACTTTAAAATAATGGAAACTGGCTTATGTTATCTGCAACTTTCTTGACAGGAACGTGTAAATAATGGGAAAAGTGACCCTTGTGGTGCAGTCCATATAACTATTGGTGATGGAGGAAATAAAGAAGGTTTAGCTCGCAAGTACGTCCCATTCTTAAGAACTTTCTAAATCTCCAAGTAACTTGAGTATTTCATGTTCTCCAATTTCATTATCATACAAAATCTCACGCATTGCACCAATTTCAACGTGTGAACTAAAAGAATTTAACGCATCAAAAATCTTTTCAATAACTTTAAATTATCTTGTTATTTTAATGAAATAAATAACAAGATAATTTAAAGTTATTTTAATGAAATAAAATTAGAATTTAAGGTTTAAATTAAACTTTTTGCAAAGTTGAAGAATTTCACATAATTCCTCCCGTCATCCCGTGTATCTTGTTGTCTTTCATCACTGATTAGTATCAAGGATTCAAGATACCCATTTGATCAACTTGATGGGAGATTCATGGACTTTCATTCCACAAACTATGGCTTAGTTATGAACTTTCGAAGTGTTAATTAATTCATGTTTGGCTGATTATTTCTCTTGCCAACGTTTAATAAAATCTCAAGTCACCAAGATAATGAAGCATTAGGTCATCTCTATTATTATTCTTCTTATTCTTATGTTTGCCAAACATCCCTGCACTGCTTGTTGGGTGGCAAATGTAAGTGCAACAACCAGACAGCAGAAGAGTGCATATTGTTGTTCAAGGTTCATTAACGACCGTTTACCAAATCTTATTACAATTCTGTGCTGGCTACATCTATCCCCAGGTACAAAAACCCCCCACCAGAGTGGTCAGCCTTCCGTGAAGCAAGTTTCGGCCACGGCGAACTTAAAATAGTTAATTCGAGTCATGCCTATTGGAGCTGGCACAGGAATGATGACGATGAACCTGTTAAGTCAGATGAAACTTGGATAACCTCATTGATCAGCTCAGGATGCATTGCTAACGAGCTAGGATCGTAGGAAGACTCTGGACATAAGGATTGCTGTGTATTCTGGTACTGCTTTCCTATATTTAGAAGATGAGACACTGTTTTGATGCCAATGTAAACATATTATCCTTCAACCTGAGAGAGTGATAAAAATGGAATAGGGACTTCTTATGTTGGTGTGCAAAACCAAATGAGGAAATTGTAGCCTTGGCTCAAAAACAGTTCAAATGAGTCGCTCAATTACAAGAAGCAATGAACCTAAACAACAAATGCTGCAGTATCCCCTCTTAGGTTCGTGGTCAAAGCAACTTCAATGCCATATTACGACGCAGTCCTTCGTTCATGCTGTACCTAAGCAACAGTTCGATGGTCTAATTTTTTCATTGTCATTGTGAAACTGAATGTATCCTGCGAGTACGCGAAAGGAATGTAATTACACGTACCATAACCTCGTTTGTATGTTCAACATGCCATAACCTCGTTTAGTTTGCCTTACGGTTACCTTGTTTAACAAGCTTATGGTATGTTGAGGTAAAAGATAAGATACTAGAGTAAGTGAATGTTTGGATGAGTTTTAGGGATGTTAGTAAACACTTTTTTTCCACTATAAAAGCCATTTTTTTGAAAAAAGAGTGTTTAGCTGTAAAATTAAAAAAAACACTTTTTTAATAGATATGAATTTTTTGGCAGTCAAAATATAACCTTTTAAGAAGCTCAAATTTGAAGTTTCTTAAAAAAGCCTTTCAAATGGCTTTTTTAGGTAATTTTTTCAGATCAATTAATGAACCTATTTTTTAATCCCTTTTGTCCTTATATTTTACACATAATTCTTACAATACCCACAAACTCATCTTCACGTTTATTTTGCAAACCCATCTTCTCTAATATCTTGTGTAGTTGTTTTGTAACGTACAGTTTATTGTTGCAAATCTTCTTGTATTACAATAAAATGCATAATTTATTATATATTTAACTATTTACAGAACTTGAATGTTTATTTTGGAATTTATATAATATTATTTGACTTTTTAATATGTTTTATATTTATTTTTAATATTATTTTTACTAATATTATAATCCATATAAAAGATTTGATTAGATATATTTTATTTATGTTTTATATGGCTTAAAATTATATAATAATTAATATATTGTGATTTGCATATTGTTTAGTATACTTTAAATAATATTTATATGCATAAATAATATTTATTACAAAATAAAATATAGTTAAAATTAAAAGTGCTTTTTTTTAATGTTCCCAAACAGTCTACTATATGAAGTTTTTTAAAAAATGCTCTTTTTTAAATGACAACTAGACAGTCAATTGATTTTTTAGAAAAGTTTTTCTCAGAAAAGATCTACAAGAAAAAGCTCTACTGACAAAAATTCTACTGATATAAGCCTAACCAAACAGAGGCTAAGAAGAGTCCATAAATAAGAACATTTGGTAAACTACTCATCTAGTCGTTGTTTAATTTTCATTTTGTGGTAGAAACACTTTTTCTTAATAATTATTTTTTGGCAATAAATAAGAACGTTTGTTAAACTACTCATCTAGCTGTTGATTAATTTTCATTTTGTGGTAGAAACACTTTTTCTTAATTATTATTTTTTGGTATAATGTTTTTTTTTACATAATTTATCCATATACGAGATTTTGGGAAAAGTTTGTTGTCTAGATAATTTTATTTCTCATCACTACTTTTTCTTTTGGATTAATAAAGTGAATTAAAATTAATTTTATTTCATAATAAAAAAATTAATTTTAATTATTACGTTGGTTCTTGAGATATGAAAAAAAATCTCATTTACTTTATCCTAGCTTTATATCGGGACATGGCGAGTGATGAAGGTGGAATCTATTTAAAAAATTGATGAGATGAATACGGATGAAATTGAATAGGTCCTAAAATATCATTTGGGCCGTGCTTACCACACTCCGTTTGTCGATTCTCCATCTACGTGGCAATGAATATAAATGCCAACAGCAGTGAAACGACATCGTTTGCAGGACAATTGACATTTGTTCACGTAGAAGGGGTAATTATGGAAACGAAAAACATATACTGAAGCAAATCGCAGCCCTTGACAAGTTCAACGATCCACCCACTCTGCTGCAACTCTCCGGAGAAAAGGCCAATCTTATAGATATTACTTCATTGATCTGCCAAATTTTGAAGAACAGATAAAAGGGTATAAAGCAAAATGCACGATTTCTGCTTGACGATCCCATATGGGATAATTTTGATGGGTGGTGGTGTGGTTGGATTTGTGAAGAAAGGGAGCATAGCATCCTTAGCTGGGGGTTTGGGCACTGGATTGCTGCTTATTTTGGCTGGTTACTTAAGTCTCAAGGCTTTCGAGAGGAGAAAGAACTCTTATCTTGCTCTTTCCATTGAAATTGGTACAATTTCTTCTCTGGGTTTTGATTGTTTTCTGTATTTGTTTGTTGCTCGAGATTTGCTATGTTTGTCAATTTAAGATATAACCGTAAAAGAAAAAGGACCGTGTTTCTTAGTGGGCTGTCATTGTTTGGCGTTAATTCTGTAGCTTTTCTGGTTTACATATTTGTTCTTGGTTACTGGGAATTAATGGAGTTGATAGCAGATAACTAATGAAACTTGATTCACTTGTAACTTCCACGAGAAGGCTTTACAGCATTTCCATTACGAGTTATGGTTAGTTCTTGGATGACATTTAGTTGAGAACATGTCATTTAATGGCCAATGAAGGTCATATCATGATTAGAATTTCATTGGTGAACAAAGGGGGTTTTGACTGGCCAAGTCTTGGAACTTCTGCAGCATTTGTTGCATTTCAACATAGAATGCGATCTAAGGAAATGTTTTTATCAATTAGCCTTCTGAAACCACAGTGCTTCTGAAACGAAATGATCTTACACTGGAAGGATTAGTCGTGTCAAATTGCTTGTCAACTGTTGCTAGATTATGTTTCCCATGAACGAAATTTTACCATGTCACTCATTGTTCATAATTGGAGTGGAAGTTGTAAATATTAGAAGTTAGTTTTATGTAAGGGTTTGGGAAAAACTTTGATTGTTTGGTGAGGGCCAGAGAAATTACTCCTAAGTCCTGATTTCCATTTAGTTAATTATACTGCTATTCATGCCTTTTGCTATGTTAGCTGAGAAATTATTGAAATTCATCCTGGATGTAATAAAAGATGAAGGGATATAAACTTTTGTACGTAAAATATTGTTAATTGAAACGAAGGAAAGCTTCATGCTTCCTTTTTCCTATCCATTCCTGATGTGCTTACTACAATTTTCTACTTCCATCGATTCATGTGCTCTACTTCCATCGATTCATGTGCCTTGGAACAGTGTGCGCAGCTGTTCTTACATTTGTCATGGGACAGCGTTATGTGCAAACCTCTAAGATTATGCCTGCTGGTATTGTGGCTGGGATCAGGTAAGATATCAACACTTTTTTCCTTTGCTTGTGAAGCTGTGTTGCATTATGTATGCCATATTCACCGATGTCGTGTGAATGCCTTGCAAATTTGGTCTTTTTTTTTTCTCACGTATCACTCTTGTTATATTCCTTAATTATATCTTTGTTACAGTCAGCTTTACTTTATCCTTCATTTGTTCTCTAGAAACAGCTGCTCTAAACTTTTTGGCATGTTGAAAATCTGATGGTAACTTTTGTGTGTATTCTTCCGCTGAATGGAGGCACCACTTTCTCCTAGTGCCTGATTGAGAAGAAGGTTTCTGCTTTCTAAAACCAGTGAATTGCTCATGTTGCAGAAGGGATAATAATTAGATCCATAATTTGCAGTGGGAGACGATGTGGTGTTTAGTGGGGTGTATTGGTCTCTATAAATCTTTCCCAACTATCCTTAATGTTTTCTTTAACTAGCCAAGAACACAACTGAACTCTTTTTCTCTATGGAATCTGGGTGATGTATGACCCTGTTTCCTCCTATTTTCTAGACATCTGAAATTCTTGATGATTGAAAAAGAATAGGCCAGGTCAATTATTTATGTCAATAGGAAAGATCTTTAAGAATCTTTCAAAGTAGTCCTACTTATGTGACCATAAAAATAACATAATTTTTCTTCATACAATTTACCCGTTTTTCAACCTTAACAGTTGTGCTGACTTTGATTCATTGATAAAAAGCAATGATGGTGACACGGTGATGTGGATGAGAAAAATTTAGTACAGCACTCTTGTACACTTTTGCCTTGGCTTGAATTTCTTGCACATGATGGTTTCATAACAATGTTAGAGCACATTTTCGGGGAAGGCTAATGGAGTTGGGCTTTCAAAATGAGATGTTTACTTGCTTGGAGACTGGATTATGTGATTACAGTCAGGATGTCTTGTTCTTGCTTGAGAGATTCTTTCATATCGATCTGAACAAACAGGGTTTCATTGTTGAAGTTTATTGCTATGAACATTGTCCAGTATCATCACAAAAGCGTGAATTTACTTTGCTTCCTTTTTGCAGTGCTCTCATGACAGCGTTTTTTCTGTACAAAATTGCAACCGGTGGCAATCACTTTCCAACCAAGAGTGAGTGATAGCATGGAGAATTACTGAAAGATAAATATCAACACATGTAAGGAGATCGTAGAACCCGAATTCCTTCATGTCAAGATCTTATGTTTCTTAAGGAAATTTATGTGTGTTATATAAGACAAAGTGTTGATTCTTAAAGGCATTTAAGAGAGACGGAAGAATTGAATGTTTGTGAGTTTTGTATGCTCATTTAATGTTGTAGGCCTCGCAATCAATTCATAGTGAGTGTATTTGTGATTAGGATGTTTAAAAAAACTCGAGTATTTATAGCCTACAACACTTTAAATAGTCACTAAAAACAAATACTAATTTTTAGGTAAGAATAACTTGTCGATTACTTATCTTGGACTAGTTGGATTTCTTTCGGATCACATGTTAGTAAAAAAATTATAAACTACATAAAGACACTTCCTGATTGACTCGTGAAATTCGGAGTGAAAGATGAACGCGGATTGATAAGAAAAGAAAAAGAAATATACCTGATAAACCGTCGATGGTGGAACATATTTAGATTAAAGCAAAAAGTTTGAGACCATGAAATGCTTTCAAAAGCTTTTACTGTACAAGTATAGTGAAGCTTCTTCAAGGAAGATGCACTAACATAATCCATCACCAAGTCATGCTCCTTCTTACCACTTGGCAATAGACATCGCCAAATCAGTGCAGCCTTCGTGCCATGTGAAACTAGGCTCTTGCCTTATAATTTTTATATCAATGGGACTATCGTATTCCTACCTAAACTTTGTAAACGAAGGAGTACTAATATAAGAGTCTTAGTATCTGAGCAGCTGGTTGTATTAACGTCAAAACATTTTACAATTTCATTTCCTTTGCGTGCATAAAATGAGATCTTGATATCTAAAGTCTGGAAATAAAAAGCCTTATCACAAAGATTTGACTCCTTAGGACACCAACCTCTTAACATGATGGGTTTTGAGGAGATTTCGGAAAAAAAATTGGACCAAGTTCAAATGGGTTAATATATAACCAAGACATTATATCTCAGCTTAAAACTTTAAAACAATAGGTTATAAGTTCTATGTTTGCATGCACTTCATCTTTATGTGTTTTTCCAGTACAAGATTCTCCCAATTGTAAATTTTTCCAATACAGGATTCTCTCAATTGTAAATTTCTAACTCCCCCTCAACCCATTTTAACGAAAAGCTCTTTGAACTCTTTGAGTCACTTCATGAACTAATATTCA
>JAOSBL010000212.1:38664352-38680225 GCA_027568915.1 Erythroxylum roraimae
AAGTTTTATTTAATTTATAATTATTATTAGTAATAAAATATTTATTATTATTTTAAAAACTTTGAAAAAAAAGGGGGAAGGAGAGGTAGGAGGGAGGAAGAGAAATTTTGAAAATTTTGCAAAAAAGTTTCTCAATTTTTTAAATTTTCGGTACCGGCCGGTATTTGACCGATATTTTGAATATCGGTCGGTACCGGTAAGTACAGTCGAAATTGGCCGATACCAATCAGTATTTTTCACCGGTATCACCTATACCCATATCGATATCGGTTTTCAGCCAAAATAGTACGTGCCGACCGATACCAACTAGTATGGTACAAAATTCGAAGCAATGCTCAAAACCAAACTTGGATGAGCATTTCACTTACACTTACACTTTCTCACCAACCAAGAAAAAAGAGCAAAAAATCCAGCTAGCAAGAGAAACTACGCACTGAACAACTCCTATACAATAGACATTAAAGTAGTCATCTTACATGACTACTTTAATGTACAGGGGAATCATTTCATAGGTAATAAGGCTAATGATAATAGACAGTAAATAGAGCCTAAGACTACGATAGTGCTAATAAATTATTTATCATGCTATCACTCATGTTAAACCCGACTCTCCAAATAATTTAGAAAAAAAAAACTAGCTCTATGTTACATTTTGAAGTTCAAAATGTGAATATGTTCAAATCCACATCCTCCAATGTATACAAAGTTTAATTAAGTCTTGAAGGAGCATAATTGTGGTTTAATTAAGGCTTGAAGGAGCATAATTGTGGAGTTGAACTAGAAAAGTAGACAAATAAGTATATTTATCTGAAAAAGTAAAAAGAGGAAACTGAGAACCTGAACAAATATATAAAAAAGTAACAAAAGACACGAGAAAAGGAATAAATAAAAGGAGTGGACGATGATCAAGAACACCAGCTCTCATTGCAAGTGACATCCCACCAACCAGTTTCTGTATGTCACTTGCTACGAAACTCGTCTTTGTATCTTTATCTTCAAAGCTACAGGCCCTCTTCTTGGATCTCTCTCATTCTCAGAGGCCAACAGTTTCAGTTAACCGTATCTTTATCTTCATCCTCACAAACACACTTCATATATGCATAAACCTCTCTTCTCTTCTCCTTCTCTTCAAGCCACCAGTTCCCACTGCCACTCCTCTCTCTCTCTCTTCCTAAGTTTAAAGCCACCGGTTTTTCATCAAACTGTATCTGGTTGATCTTCTCTCTGCTTGAAAGCCACCAGTTCCCACTATTACTGTATCTTTATCTTCATTCTCATACAGCGTTGTCACAGATTCTAGATCATCTTTCTGACACGAAACCACCCTCCGGTCTTTCTCTGGCACACCACATTAAAAAAAATCTACTTTATCATAGTCTTTTTTTTCTTATTACTCTGATGGCCACTTATTGGAGGGTCACGCACCATATAACGATTATTTATTTCCTTCCTCAAATTTCCAAGTCTTTTTTTCTGTTAAATCCATTTCTTTCTCCAACAAGCTATTGTCCAATATGTAACGTCTCAAACGGGAGATTTTGACTTGTGAATTTTTGGCTATATAGAGAATTTAACGTCCACCAGATAAAATTTCTCATTTGACACGTTACATGTTGATCAATAACTTGTTGGACAAAGAAATGGACTTAACAGGAAAAGGGAGACTAGGAAATTTGGGGAAGGAAATAAATAATCGTTATACCGTGTGTGACCCTCCAATAAGTGGCCATAAGAGTAACAAGAAAAGAAAGACTACGATGGAGTAGAAAACAAATAATATCATCAACATCATCACACCCAGTCTGAAGTCCCGCAATAAAGCAGGGTCTTAGGAGATCTGATAGTACGCAGCCTTACCCTTACATAATAGAAAGGTTATTTTTGGTAGACCCACATGCAGGTATGACAATAAAAGAGTGATGCAAGTTAAAGAGTAAATAAGTAAAACTGACACGCTAAATCATTATGTAAATAAAATTACAATAAATTAAAAATAAATATAACATGACTTTTTAAAATTATTTTAAAATTAAAATATAACGAAAAAATATCATCTCTTTATCTTTAGAAAAGTACCAATACCTATATGATAAGAGAGCAATAAAGCATCAAAGAACTCGACTTTGAATCATACAAAACACAAAAACCCAGAAAAAATGTAGATGTAGAAACTCAAAACGTCTGAAACCATAAGATCATTAAGCAAAAAATTCAATCTTGACATAAACTGAACAATATCAGATACAAAGAGATCAACATAATAAAACCTAGAAAGCATTAAACACTAATTCAAATAAAGAAGCTAATATCAAAAGCAAAAAATCATAAATAATAGAAATTTCAAAAAACCCAACAAAACCTAGAAAACACTAGAGTAGAAGAGATTGATTAATCAAGAACCATACTCGAAACGAGGCGTCTGCGGAAAAAGAAGAGAGAGTGAGAGCGCCAAGAAAGAGGGACAGCAACATAGAGAAACTTACTAGTTGCATACTAACATTAATATCAAAACAATAAAGTGGCCCCAACAATTGATAATATTTTCTAAGAAAGTTAACTGATGGTTATGCATTCACCAAAAAAATTGATTTATTATTACGGTTGGGGCTTTGAAAGACTACGATGGAGTAGGAAACAAATAATTTATGTTAAATAAAGTGGTCCCAACTTTTGACAATATTTTCTAAGAAAGCTAAGTGATGGTTATGCATTCACCAACAGAAATTCATTTCTTATTACGGTTGGGGCTTTGTGGTATCAATTAATTTATGAGATCCATGAGATAGATAATAAAATATTAATAACAAAAAAAGTATTTATCAAAATTAATTTAAGAAAAATAATATACTTTATTTAGTATTGAGATAATAGGTGTTTAATAGATGAAGTTAAATATTTTGAAACAAGTATAATTAAAATATAATATATAATACTTTTCTATCTTTTTTATTTTTTAAAACTTATTTCTTTTTATTTTTTCAATATCAAATACATTCATTTTTCTATTTTCAACTAGAACCTTTTTAGTAATTTCCATACGTATCTTTATATTTTCATCAAGAATATCATTTTTGATATCCAATCTTTTTCCCGTATTAATGTAGCTTATAATTCTTCTTTCTAAATTAGGCATTTGACGCATTATTGTGTTGTCACTTCGGTAATAACTCGTAAGACAAAGATGTATAGAGACATGTACAAGGACAAGGAAGACTTGGAAGTTAGGAATAAAACAAACATTAATGGTCGTACTTTGTATGATTTCAATATACTTAGATTAGAAGTAAAAGTGTATTAACTTTAAATGGTAACTAGCAAAAATAAAACTTTGAATCATGTTATTTGCCAAAGTAAAAAACAATGTCAAATATATCCTAAACATCATTTGACAAGAATTAAATTGTGCCTTCAAAAAATCTACATGATTTTGTTGTGATGGTGTTTAGATTGTAATTGAGGTCCTTACTATTTCAACCATTTTCTTGAAACTAATTCAATGAAAAATATTATCCAACACTTAAAAGTTAAAATGTATCTCATAATATGATTACATCCTTTAATCATAACGTTCATAAGAATGTAATCTCTTTAAAATTAATAAGCACATATTTATTTAAATAAATGAAATCTTAATAAACAATTAAGAAATGGATAAAAGACATCAACTCCCATACAGTTCAAGAAATTTCACTGGAACTCTTCATGGTTTAAAAATCTTGTATGAGCACCTTTTTTTGTGAAAAGTCTAGAACTAGTCCTCTTACTTTTCTTTTTGTAAACTTTCACTGAGGTGATAGTTATGGAATATGTGATAATTCCATATAATTACAAGATAGCCATTTTATTAATAAATTAAAAACTCATATCCCAAACTAAAAAAAATACATGAACTTGACATGATTTTATCCTTTTTTTCTAGCTCATTTTGTTGCTTTCACTTCTTTATATTGCCTCAATCATCTTCCCCAAAATCTTAGTGAATTCACTCTTAAATTTACTTATCTTAACCTCTTTAAGAACACTAATCTATACCCAATTAGTAAAACCAAACTTCTGTTCTTGAAAATAAGAGCACTAAAAATGATCATGTTAGGCTTTAGAATTTGAGGACTAAAAGAACAACTTGCAAAAATACCAGTGGGTGCAGAAGATAAGAAAAATGCAAGTACATGATTGTCCATTATGTATACATGGCTTAAGGTTGTAAATGCAGCCATCAGATATATCTACATGTAACATGACAAAAGTTGGGTTTTATAAGAGTAGCAACATATATTGGAACTAGTCATGGTTCCTTATCCATATCCCTAAATTGAACTTTATCTCCATCACCCTAACTGCAGTTTATTTGATGAGAAAATTTTGGAACTAGAATTATCAACTGTAACTTCTACAATTGTGAAAATATGCCATATAGTAATGCAACTTACTGTTACATTAAAAGATTTTACAAGTTGTTTTGTTGGTTCTATATTTTATGAGTCTGCTAGTACAAGTTATTTTATTCTTTCTATTCCTTAGGAGTCAGTTAGTGGAACTAGTCTTTCTTTGAGGAATCACTTTATGAGCATGTTCACTTTTCTTTAGCCCATTTAGTTGAGAGTTCTAATATAAATATAAAAAAATCTTTATTCATAACTTATATAAAAACTTAAGTTTTCTTCTTTTCAATGTTTCTTTATTGAGTAATAGTATTCATTTTTTCTTCAAGTTGTTTTTTTTTGGTGCATTAAGATTTTGTTCTTTTAAAATTATCTTGATTGCCCACCAATTGTTTAATATTATTGCTTTAGAAAGATGAATGGTGGAAGTGTTCCTCTTCATGCTTTCGTAGACAACTTGTTGATAACAATTATAATTACTAGAAGATGTGCATGGAAACTTATCTATGAAGGCAATATTTATGGGATCTTATCTTTGGTGATAAAAGGAAAATTCTAGTAAGTAATCCCCAAAAAGGTGAGTTGCACCAAAAGATGAAATATCAAGTGTGGAAAAGCTCTATTTTCTTTATTAACATCAATTAACAAAGAGTATATTGAGTATGTTCATTATCTAAAGTCACAAAAACAAGTGTGGGAGACACTTAAAAAGTTGTTTACTAAGAAAAATATACTTATATTACAACATCTTGAGAATGAATTAGTTGTGACAACTGAAGATAATCTTCTACTGAGGAGTATCTTTTAAAAGTTAAGAGTTTTGTGCTAAAAATTTGAAGCTGGATATTAAGGAGCTAGTGAGCAATGCTTCTTTGCATTATTATTTTATTTGTAGTTGAAAAAAGATTTTATGGCTTTTATATGTTTGATACAAGGGTAAGCTAACAAACCTTTACTCTTTGAGTTAAAAAATTTACTATCATATGAGGAAGCCTATTAAATAGGTGACAAATAACAGTAAGCTTTTTTCGTCAAAATGAGAATGTTCTTTTTATTAAGGACCAAAGGAAAAAATAATTCTTCTTTAAAATATTCCACGCGAAAAAACCAACCCAAAACTAAAAAACAACTTATGGGAATTTCAATAGGTTATTATCAATATGGGAAGATGAAACACATTAAATGTGATTGTTAGGTGAAAGTGGCATGTGATCGATGCGGAAAGAAAGGCCAAATCAATCAAACTATCATGTCAAATTAAAAGAAATAGGAGCAAATGTTGTGCATGAATACAATGAGTATGAATAGTTAAATTAGGATAAATTTTTTTCTCTTGAAGTTATTGATTAACCAATAAATCTGACTTTTTTTGTTCACCAAATCAACACACTTACGTATGTCAATATTTTCGTGAATTATGAAAAGTAATGGATAGGTAATTTTAGTTGCTCTCATCATGCAATATGGAATGTCACTATACTATATGATGTTATTGTGGGAAAAAGTTCATTATGAAAACTGATAATTCATTACCGGAGTCATTTCTCAATTTATAGATAAATCATTTGAAGGTCATCTGATTACAACAAAGTTGATTCTATGCTATGTAAAAGGCACTCTTAAGTTAAAGATTAGCGTAAAAGCAAGGTGTGTCATTTTCTTTGAGTAGTTTTATAGATGCAAATTAGGCTAGTGATGTAAAAGAAAGATGCTCCATAACAAATTTATGTTTTACTATATGTTCAGTTATAATTTCTTGGTGTAACAAGAAAATCTAAAGTACCTTTTTCAAATTATGAGGCAAAGTATATAGCAACTAATATGGCACTCGTGAGTGTATTTGGCTTAAAAGGCTTATTTAAGAAATAATGTACATTCTGACTACTCAATTCCCATTTATTGTAATAATTGAAGTGCAACAAAGCTAGTTAAAAATCTAGCTTTTCATGCTTATCCAAAACACATAACTCATTTCCATTTTGTTCGAGAGAAGGTGTTAAATCAAGACATTAAACGACAGAAGATAAGAATTGGAGACCAATTTGCTAATACTTTTACTAAGACACTTGTCAAGGCTATATTTGAATTTTTTTCATAGGGATCTTGGTTTTGTTAATTGTGACTTTACAATAAGGGAGTGTGTCACAAAGTAATGCAACTTACTGTTACATTGAATGAGTCTACATGTTATTTTAGTGTTTCTATTTCTTAAGACTATGCTAGTACAAGTTGTTTTATGGTTTTTATTTCTTAGGATCCTGTTAGTAAAACTAGTCTTTTGTTGAGGAATAAGATTAATAGCATATTAGTTTTTATTTAATTAATTTAGTTGAGAATTCTAGTATAAATAGAAGACTCTATCATAACTTGTATGCACAATTCAGTTTCCTTCTTTTCTATCTTTCTTGATTGAATAATAACAATCATTTTTCCCTTCAAGTTATTAATTTTTTATTAAGATCTTTTACCCTTAAAATTGTTACACAATATGCCAAATAGCACATATTGCTCACCTAATACAAATCCCTTTTAAGGAATTCCACTTCCTTTAGTAATGAAACACTTTTTTTGTCCACATGTTCTAGGAGATCAAAGGTCCCATCACCAAAAGTGAACAATTTCCTCAAAGAGGTTATTACAACTATCTATCATAGTCTATAAGAGATATATGAAATATGTATGACTTCAAAGGGCTATTCACCCCCTTTGGGATGGAATCAAATCGTCTATTCCAGTTGGTCTCTTCCCACTCTGCTCCATAAGATCCAATAAATAGGACAAAGAGCAATTAGAAGGTTGAGATCCCATGAAACAAAGTGGGAACAGACCAACTGAAACAGATGATCTGTTCCCTTTTGGGATCTAGTGGCTAATTTCATTTGCATGTTTAAAAGCACTCAACACATGTTACGACCTCTACATTTGAATTATTAAGAGCATAAGGTTTAGGTGAAAAACATCAACATCTCCACCATGCCTCCTGATTCCTTTTCTTGGGTGAAATTTTATCTTTGCTTGATAATCAAACCAACATGTCTTTCACCACAAGCAATGTTCAACACAAGATCCAAGGCTTAATATTTTTGAATTTGAAATCTAATTAATATATTTGTGCGTTATAGGTCTTGGCAAATCCAGCCGATCATATGGTGCTTTATCCACTTAATTTGTGAAGTCTTAACATATAAATTTGGTTTTTTCTTCATTGAAATGTCCAGATGACTGTATATGCAAATGGAATTTCAGTATTGATGCCTGGAGATAACATTCCAACCTTCATAGCACACCCAACCCCCATTCTTCTAGCACCGAGAAGTGCTTCTAGCGAGGTTCCACCTTGAACTCTGAAATAGTCCCAAGCTCCAGCCCCGATTGAATGCAAAGCATGTAAAATAAAACATTTGACTAAACAAAGGACAAGCAGGAGCTTAAGGAATGTGAAGGAAGAGCATGTCTTGTTTAAAGCTCTTTCTGCTTGTGTACATACGCCATTAGTTCTCTTGATGGGTGAAGCCAGCACTGGCTTCTACCCAAGATTTACATTTTTCTAGATAGGATTTGGTCCTTGGAAGATGGATTGTTTTGCCCATCAAATTTGAGGAAAGTAATTAATGTTGAGTGTGGGGAGTAGTTTTAATTACATCTCGAGGCAATTTAATGATAAGGGCCCCAATTTTACCTCTCATCTCCATCATCCTGGGCCTGTAAACAAGTCCACTAACTTACAGGTTTTATGATCGAAATATGTGACAACTCCTATTAACTTTTAACGGGACCTAAACACATTATAACATTTTTAATTTATATTCGTTACTTATCTAATATAAGAATTAAGAATATTACTAATACTGGAAGTGATATCAACATAATCATCATAAATACTTTCAATAAAGCAAAGTATAGATCTTCCCATCTTTTAAGGAAATCAATCATTCAAACCCTAACAACACCTATGATGTGCTTATTAATGACCTAAACTATTATAAACTCTCTTATATCCTTTCTAAGAAAATTTCATCATCTACTCTCTCTTTCTAGCGATTTTTTTTTCCTGTAATCCTCTCTTTTGAAAGATTCTTTAATTATTTCACACTATTTTGTGTAAAATTTTCTGTTCTCTCTTTTATTCATTATTTTGATTAAAAGAAATTTATCATCAAGTGTTTATATTCATTGTTTTTGGCAAAATATCTAATATATAGTATTTCCTTTTAAGTTAGTTTTGAAGTCTTAACACGAAGTTTTTACTTTGAAATCTTTCTTTCTAGTCCTCACATTCCAAAGCCTAGCGGGATTGTCATTTGATGCTCTCTCATCTTTAAAAACAAAATTTTGGTTATGTTTGAATATGGTTTGGTGTTTTAGAAGTGGTAAAAATAAGCAAACTAGGTGGGAATCCATTGGAATTTAGGAAAGATGATCAAAAACTATGAAAGAGTGGGAGGAACAAAGCAGTTGATAAAATGTTCAAATCAAGTCAAATTTATATTTTTTTGGGTCGAGCCATTAGTTTTTTAGTTTACTAATAAGGTGAGCCCCTTGTATTTATGTGACATTGTCATTTGTCCTATAATTGTTATGTTAGCAGAGATTAATAAAGAAAATAACAAATGAAATTATTCTAGACTTTTTGTAAAATATAAGGAGTTCCTAAGTGATTTTTAAACTACAAATAGTTATCATATAATTCAAAAACTACAAAAGAAGTTGATATCTTTTACCCTAATAAATTAACAAGAAAGGAGAATAAATCAAATAAATTAATCATTTGAGGAAAACTGTATTCTAAACAAGGCTTTGAACAAGTCAAACAAAAATTGTAAATAATAAAAAACTAAAAGTATATTTTGAACCTCAACGTTTGCCACATAATATAGAATAGACCATAACATTTCAAAGTATTTAAATTAAACTCTAATATTTTCAAAACATTTAAAACATACCATAAATGAAAAAAAATAGTTAACTCTCTTTCAGTTAAATATCACGTTAATGTTAAAAGTAAAATTTTTCCTATTTTTTGAACAAAAAATTGGGCCAATGTGGCAAATAAGACCACTGATATATAAAAATGGGCGTAAATACTGTTAAGCGACCGTTTCACCACAATAGTTTAAGCTGTTGTGTGAGACCAACTTAATTGGTTTTATATATTCTCTAACACACCCCCTTAAGTGAAAGCCCTTTGGGCTTGAAACTTGCACAGGTCCACTCTACCTGTGTTGAATAATAGGTGGGTGGCAGGATTTGAACTCATGACCACTTAGTCACAAAGGCTCTGATACCATGTTAAGCGACCGTTTCACTACAATAGCTTAAGCTGTTGTGTGAAGCCAACTTAATTGGTTTTATATATTCTCTAACAAATACCACATGAATATAAGACCCCCTTTTTAGTTAATTAAAAAAGAGTTAATTGCTAAAAAAACTTAAACTTTCGTCAATTTTTCAATTATAACACGAATTTTTAAAAGTAGCAATAAAATGCCCAAACTTTTAATTTTTTTCAATTCTAGCCCAAACATCAAAAAGTGAAAATAAAATATTCAAACTTTTAATTTTCTTCAATTATAGCCCGACGTTATCTGTTGTTCTTTTGATGCTCTCAATCATTTGTTTTCTTATTGTTCTTCTGACGCCTCAAACTACTTTCGCATTACAGCGTACTGCATCAATAAGCCCTTCGTTTTTAGTTCGTTCTCCTTATGTCTTTAATGTGAGGGCGTTGAGGCAGCATAATCTGATAATCAAAGGATGAGAGCGTCGAGGCAACAAACTAAAAACGAAGGAAAAAATTGAAATCAAAGCTTAAGGTTGTCGGGGCTGCATAATCTAATTTAAGTCATTTTTAAACAACGACGTCGTTTTGATTATGTGATTAAACGGCGTTGTTTCATTAGTCTTCATTTATTGTGTTAATTTTGGGTGACGTATATTAATAGTTAAGGTTTCTAAAATACGTGACAAGTCACGTTAGCATATTTAACGCAAATACTATCGTTAGGTTAGAATTGGAAAAAAAAAAAAGAAAGTTTGAATATTTTATTATTACTTTTTAAAGTTCGGACTAAAACTGAATTTTTTTTTTAAAGTTTAAGCATTTATTGCTACTTTTTAAAATTCGAGTTATAATTGAAAAATTGACGAAAATTTGAATTTTTTTTTAGATAATTAACCTTTAAAACAAGCTAATTATGTAACAGTGAGAACCACTTTTTATTTAAAAATAAAAATAACGATACGTTATCATTGATGAGACATTTATCCTTGGAGAGTTAATTTCATCAAATTTTTAATCTCTTTAAGAATTGCTCTAAGCGTTTTAATTTTGACTCAATTCAAAGGCAACGAAACATGTTTGAGTTAATTAGACTCTGGTCAAGCTCTGGCCTATGATTTACTTAAAGCCTAATACAAAAGGCCTGACAGCCCGAATCCCCTCCCTGGAAATGAATTTGTTTTGGATTATCACTGCAATTATCACTTCTCTTGTTTGTAACTTCACCGTATTGTGAAATCGTATCTCAAGTTACGATTGGTTAGACAATTAAATCGAATGGTACTTCTCATATCTTTTACTATCTAATATAGAATCAAAGCTCACTTTGATTCTTCAGATCCGGAACATCTTCAGTTTGTTGTACGCAACATGTCATGTACAGAAACAAAAAGGTACAGTTTTCTTCGAAGTTAACAAATTTATCGATCAAGTAAGGACTGCTACGATGCGAAGAAACGTTAAAATAATTTCCTGTCACATTCAATTCCATTCGAGCTCATTGCAAACGTCAGAACTGAGCAACTATCTGGAAATGCATTTTGGAAATTACGTATGATGGTTTTCTCATACGATGAGAAAGTCTGATATACTAAACGAATAATCCAAGAACATCTCTATCTCATCATCTCTTACTCTCTATATATAAGCATCAAAGATCACTGGTGTCTTGCAAAAGGGAGGAAATGATAGACGCAATGTGAATTTGTCGACTTGTTAAGAAAAGATCAAAAGATATTAATTATATTATAGTTTCACTCATTTTAAATTTTTATCATTTTAGATTATTAAGAAATTAAAAAATTTTTGTTAAGTGCTTATCAAATTATTTTAATATTAATTGTTAATAAAAATTTAATAAGAAATTATTTTTTAAAATTTATAATAAAAATTACAAAAAGAAGTTTTTATTTTTCTCCTTGCACTCGCGTAGGCCAACAGTCGTGCGATTATTTCTAATTGTTTCCTTCCCATTGGAGTATTCTCTTCTGACATCAAAATAGAATATGTCTCCAATTCCTCACCTGGAAAATGGCCGTGAAGCCGGCTCCTGGTATGTTTTATTCTTTTTCACATAACGTATTCCAGTCACCAATTGAAGATCATAAATACATCTGTGATCATGGTATTCACATTTGTTAAATATGTCAAGAACATACGGCATTAGTTTAAGCCTACGGTGAATTACCACTTTCTACGAACAAGGCTAATTATGCATCTGGATTCAAATGGATGACTCTTACATGTAAGCTAGGTTTATTTTGTACTATTTAGTCAACTGATTGTTGTAAATAGTAAATTCTTTGAATCCTCAAGTTTGATAAAGATCCTTATTTTGACCAATTTTGAGAGGATAAAAGTAATAATAATATTATAATAAAGTTTAAAGGCTACTGGTAAATTCTATGGTTGTAACGAAATTTTGTTTTATTGTGCAGAGCCCCCTTTAAAGTCCAAGTTGATAAACTTTTCTTATATGCCATTCCAACACCTTACGGGCACGGAGAAAGAGGCCAGAAGGAAAAAGATGAGTACCCTCTTCTGCATCTTCATTTTCATTATACCAATCTTTCTTCTTTTCATAAAGAGTGGAAGGTCAACCGAAAACCTTCCTCCAGGTTCACTTGGAATTCCATTCATAGGCCAAAGCTTAAGCCTTCTTCAGGGCATGAGAGCCAATACTGCTGAAAAATGGATCGAGCAAAGAGTCCAAAAGTATGGTACAATCTCGAAGCTTACCCTCTTTGGCAAGTCAACTGTTTTCGTATGTGGTCAGGCTGCTAACAAGCTTGTGTTTACAAGTGATGGCAACGTCCTCTCCAACCAACAAACTCAATCTATTAGAATGATTTTGGGTGATCGAAACTTGCTGGAGCTCAGTGGTCCTGATCATAAACGAGTCAGGGAAGCACTTATCTCCTTCTTGAAACCTGAGTCTTTGAAACTGTACGTGGGAAAAATGTCAGAAGAAGTCATGTTACACATGGATACTTATTGGAAAGGAAAGGAAGAGGTCAAGGTATGTTCCAGCAAAGTAGAGTATATACCTTCCTAACGATTAATTATCTTGCTTCTGCATTTACAGTTACGTTATGCTCTCAACTTTGTAGATCCTAATTTCTACAAGACATTGTTTTTTTCCATGTAATTTGAATTTTCTAAGAACATTTAGAGAAGACGGCTTATTTTCCTGTCATATTTTTATAATCTCTTAACAGGTCTTGCCCTTGATGAAGACACTCACATTCAACATAATTTGCTCGCTTCTATTTGGAGTTGAAAGAGGAATTCGAAGAGACAAACTTGTGAATTGGTTCCAAGAAATGATAGAAGGGATGTGGGCAATCCCTGTGAACTGTCCCTTCACAACTTACAATCGCAGCCTTAGAGCAAGCAAAAGGGCCCAAATTATGATCAAGGAACTTATGTCCGAAAAGAAGAGTGAACTTGAGCAAAATACTGGTGATTCTTATCAAGACCTCATTACCAGCATGCTCGCCAAACATGATAAACAGAATGGACAAGCAATAAGTGAGAAGGAGATTATCCACAATGTCTTGCTTGTTATGACTGCTGGACATGACACTTCTTCTATTCTGATCACTTTCATGGTTAGACTTTTTGCTAATGAACCCACTATTTATAAAGCTGTTCTTCAAGGTATGCATGTAATTCTTTATTTTTGTTTGGTTCTGTTCGATTTCTATCAAATTTCTTTTAGTGCATAGAAAAATTTGCTAGGTTTTCTGAAACAATTTCCTTCAATTCTTGTCACAGAACAGGAAGATATAGCCAAAAGCAAGCAGAGTGGAGAGTCTTTAACATGGGATGATCTTGGAAAGATGAAGTACACCTGGAGAGTAGCATTGGAGACCTTGAGAATGTATCCTCCCGTATTCGGTGGCTTCAGGACAGCTGTAAAAGATATAAAGTACAATGGATATCTGATTCCTAAAGGGTGGCAAGTAAGTAACAGATTGAGATATGTTGCCAGCTTGCCTTTACTAATTAGTTGTAGAACAATTCGTGCAATGAATTTAACTGAAACCCATCTATCTATGGCTTTCAGGTCTTCTGGGTTACAAGTATGACTCACAATGATGACAAAGTATTTCCAGAACCATTTAAGTTTGATCCAAGTAGATTTGAGAATCAAGCAACAATCCCACCTTACTGCTTTATTCCATTTGGAGCTGGATCTAGGATATGTCCTGGATATGAGTTTGCCAAGATTGAAACACTTGTGACTATGCATTATCTAGTCACTCGATTTACATGGGAGTTGTGTGCTGATAACAATTTCAGTAGGGTTCCAATGCCAGTTCCAACTAAGGGACTACCAGTCAAGATCACCCCAAGGAAATAAATATAATACCAGTCTGCCCTAGAACTGGTTAGCAAAGTCTTGTATCATCTAAGAAGATGCTGTTGCACGTAACGTTTTTTTTTTTAACCCCCCCGATCGCAACATAATGTATTTTACTAAATGATGCGTATGACTCATAATGTAAAAGTTGCAACAAGTTCGGGAATAATTCAGCTATAATGTCATTACTATGTCTACGAATGGCATGGACCAACCTTTGCTTTTGAAAGCTTACTTCTGTCAGTACATGAATCTTCATGGCATGATTAATACAACATCGTACTGCTAGAGGTATTAAAACAAGCGAATATGTTATGAGTAGATCTTTGGCTTGAACTGTTTGGCGTCTTCCTTACATATTTGGATTAAAGATCCATGTCCTTACATCCTCTAATTCGATGAATGAGACTGATCAAAACAAATTAATAGCTGGAATTATTGAAGCACAATGAAGAAAATTCGAACATAAATATATAATTTAGAGTTCCATGACAAAAAGATTTTTCCAAACTCCTATTGCATAGAGTTCTATAAAATCATTCCATAATTATATTCACATGAAATCATATGGGTAAATTAAGAAATAGTATTCTTATTATATAATTTCATATTTAACAAGAAACATGATGCTTCCAAGTTCCAATTGGTTATAGTGAAAAATATGTTCACAATCTATAAGCTTGGTGAACATAGCAATTTACATTGTGGTTGTCACATATGGTATAGACTTTTTTCGATTGTTCATGGATATGGCCAAGTCTAGAATACACTGGGATCTTTTTTTTTTAAATCCATTCTTTCACTGTACATCAAGTCCTTTAACTGACTACTAAGTTTTGATTTTAATTCATCAAATTAAACGGGATATCTAATTAATATATTTGCGCGTTATAGGTTCTAATATGAAATTCACAGCTTGTATTATAAAGGAGAATATTCTAAATTGTACTATAAACTAGTTCTGAATCCCGTGCTTTGCACGGGTTGTTACAAAGCAAATAATGAATTTTAACTACAAAATTGAAAGGTAAAGACAAGTACAAGATTAACATATTGCATGTCATAAAATAAGATTATGATAAAATAGGAATCTGACAAATAAAATGAGTCTTAAAACATGATAGCCATATTTATACAAGCACAAAAGATAGATAGTTTACTATTCAAGTATAAAATACTTGTAGGCTCCAAAATAGATAGATAATTTACTAAACAAAAAGTAGTTGAAAAAAAATTGATAATTCTTGAACATTTCATAGTTAAGTTAACTTTTCTCTTTTGATTTTGGTGGTCAACATGGTTGAAGACATCTGTGGTGATATTAAATCACATAAAGGCATATCATTCTCAAAAGTTTCTGATATTGGTCTCTTCATTTTGGAAATCTGGGGTGTCATTTGAGCTGAGGAAATAATGTCTGTTTCAGTCTGACAAATTGCAGCTCTATCATCCTGTAATTAAATAAACTCAATAAGTGGAAGGCACAATACATGAATAAATTGGAAAAATAGATGTACATACTTTGTTATCAACTGCAAATACAGAAATACACCCATCAAGAATGTTATCTAAAAATTAGCTGAGTGATTCAATTTGATTTGAATCCTGCATAATGAAAAGTATCTTATAAGGGAAGCAGAAATGTTGGCACTTTTTGTAGGTTGCTATGTTATTGTTTTTTCATCAAACAAGAAAATTCATCTTTGTAAAGCAAGAGATTGTCTTACAATTTCAGATGTAGAAACTGATTGTTGTGCATTTGATTGAATTGAATCCTAGCAAAAATTTAAATGAATAAAAATAATCATTCATGTGTGATCCATATTATACATAATATTAATGGTATG
>JAOSBL010000212.1:38798003-38808283 GCA_027568915.1 Erythroxylum roraimae
TCTAGGGGATAGAATATATCATAAAATAATACCTTGGTCAACTATAAATTGACATTTTTCATAATTAAGAAGAAGAATTTTCTCTATACATCTTTCAAGTTCCTTGGTCAGATTAGCCAAACATTCATTAAAAGAATCATTTTAGATAGTAAAACATCTATAAATACTTCAACGAATTGGCTCAACATTATCTAAGAAGATACTTACAATGCATCTTTTAGATGTAGTAGTTGCATTGCAAAGTCTAAATGGCAAACGACAATAGGAAAAAGTATCAAACGAATATATGAAGGTGGTTTTCTCTTGATCTTTTAATGCAACAAGGATTCAATAAAAACTTGAAAAAAATTAAGATAACAAAAGTGAGAACGACTGGACAAACATTCCAACATTTGATTTATAAATGGAAGTGAAAAATAATATTTTCTAGTTGCAATGTTTAACTGCTTATAATATATACAAGCCTTTTATCTACTTTGAACACGATTGTGAACTAACTCACTATTAGCATCTTTGATCATAGTTATACTTGTTTTGTTTAGATTAATGTGAATAGGACTTACTCATTTATTGCCAGAGATTGGGTAGATCATACATGCATCAAGAAGTTTTAAACTCTCTTTCTTCACTACTTCCATCATGGGTAGATTTAATCTATGTTAAGCTTCTCTTGAAGCTTTACAGCCTTCTTCCATCAATACCATATGTATACAAATGGATTGACTTAATCCCTTAATATCAGTCATAATCTAACCTATAGCCTCCTTAAATTCTCTAAGCACATGGATCAACTTTTCCTCCTCTAAAGTTATGAGTTTGTTAGAGATTACCAACAAAAAGGCTTCACTCTCTCCTTAAAAAAACATATTTCAAATGACTTGGCAAAGGTTTCAATTTCAATTCTGTAAGATAGAATGAAGAAGTTTTTATAAGATTATGGTAATTCAACATTGACAAAATCATACCTTACAGGTTTAATTGATTGTAGCTCGAAGATCATATATTAAATAGCAGAATGACTAACAAAATCTTTCTCCAAATTCTATAAATTTTTTTATTATGCGGCTATTGCTAAGTGTGATCTTTAGATTATCTTGATCATCTAAACAAATAATTAATGCACTAAAGGATCCAAAACAGTTATAAAAAAGACAAATGATAGATCACTAGGGTATCTCGTGACATCATAAATATTAAATTTAATAATTTCTCCATCAAATTTGATAGTGAATGCACCACTATACACATCAGTCTTCATTCTAGATGTCTTAAGGAATGGCCTCCCTAACAAAACAGATGTAAAGTTAGGAGAATTATCTTTTTTTCATGTTAATCATATAGAAGCCAGTAAGAAAAAACCAACTAATTGACTTACACCAAAACTTCCTCTAAAGCTCATATAGGGTACACAAGATATCTATTGGCAAGTTAGAAGACCACACCTATTTTTTCTAGTGGACCAACATTCAAAAAGTTATAAATAGACAAAGGTGTGACATTAATTAAAGCACCTAAATCATATATAATTTTTTAATTCCAACATTGCCAATCGTATATAGGATAATGAACGTACTTAGGTCTTTACACTTAGAGAGTAATTTCCTTTAGAAAATTACCGAGACATTCTGCCTCTTACTTACCTTCTTATTACCTTTTAATTTACCTTTATCGATGTATAATTCTTTTAGAATATTTGCATAGCGAAATACTTGTTTTATTGCATCAATTACAAGAATGCTAACCTTACGAAAGATTTAAAAATATCTTTCTTCTTCTTCTTTTTCTTGGATTGGGCAAATCTTTCTAGGAAAAGAAGCTTAGTCATTAATGCTTTTAATTGTTCATCATTGACCACTTTAGAATGATCAGATTATTGTTAGGGAGCTATCACTTCTTTTTTTATCTCCTCCTCTAATGCCTGATTATGGGTTATTCCTTGACCTCTTCTGTGTTCTTCAACTCTTTTTACTTTGTAGGATTATTATGCTTGTATTTTGTTTTAGATTGATAATGGGTTATGAAGACAACTTACATCGATTCTCCAATCTACTAACTGATGATACTAGTTGATTAATTTGATTTTTCAAATTTTGGATGCTTAATTTTGCCTTATGTTGAAACCATTGTGAATTAGTAACGAGTGCTTAAACCATATCTTTAAAAGATGTACCTATCTTTAAGGTGAGTTACTATAGTGGAACAACTGGTTGGCTTTGAAAATTCTAAAAATTTGGTGGCCTTGTTCCATAACTGAAGTTAGAGTAATATCTCCTTCCTTTATTATAAGTGTTAAAGTAAGAATCATATTTCCTTTTTGTTGGACCTAGAAAATCCTCCAACTGCTTTGAGATGCTCTTCAGTATCATCTTAAAGTATCAGCTACATATTGTTTGGGTGATAAGAAGTAGCAAAATCCTACAATTGTTAACTTATTACATCTTTCTCATAGCTATCTATTGAACAAGACAGTTTACATTAGAAATTTTTAGTTCAAGATTAGAAACATTTACCTTATTCACTCATCTTGAATATGAGTTTTGCTTAAGGTCGAGTTATTAAGAATTAGATAATGGAGATTAAAACCCTAATGGCTTGAGGGGTTTTATTCACTGTAGCATCTCTACTAGTTGTATCCATCATCATTCTTTCTATTAGTAACAATCCTTCATAAAAGTATTAAATAAGAAGTTATTCATAAAGTCCATGTTGAGGGTAGCTTACACATAATTGATTAAATCTTTCCTAATATTTATGAAAGCTCTCAACATCCTTTTTGCTTTATACAACATATTTTTCTTCTTATACTGGCAACTCTTGAGGCATGGAAGAATTTGTCAAAGAACAATTTCATCATATATGTCCGTGTAGTATTATACCCAAGAGGTAAATAAAACAGTTAATCTTTAGATTTATCATTTAGGGAGAATAGAAAAGCACGTAGCTTAATTTGCTCCCTCGATACACCTTACAATTTTATACTTGAGCATACCACATGAAATTCGTTCAAGTACTTGTTAGGATCTTCATTCTTAAGGTCATGAAAGGTAGCTAACAAATGAATCAAACTAGACTTCAGCTAAAAACCTAAATTTAGGTTTGGATATTCGATGCAAAGAGTTTTTAGATTAAATTTGGTGCCCCTAATTCTCTTATGATTCTCTCTTAATCAGGCATGGTCACTTTAACTTCAGAATCACCAAATAATACTATCAAATCCAATGCTAGTTCTAATCTAGGAGACAAATAGGAAGTTGCTTACTTATATAAGTTGGTTTC
The DNA here is from genome assembly GCA_027568915.1 of Erythroxylum roraimae. Lineage (NCBI taxonomy): Eukaryota > Viridiplantae > Streptophyta > Magnoliopsida > Malpighiales > Erythroxylaceae > Erythroxylum > Erythroxylum roraimae. The sequence goes on from JAOSBL010000212.1 coordinate 38,801,280, forward strand.
GTTCCTTAATCTCCTAATTGTTTTCTCTATTTCAAAATCATTTTAAAGTTTGCTTGCACAAGAATTTCAAGGTATAAAAGAACACAAATTCTCTTTAATAGCAATCTCAGACAATGGCAACAAAATTTAGTAGGTGTCGAATCTAACAAATGTAATCATACTCTAATCATAAATGAATTGTATATAGCAATGAGCAGGTTGAATCCATAATGACTAATAAAGCTTATCTCTTTTACCAAATTAACGAAATAAAATAAAGGAAAGGGGTCTTAAGATGGAAATTGAAATAAATTAAAAGAAAAAATAAAAAACAAATCAAGAATGTGATTTAATAAAATCAAATGAAAATTAATATTTGGCACAATGTATAATTTTAGTTTTTATTCTTTGAATTGATCATTGATGAAAAGATAAACTATTCTATCCCTTAATAAACTAGTTATGGTTGTTAACCAACTCTAAAAACCCATCTCTTCTTCCTTCCTCCCTAAACAAAACAAGCTCTTTGATTAATTCTCTTATGAATAAACATGCTCTTAAGATTTAGTCTATTAATAGCATTAAAAAGTAAGAGACCATCAATTTTACCCAACAAATATACAAGCTTAGTTTATTTAAACTAGATTATGTATTCACATAACATAAGTCGAATATCCTATATATGTTGAACCATATTATTTCACTGATAAGCATTAGAACAATAAAACAATTACAGATTTAATTGTTTCAATTGGTAATATATTATTTTGATAATCAAACAATAGCTCTTTTGTAAAATCAAAAAAATATTAATAATCTTGGAAGATATATAAATAAAAGAGTAAAGAAGAACAATTAGATCTCACAATATATGAAGAATTAAACTTTAGTTAACTATAATCTCAAAATCCTATCTAATCTTCTTTAAAATAAAGAATAAAAAAATAAGATCAAAATCAACTCTAAAGATACCAATTTTACTGAAATTATCTTACCAAAACAATTCCTATCTAATCAAAACCCCTAAATGGAGCAAAATAGGGGTAAAAATTGTTGGACTCGTTGATTCTAGAAGGGTTTCATCCATTTAATCACGTTTATATTTTTCAGCAATCATATTGACTAAGGTGTGGGTATACCTTATACTTAGACCTCTTCTAAAAAAATTTTCTAAGCTTTTGTTCCTTCCAAATTTTACATTTTTGTTCCTTATTTGTTAAGTTTCTACTTTCAAACACATTTTGATTCAAATTTCCAATATACTCTACATGACACAAATATAAAATTATAATCCATATTTGCAAGCATTTTATTAATCAAAATATAAGGAATTGATATAAATTATGTGTATTTTATGCATATTATTAAAGGGCCACTTTTTTAATGATTACGAAGGATGGGTTATCTGTGTGAATTCTATTATTATATAAAAGAAAAACAAAGACTGGCATAATTGCTACTTTTAGGATTATTTACTTCAATCCAAATGAGAAACTTATTAAGTGGACTGCAAAGTGATATCATTGAAGCCTTATTGAATTCTACCAAGTAAGACAAACTTAATATATAAATTTAATTAGGTAGATCATTTTCCTCTTGGTTATAGAAAACTTTATTTAAGACTATATTTTAAATTAATTGTACTTTAAATTCAAATTTTAACATTTATCCAGTCATTATTATGCAAATTTTAAATTCCTCAAGCATCAAATAAACTTAATGTGTTGCCAACTTCCCGTAATAGAATCAAAATTAAATATGAGATCTTATTAGTAAATTTCCAGATATTGATGGACCTTATAAATAACTAAAAAATAAATATAAATAGTCCCGTTCCAACCCCTACGACCAGTTTCTATTACACAAAGAAGGTAACCTCTTTTTATTTTTTGAAACCCTAATAACCTCTTGTTTTTATTGAATCAATGAGTTCATTGAACACACGAAACCATAGTTAATGCATTTGATACAAAATTAAATTCTAAATTAATGAGACTTATGGATATACATAATACTTTTTCGGTTACTCTATTTCATATCAATCAAAATCCATAGAATAAAGCTAATTTTGGTAACCTCATAATGTACTCTCCACTGCCCAATTTCGTAAACTGTTACGTCATCAAAAACGGTCCCCACAAAACTAATATTTAAACGGCTAGCTAAAACCCATCTACATCCCTACCCATCTGTGCTCTCTAGTCTCTTCATGGCTCCTTCCTTCGTCACCGCCTCAAAAACCGCAGCCGCCGTGCCCGCCCACGTCACAAGACCTCACATTCCCGATTCCCCATCTCTTAAATCCTACAGTAATCCCGTCAAGTTCGCCAAATTTACATCTTGCTCATCTCAAAGATTGCAAGTGTCTTGCACTCTCACCACCAGAGAGGCGTCTGTCAAGATGGAGGACAAAGAGTCCGACCCAGATTCGTGGCAGCGACCCGATTCATTTGGTCGGTTCGGTCAGTTTGGCGGCAAGTATGTGCCGGAGACGCTTATGTATGCTTTGTCCGAGCTTGAAACCGCATTCAATTCTCTCAAGGACGATCCTGATTTTCAGGCATATCTCTCTACATGTTTCTTTGTATTTTGGGTTTTCTTTGAATCTGATTTCGTTTTGTTGTTTGGTAGCTTGTTCGGTGGATGGATTTTGCTTGATGGTTCATTGGTTTTGTTAAACTCTTTTTGGAAATGTTGAGCATTTTTATACTCTTAGTGTAGATTCTCAAATTTTGTGTTAATGGGGTTCTCATTTGATATGTTCCCATGACAGGGCGGAGAGGTCATGTCTGATTTACTGACTTGTATAAAGGAAATATTTCATTGTTAAGTAGAAAATGCATTTTTATATCTTTTTGGAGAGAACTTTTATTGGCAATGAAAGAATGTATTTTTTAAGTTTTTGTAGAGAATTGTTTGTCCAAGAAGTCTTATTTACACTGATGACGTATAAAGAGATTGATATATTGGCTTGGTCAGAAACTCAGAATAGTTCCTTAGTCATTAAGGATCCGTCTTCTTGTTTTTAATTCTAAAGTCTTTATATATCATAGAAGTTTTAGTATAATTGAGTATGATTTGCTTCGATTGTCGAAACTTTTTTCCCTTTTTCTCTAAGGTTTTCCAATTTAGCAGAAGCTAAAAAGAAATGGTTACAATATAGAAGATTTTCTGAAAGGATAAAGGTGAAGACTTTGCTTCGAAACTAAGCTGCGTGCAGCGCTAGCACAATACTAAATTTTCTTGTTATAGCACAATACTAAATTTTCTTGTAAGATATTTACTTGTGCTGCGCTCTTTTCACTTCGAAATCTTTCTACAAACATTTTATTCATGATTTCTTGTGAAATTCTGATGATTCATCATTGTTTATAATTTATGAGTTTATTTGACAGGAGTTATTTGGGAACCATTTTTTTCCTTAGTTCTTCTGTTTGTTGCTTCTTTTTTCTTAAATATAGTCGGAATTTTTATCTACAATTTCCATGATTTTGTTAATTTTTTAATTGAAAATATTTTGATTGCAGAAAGAGCTTGCTGCAATTCTGAAAGACTACGTTGGAAGGGAAACTCCTCTTTATTTTGCTGAGCGTCTTACGGAGCATTATAGGTGTCCTAATGGTGAAGGGCCTGACATTTACCTTAAGAGGGAAGATCTTAACCACACAGGTGCACATAAAATTAACAATGCAATTGGTCAGGTTTTACTTGCCAAGCGTTTGGGGAAGAAGCGTATAATTGCAGAAACTGGAGCTGGTCAGCATGGAGTTGCAACTGCCACAGTTTGTGCACGATTTGGCTTGCAGTGTATTGTTTATATGGGGGCCCAAGATATGGAAAGACAATCCCTCAACGTGTTCAGGATGCGGCTCCTTGGGGCAGAGGTCAGGGGAGTCCATTCTGGGACAGCCACATTGAAGGATGCAACATCTGAAGCTATAAGGGATTGGGTGACTAATGTGGAGACAACCCATTATATTTTGGGGTCCGTTGCTGGGCCACACCCATATCCCATGATGGTGAGGGAGTTCCATAAGATTATTGGCATTGAAACAAGAAAACAAGCATTAGAAAAATGGGGTGGGAAGCCAGATGTGCTTGTTGCTTGTGTTGGTGGGGGCTCAAATGCCATGGGACTATTTGAAGATTTTGTTAAGGACAAAGATGTGAGGTTGATTGGAGTGGAGGCTGCAGGTTTTGGTTTGGATAGTGGAAAACATGCTGCAACTTTGAATAAAGGTGAAGTTGGAGTGTTGCATGGAGCTATGAGCTATTTATTACAGGATGAGGATGGGCAAATAATTGAACCTCATTCTATTAGTGCAGGGTAAGTTTGGTTCACTTATCATGTTGAATATTATTTTGCTCATGGGATTAGTTTATTTCTGATGTTCTTAACTTTCTCTCTTTCCTTTTTTACTTCCTGTTCTTATTATCCCTCCTTTATATAGCTTGGATTACCCTGGGGTTGGACCTGAGCACAGTTTTCTGAAAGAAAAAGGGCGAGCTGAATACCACAGTGTTACTGATGAAGAAGCATTGGCAGGTATTGAATTATGAATCTGATGTTAATTTTAGTTTTTATAAGAAATAATTTTTACTAATTAATGGTTATTGTTAGGTATTCCTTATGATAAACATCTACTGATTTATTTATCAACTCTTCGTGGTCATTTGATCCAAAGTTATCTGGCGATTTCGATTGTTGTTACTTTCTCGCTGTTTTGAAGAAGTTCTCATGATGCTTTAAATAAATTAAACTTTCTAATGTTCTGGTTCATAAGCTAAACGTGATTGCAACTTTTGCTTCTTCAAGAGTAATGCTGAAAAGCTTGCACTGCATTGCATCTTCCAACTTCTCTCCTGCTTTGTGGACCTTGGGAATTAAATAAGTCAAATTCCATTAATTCCTGCATATAAATATGCACATTGGAACGGCTTAAGTTCAAGTACTGGTCCATACCACAAAGCAGTTGTTTGTTTGAGTGTTGCAAATGATGGTTGAAAGGTTTCCAATATGAGTATTCTGCTCAGTCAATATGATGTATTAGAACACTTTTCTGCAGCTGATAGAGTTGCTTTCATTTTTGACCATTTACACTTCAACTTCTATGATTGCTACTCCAAACTTCTTTAGTGTTCGCTCTTGTTTTCAATCATTATTTGGTTATGCATTTGTAGCTTTCAAGAGACTATCACGATTAGAGGGCATAATTCCTGCTTTGGAGACATCTCATGCATTGGCTTATTTGGAGAAACTGTGCCCAACCCTCCAGGATGGAGCGAAGGTTGTGGTTAATTGCAGTGGAAGAGGGGACAAGGATGTGCAGACTGCCATTAAGTACTTGGAAGTTTAATATAGTTTCTCTTGTAAGTTCATTTAATATGATACAGAGAATAAGGGGTTGATCCCATCATGCTGTTGTATGTGACAGTAATTTTCCATTTTAACATGTAGAAGCAAATTGCTCTAAAGGGAAATCAGGCTTCAAACTTTATGTTCCTTTCTCGCATTTCCATGGAAATACTCAAATACTTGCATAAACAAATCCATATCTTTCTCGTGCTTTTTATCTCCATGACATCCCGATGGGTTGATCTAAGAAGTTCTCACAACTTGCATTTAATTGCTGCACGGTATTTAGCTGCATGTGTGGGGATGAGTCAGACCATAATATGGAACATGAACAGCACTTATCAGAACGACCATCATAAAAATTGCTGAGTTTCTCCTTGTGTGAAACTATTTTTATGAAGCTTATGAATGGAACTGTGATTGGGTCTAGTCTAGTTTACAAGAACAAAGGGGAGACGTAAATTCGGGTCTATTAGAGATCTGCTTGTAAAATGTAGTTCTTCTATTCTCTTTCATACTATTCCATTGAACAAAAGGGTTTGTTTTAGTTGTGTCATAGGGACCATCAAGAATTTACAAGTGACAACTGCGAGAGACAATTCAATCACATGAAGAGACGTTTAGACTCCTTGGTTCTAGGTGGTAGGCAAGTGGAAACCCGGAAAGAACATTCGGCTTTGCGTTGATGCTTTTTTCTTATTTTATTTAAACCCTGTGTCGTTGAGATATCTTAAAAGTGTTTATTTTAAAAACATAAAAGCTTTTAACATGGGATTCGTGTGTGATTTAGATTTTTTTGTATTTTTTAATTTTTTAAAAAATAATTTTTCTTAAATTTTCATTAAAAAATAACAATGAAACATACTTAACATGATAGGTGAATTAAAAGATGCTAACATATCGATTTTGCTCAATCTTTATACTCAATTCTAATCAATTAAATTCAATTCATTAATTTATAAATCATTGCTTTAAGTCAAATTTAATCAATTCATTTTCATTAATTTTCAACAAAAGTTTAATATAAATAATTCTTTTTTAAAAATTAAAAAATCAAATGAATTTTTTTATAAAATTATTTAAACCACAAAAAGTCTAGTATCTTTAACAGTTCCAATCAAATATAACTAAATTTTAATAATTAAATTGGTCATATTAATTAAATCTAGGGAGTATACTGAAATTTGAAATAATAAATTGCATCTTTCTTTGGTTTAATTAGCTTCACACCACAGTTTCCCTATTGTTATTCCATAAATAAATAATCCAACATTTTTCAATTTGTAAATTTTTCAATTTTACAAATGCATTTATATATTATATCTTGATTTTATAAACATTTATTAAGAAATGTGAGGATATAAATGTTATCTTGACATTATAGATGATTTATTTAGAATAATTAATAATTTGTCTCAATTATATATATAACAAAAAGGAGGCATGCATCTCATCGTTCATAATCTCATTAAAGTCTGGTAATAACAAACTTTTGATTTATGAGACATTACATAAAATTTTATTGGGAAAATTTTTGTGTCCTCAAACTCAGGAAAACCTCCTTAATATAAAGCGTAAAGGGGTGTTCTTATCCCTCATCATTATTTCCTATATCTACAAAACAGCGCTGCTAACTGGAACTTAAAGGAGATGGAGGTTAATATCTATC
>JAOSBL010000212.1:38896134-38909077 GCA_027568915.1 Erythroxylum roraimae
AAAAGAGTGCAATAGCTAGAAAAACAAAAACAAAACTCGATAGGATCCAACAACCCAAATCCATAACCTACAATAATCTCCCTGTGCAAAGCAACAAACGGAAGAGGAAGGCCATACAATAAATATCCAGATACATAATAACTAACCAAACCCGCCCAAATAAAACACAAGGTGATTGAAACAAAGGAAACCAAGAGGCAAATCCCACAATAGGAATAATCTTTGAATCAAAAACGCAATACGGATATAAAGCAAGAAACCTTAAAAGCAAAAACACCTAGAAAAACACACAAGGAGTTGCATATACTCAAGACAACATCATCTTCAACACACAGAAACCCAAACCAGACCGTTAAAGAATGAAATTTTCGAAAACCCGAGTGAAAGTAAGGAATCAGGCACATATAAATGCCAGGTAACCTGGAAAGAGCTCACAAGAATGAGCTACTAGTTGCCCCAAGAAGGGGAGAATCAGCACTTCCTCAAAGGATGTTAATGCTTGTGATTGACTTTTTAGTGTCTAACATCAAGAAGTAGAAAAAGAAAAAATGCTCGAAGAAGAGAGCAGAGGATAAAAACATATTGAATATAAATAGATTTACAAAACCAAAAAAAGGACTCTCGAGATAAGCCTAAGTGGTTTAAAGTTAGGTTAGTTACCCAAGGATTTACTCAAAAAGAAGGGATAGACTTTAATTTTATTTTCTATCTTATATATTTCAAAAAAAAATTTAGAGTTACTATAACAATAGTATTTTATTATTATAAGGAGCTATATTAGATGTATGTTAAAATTGTCTTTATAAATAGAGACCTTAAGAAGGAAGTCTATGTATTACAATCTAAAGGATTTTAGGAAGATGATAAAAGTCATTTCGTTTGTGATTTGAGGAAATCATTATATATATTTTAACAAGTTTTCTATCAGATAACCTGAAGTATAATGAGGTAATCAACTCATTAGGCTTTACAAAAAATAAAGTTAAAATATGCTTGTACTACTAGGTTAGGGAATGTGGTCATTTTGTTTCTTTCGTACATAAATCATGTCTTATTTGCATATAATGACTTGGCTATATTGCATGAGGTTAAGCACCTTTTAACTAAGCACTTTAATGTAAATGATCTTGGTGAAGCATCTTTGTCCTTGGCATTTAGACTCACCTAGATAAATCTTGAAACTTGTACACCTTTCTCAAATAAAACATGGCAAATGTATAATGCAAAGGTTTAATATGAAAAATTGTAAACCGTATACAACATCAGTGTCTCATAGAGAGATATTATCTTTATCATAGTGTGCAAAGAGTGAAGTTAAAAGAGAGACCATAAAGAATGTTTCTTATTATAGTGTAGTTGACAATATGATGTATATTTAGGTTTGTACTATACCGGATATGCATTCCTGGTTAGAATGTTGGTAAATATTTATTAACCAAGGTATATACCAACAATTACAATTAAATGAGTTTTTTAATACTTTCAAGAGACAAATGATTATACATTGAAATATAAGAAAGTTGAGAAATTAAATTTAACTAGGTATACATATTTTGACTTTACTATGTGTTTAGACGATAGAAGTCTACATCAAGTTACGTCTTTATGTTAGAAAATAAAGTTATTGTTATGAAAAAGTGGGAAGTATATACTTTTGATCTTCATCATCATCATCACACCCAGTCCGAAGTTCTGCAATGAAGCGAGGTCTGGGAAGTTCTGATAGTACGCAGTCTTACCCCTACATAGTAGAGAGACTATTTTCGGTAAACTCATATGCAGTGACAATAAAAGCATGATGCAGGTTAAAGAGTAAAAATTAAAAATTAAAAAAAATTAAAAAAAATTGAATAAAAAGAATAAAAACTTTAGAAAATAATAGCTTAAAAAAATACATAACTTCAATAGGAGATGCACATCTATTACTTGGTTTTATAACCTACGCAAATCAACCTGCGTTCAAATACATTTATAGGTTTCTAACTTTTACATTTTCAGGTAGTAAAGATTATACTGCTATGTTGAATAAAGCTAAATTTTATTTTTTATGGTGTATGATGAAAAAAGCCAAAGTCAATCTTGGATATTGGTTATCGTCGTAATTCAATGTTGTCATGTCGAGTCATTATCCATTATTCATAAGTTCTTTGATTACCTAACTGGCTATGCATGAAAATTTTATTAATATTAATAAAAAAATATGCATATTGCTTGTGAGATATTGTTACTGGATATCCCCTTCTTGGATTTGATGGGTTTACATAATAAGAAACAAGGTGCTTCGTGTTTTAGTGATCCAGGGCCTGTTATGAACTTATGACCCAATCAAAGAGGATGTATCACAATAATTTAGAGGAAAATTTATATCCATAAAACTACATAGCGTCATCCACTTTAACTACGCCTAATAATTCAAATTAATTACCGAAAAAATAATTCAAATCATGAACAGACAGACAAGTTGGAGAGGGCATTACTCAAATAGAAAAGAACTTGATGGCCTTGTTTAGTTTTATGTAATTCACTTCACCCTCACTGCATGTAAGAGGTTTATTGGTCACGCTCAACTTTTTCAAGGGAACTGTCACTTAATTTTACATTTTAAAATTATTGAGTATTAGTTTTGGTACATCAAAGATAATTTATAAAATAAGTGTAGGGAGGGTAGTTTAGTGTATAACCTTGTTTAATGATTTTACTCTTATTTTATATATGCTTTTGTGATTTTAGCTAAATTTTTATTAAAAAATTGTCAAACTTGCTTTAGTTTTTGTTAACGACTTATCTATTTAGAGGTATCAATTATTTTGAAATTTGTCTTTAAATGATTTAAGTTATCTTGAATCATTGATTTATATTGAAATGCAATAAGAAGAATAGTACAAATGGTTGAGTTCTCACTTACTACATATTAATTGTTTTTTTATGATTGATTTAGATAAGATGCGTAAAAGGATCTAATGCAAGTTAACTGACTTTGTGAGCTTTTGAGTCTACAAGTATTCATTATTTTAAGCTCCTTTTTTTTAAAATTAAGCAATTATTAGATATTTTGATTTTTCTAGAACTTGCTTTGTTATGCATGTCAAGACCACAATGTTACACTAGATGCATTAAAATGATAAGGACATTTAGGTTAACCATTTTTTATTCTTAAAAAGCCACCTAGACTATATCCCCCCTAGTTAACCAATTTGAGTCGTAGTCTTCTTTTTCTTGCATATGAACCACAATACAAGCTGCATTTACCAAATTTTTATTTTCCTTATAATTTTGAATCTTTTATTGAAGGATTAACATGTTTATGTTATATTCAAACTATCATTGTGGACATTGTAGTAAAGTGATTCAAGTTGCATATTCTTTGTTCCTCTACATGTATGTGTGTATACAAAAAACGGAAAAAGAAAAAGAAAAAAAGAAAAAAGAGAGAGAAAAAGGAAAGAAAAATAAAGAGGAAGAGATGAGAAAAATCTTGTATGATCATAGTTAAGCGACTAAAATTAAGAGAATTGTGGAGCATCTTTTTAGCAAATATTCATGTGGATAGGTTTCTATATTTCCTTTAATTTGATAAACCTAAAATTTTCCTCTTCTACAAACCTTGTCAAGGCCCATTACAACCTTTTCAAAGACCTTTGATTGTTTGCATTTAATTTATTATTTAGTGGTAGAGATGTGATATATAAGAAAGCACATGGCAAAAGTTTCTCTACGTTGATTTGAGAGATCATTAATACCCTAATACTTTGAGCGTATAAAGTGAAACTAATGAGAGGGTGTTGATTTTTTTTCACTATATTTGATTTTGAAAATATTGTTAGAACAATTGCTTATTTGTGTAGTTTATGAGAAATTATATTAAGAATTGGTTGTTTCCTATTGTATTTTGGTTTGGATTAATTTGACATGGTGATTGGGGTTATAAAGGGATGAATTGAGAAGTGAAAGAGAAAGATATGGAGAGAGGTTGAAAAGTCTAAACTATTGTACACTCAAGAGAAAAAATTCTATAATTGTGTGAGAATTTGATAGCAAGAATAATGTACTTCATATTAATTTGCGTTGTTTTGGTTGATAATATGTTTGTAATTATTGATTATAATTACATTTTTATAAATTTTATTATAGATTTGGATCTAAATATGTTAAAAGCAAAAATTGAGTAAAGAAGGAATAAGATGAAAATTTTGAAAAAAAAAAGGGAAATCCTATAGTAGAAAAGTTTTAAAAGAGGTCTAAGCACAAGCTGTGCTTATGCCTTAGTTAATATGACTGCTCTAGAAAATAAACATGACTAAATGGATGATACCTTTATAAAGTTAATAGATCATAGTTATTTATGCCCTTATTTTACTTTATTTAGGAGTTTTGATTAGGTCAATTTTTTTGGAAAGGCAATCCCAATAGAAGTGGGATTCTTTAAATTTAGCCTTGATCTTAGCTTTTATACCTTATTTTTAGGAAGATTAGGTAGGTTTTGGGATTATTTATAGGAAATAGTTATAGGAGCTAGCCATACCATCTACCTCTCATCTTAGTTCATTTTAGTTTTTTTCTATATTATTAAATAGTTCTTTATCTTCCTTTTATGTTTTTCTGAAGAACCATGTGCAACAATACTCTCTTTCTAGTCAAGGGTTAGTTGAAGTTTGATTATTTAAAAATTGTTAGATCTAAATGTTCTTCTTTACTCTTTTGTTCTTTGGTATTTATATATCTTTTAAGGCCTATCATTCAATTATCAAAATAATATATTACCAATTAGAATGATTAAATATATAATTATTTTATTTTTCTAATGCTTAATAGTGAAATAGCATAGTTTAATATAGGATATTTTATTCATATTATGTAGATATATTTTAATCATATTATGTGGATATAAAATCTAGGCTAAATAAACTAAGCTTAAGTGTTTATTAGGTAGAATTAGCAATCTTTCTAGTTTTTAATGCTGTTAATATATTAGCTAAGAGAATTAATCAAAGAGCTTGTTTTGGTTAACAAGGAAGTAAGGAGAGATAGGTTGTTAGAGCTTGTTAACAACCATAACCAATTTATCAAGGAATAGAAGAGTTTATCTTTACATTAATGATCAATTCAAAGAATCAATACTAAAATTATACCTTAGGCTAGATGTTCGTTTTCATTTGATTTCACTAAATTGCATTCTTAATTAGTTTTTATGTCTTTAATTTTAAATCATTTCAAATTATGTCTTAAAATCCCCTTCCTTTATTTTGTTTTCTTTTACTAACTCAATATAGGATGTTTATTCTCTTAGTGTATCAATTATACTTCTCCTTTCAATCTTTCATACAATCCCTAAGATTCATTATATGATGGTCATTCTTAAATTCAAAAATTAAGATAAAATAGAATAAATTCAATCCAATCAATAACTATTCATGCATAAATAATTGAAATATTCCACGTAAAGTATATCCCTATCCTTAATTTGGGATTTAGCTATTAAACATAATGAAATTCAAACAAAAATGAAACAATCTTATCATAAAATAAAATAAAGGAAAAAGAAGTAGAATAGATGTTCCTAATTGCTTCTAAATGGAGGTGAATCTTCCACCAATCTTGCTCCTATGTTCTCCTTAGTGTTAAGAAAACCTAAAATAAGAATTCAATCCAAAGCAACCAATAACAGCTTTCTTTGGTTAACCCTAGTTATGATATTTCTAGTCTAGGGTTATATAAGAATTCTAAGTTCAATGAAGTTAAGTTTCTGAATGTAAAATCTATGTAATAAGCCTAGTGCTTGAGTCGTTCTTGACATTGGTGTGTGTTAGGTTTTGTATCTCAATAGTTTTTTTACTGTAATAAGTATGGTGTTAGTTCTTCATTGCTTCTTACTTCTCCAATTTTTTATACTTTCAAGCTTGAATTGACATTTGATGCCATCTAAAAAGTGATTATTCATCATATTAACTCCCAACTGACTTTAGTTTCTCTTTGATTGGACAACCATACAGAATAGTCAACGTATCAAAGGCACAAAACTCCCCATTTTTGCGAGAGTCTGGTGAGGGTCATAATGTATACAGCCTTTCCTTTGTATTTTTACAAAGAAGCTATTTCTGTAATTTGAACCTATGACCATATGGTCACAAAGGAGCGACTATCCCAGTTATTCCAAGGCTCACCCTCTGTACAACCATAGAGAATGTTGCACTCAAATCCAAAAACTCACCCCCAATTTTCAACTTTAACTTAGTGAGCCAAATATAGGAAAATATCATGTAATTCACATCAAACATGAGGTAGAAATGCTAACTTCAAACTAATTTAATCTATATAAACCTGCAAATATAGACTTATCAATATAATTCATATAGAAAGGAGACACATAATAGAGTATATATTGTGTGTATACTTATTGACTTATTTTACCTTTTATTTTTACTCTTTACCTTGTTATATTATGTATTTTATTACTTATTTTTATATCGTAAATAGCTTCTCTATGAGTTAAGGATATGATTACGTATTATTGGACCTCCCTAGACTTCATGTATCAATGGAACTTTTCACTAAGTTGTTGTTGTTATTGTTATATTTTTGAATTAGTATATGTTAGTTGATCCTTTAACTAAAGGAATTCGTTATGCAGACATGTTTCTAATATAAGTTTTTTTAGTCCTTTGACATTGATAGTTAGTGATAATTGTATATTTGCTCTAGGTACAACTTTCTTCTCATGTAATATGATTGCATTGTTTATATATTTATGGTACGTCTCCGTATTAATCTTGTTTATACAAGTCCATAGTTAACCTTCATTTCAATATTATTAATATATTTGAAATAAAATAAAAACTTAAATATCTAATCATTTTTTACAAATTTTTATTAATATTAAAATTGAATAGACTTTTGAATTTAATCAATTAATAAAATATCATTATCTATACTAACTGAAAGCAAAAATGTATCAACTCATCTTAGTTTTTTTAAGAAACTTAAAGAGTATTGATATCAATATCTCCACTCTTTAATAAAATTTATTTGCGATGTTATAAATTAATAATAATTTTAATCCATGCTTAGTTCATGCAATTAGGATATCTGTACTATAAGAAAATTTTCAAAAATTAATCTTACATTTTGTCCAAAAAAATTATCATGTCGATTAAAAGTTATTAATTATGATATACTTTTTTTATTTTGTCTGAATAAAAGTTGATGAATATTAATGTCACAAACAATTTTCCCCGAATCTGGAGCTGGAAGGATTGACTTTGACTATACGCTTCATCAAGTTTAATTAACGGTGTTTAAGTTCTATTTTTCTGGTTTGAAGTTTGAACTGTGTGTTCGAAATATTTAACAGTTAATTCTCTCTTGATTATTTCTGAAGCTCAGGATTATTATGCCAGACCATAAAATATTACTTTCCAGAAAAAAAATTCCATCAAAATACAAAAGGATTGGTAGAAATTCATGCAGCCCATAAACAGATCATTTATTCTGCAGCAATACTTTTTTAACTCTTTTCGTTTGCTATATAGATCATACAAACAGCCAGAAACAGCCAACCTCTCACCTTGTCAACGTAGGGAATCATATCTTCCATTATTAAGCTTTCTAGCTTGGCAATTCAACTACTTGTCCATCCAGATTAAACATCGCAGGCTTTTTCCTTGCAGAAGCAAGTCAAAGGCTATGTTTATGTCGTTGAAGCTCACCTGATGTGTTATAAACTGATCTAAGTCAAGCTCCTGCGATTAAAAGAAATTAAGATTTCACTCGTTGGATCTTGAGAAGCTAAAGACTGCAACTTCTTTTTATGTTGTTTCATCTTTTTTAACAATTTGTTTACCTTGTCCAAGTATTTTTTGGCCAGGATCGAAACATCGGATTTTGGCTTTAAACCTCCAAATAATGTACCCATAACACTTCGGCCTCTCAGAATTTCATAGGGGTTCAAGCATACTGGTGAGCCATGCATTTCTACTCCCACAATCACTGTCTTGCCCCAACCCTGGTTTATCCAAACCAACATAGACAGGTTTTAAAGATTACATATAAATGTATATATAGAAACATAACATTGACTTTGGAAGAGAGATTCCTCAAATATGTGGAGTGAAAAGGTAACAGTGCTGTCAAATTATCATAAAGGAAAAGTTAATGTTCTTTCTTTTGTTATGTTTAATTTTCACCACCTAAAGATTTCCTTGGGGCCCGTCTCCTGTGGACTGTGTCTACTTTGTAGGTATGTCAACCGTCATTCCTATCTTACAGTTTAATCTTAGCAAAATCACACTAGTCCTAGAAAAAAAAAGATACGTTCTCTCGAGAGAGAGAGTTGCGAAGGTCAAATGAAAGAAACCGATATAGTATATTCTACAGGTTTGGTAGTGACGGAGATTGCAAAAACGTACCTCTCGGCTACTGTTGAAAGCATCTGTCATGAGTGACGCCAAACCTATGCACTCGAAGCAATAATCAGCACCTCCCTCCGTCATTTCCTTTATCACCTGGATCATCAATAAAACAACCCACTTTTTCATTTTTCTTCGACACCCTACTTTAGTTTAGGCACATGGTAGAATCAATTAGCTAGACAACAACCTCGCTCACAGCCTTTTCTCCGCACGTGGAAGGGTCGACGAAATCGGTGAGCCCAAACTTTTTTCCTGAGATAAGATGGAAGCACTTAAAAAACCTTCAGCTATCCTCTTGGACTGATTATTTCTCGACTGTACTGTACCTATTTCAAACTTGTCTGGATTCAAATCCACGCCAATTATCTTGGAAGCTCCTTGCATCCTCGCTCCTGCTGCAACCTGATATAGCATTCACGATGGACGATCGTATCTTTATTGCATTGAAAGGCCGTCGAACCAAAAAAAAAAAAAACCTCCAATCCTAAAGCTATCAGGATTTGAAACACGAACTGCTGCTTGTGATGTTTCAGAGTCCACAAATTATTTCTTTTTTTTTTTCCTTTATTTATTGTAAATGGGCATAATCTATTATTGGTTATGGACCATACCGCGAGTCCCACAGCTCCAAGTCCAAAGATAGCGACCGTCGATCCCTCTTCCACCTGTGCCACCTTCCATGCCGATCCAACCCCTGCAGACCCAGAAAAAAAGTTTTAATCCCATTAATATAATAGAAATACAGTAGAGAAGATTTGCTCATCAGTTACGTCAGCTTCGTGATTTTGCGATGAAATCTGGGTACGAGACGACGAAATTCTACAAGTTGCGAAACTTCAACATAGAAAATTCAAATTAGTTCGACTTTTCTGTTGCCAATAATGAATTATTTACTTGTCCCTCTCATTTGTTCACACAAATCCAATTCCAGATCATGCTTTCCGAATGGTTGAGTGGTCCCATATATGGATTTTAGCTTCTAAAGTGATGTCTCCATAAGTGGAGAAGTTTAGCACATTTCTAGTAAATGGCATTCAAATCCTATCTTGGTGCTTCCAGGACCAAAGGGAAATAGGCTATGAATTGGAATCAAATCTCAAAAGGGCAAAAAGAGGAAACTCCGAATACTACACACCTGTTGAGACACCACAGCTTAGCAAACATGCTTTATCTACGGGGATTTCTCGGCCTATCTTCACCACATGGGCTATATCAACCACAGTATACTCTGTAAAGCTTGAAACAGATAAGAAATGGTGTAAAACTTGCCCATTCATGTCCCTAAATCTGCTTGTTTCGTCTCTCGGCATGCCTCTACTTATGCTGGCGCTAGTGAATTTCGAGCATATGTTGCTCTTCGCTGCCTTGCAGCCTCTACATTCCCCACAATCTGGACAAAACACTGGTAACACTATGTCCCCTTCCTTGACTTCTTCAACATGCTCTCCAACGCTCTCTACAATACTGGAAAAGAAAACAAAGCTAGAACATTAAATAAGGAACAGATTGCTATGAAAATATTGAAACATATGAGGTGAGTTGAGTTAAACCCGACTGCTTCATGTCCTAGAACTCTGGGAAACGCAGCAGCAGGTCCCTGGAGCAATTAAGACCATGAAAATCACAAATTTTGAGTAGCTATTCTTTCTGCATAACTTATGGAGCGGTTCTGAAAGTGCTTACTGCTTTCATTTTCCAAAAGGTTACATCACTGTGGCAAAGGGATGTGCAAAGAATCCTGATGCGAACCTCCCAAGCTTTTGGTGGGTCGACTTGGATCTCCTCTATCACCAACGGTTCTCCAGGGGCTCTACTTATTGCAGCTTTTTGTTTCGTAACATAGAAAAATCAATTAATGACGCTGCAGACAGCTACCTCCGTTACAATCGACTTGAATTATTGACTGCAGTGCGTATATAGCAGGAATTTCATACCTTTGCACTTTATTACTTTTCCTGTAGTTGCTGCTGCTTCACCGTGCTCCATAACAGAGTCTCAAAACTCAAAATCCTCAACACTTCCTTTGAAACAGATTAGAACTGATAACCTATCCTAACTTTGCTTTCATGTGAGTCACTATATAGATATGCGTATGCGTGTCTAGACGAAAGTGCAAAAGGTCAACGAGTTTGAGGATATTTAATAATAAATGACAGGTCACAACTATACACAAGGACGAATCAGACAGGAATAACTCATGAGAAAATCCGCAAGTAGTCTGTCTACATCCTAACATGTTAAAAGGTAAACGAGAAAAACCAGCAATTGTTGTACATTTTGGTCCCTTACCCATAAAGGGTTTTGAGGGCCCGAAGATAAATTGAACCGTACCTTATATGCAACTAAAACGTCTTATTTTATCGTTAGAGCGTAATTAAGTTGGTTTAGATCAAGTTAACGAAGCATCTGTTTGGTTGAGACTTTTCCACCGCAAAAGTTATTTTTGAAGAAAAATAAGCGTTTGGCGGAAAAATTTAAAAATATTTTTTAATAGAAATGATTTTTTTAGAAACTAAAATATAACTTTTTAAGAAGTTTAAATTTAAAACTTTTCAAAAAAAATCCTTATTTTAATTATTTTTGGCTAAACTTTAGTGTTTATATTTTGGGTCGTTTACGTTTATAACATCCGAGTTCAATAGTCTAATCCAAGTCTCAGCCGTTCTAGTTTTTCATTCTCTCTGCACTTCCTTTGGTTTTTGTTTTCAAATAGTTTCTTCCCTTCTCTTCTTCGCCAAATCCCATCCTCTCTACCTCGTTTCTCCTAATCTGGCCCCTTACATATTCCCCAAAATCTCACGTAGGGCCGACTCATCTCATATCGTCTTCACATGTTTCTCTTTACTTCACTGATCAATGATTAGAGCTTCATTGTCTGCTTCGATTTTTCTATATTTGCAACTTACCCCCACCCCTGAGTTGCAGTGAGAATGGCATCGGGGACATGGCAGCAACATGAAGAAGGTGTAAGGGAAATCTGTGGGTTGCTGGAGGACCAAATATCTCCCTCTTCCTATTCGGACAAGTCTCAGATTTGGCAGCAACTTCAACACTACTCCCAATTCCCCGATTTTAACAATTATCTAGCTTTTATCCTTGCTCGTGCTAAGGTACCTCATGGTTTTTATCGGGAAAAAGTTTTGCTTTTTTAAGAGAAAGTTGCAACTTTTTTGGTGGGTTTTAGCGCATTTTTTAGGTGCTTGATGGGTTTTGAAGTTTAATTGGATTCCTTGGTTGTGGAGTAGTTTTTGAATTGAAACTTGCAGTTTTAGTAACTATTTGTGGTTATTTAGGGCTTCTACTCTGAGTGTCTTCATCATTATAGACGTTTGGTGTCATTATGCTGATTGCTGCATTTGAATTCTTGTAGAATCAAATTTCGAATGCAAAAAAAAAAAAATCTCTGCTCTCCGATCTTGTCCAATCTTTTTATGGTTAGTGTTTTTTTTTAATCTCGATTTCCTCCTTTATGTTGCAATTTATTTTCTCTTTTTTCATATTAATTATTGCTTTGTTTCACCCACCTAGGAGGAGCTCATCTGATGCGATTTTGAGCTTCAAGATCAGTCTTTTGAGGTTATGAAAGCCAAGGGTCTATCTCTTAATTTCTGGAGCTATACAATTTTGATTTCATATCTCTATAATCTGAGAATGATGGAAGATGCAATTGACTGTTTTGATGGAATGATTGATTTTGGGTGCGTGCTAGATGCTCCAGTTTATACATGCTTGATCACAAGTTTTGGAAATCAGAAGAGTGTGATATGATTCACGAATTGTTGAAGAAGATGAAAGAAATAGTTTGTCCACCTGATGTGAAGACGTATAATTCCATTATTTTGTTGATGGCTACTAAGAGAACATCAGATTACGCATTGAGAATATACAGGAGGGTGATTTGGTGTGGGTCGGATGTTTGCAATGAGATGAATAGGATGAGGTGTTTCTTGATGATAAATCTTTGCACTGTTTTGTTGGAGGTCATTTAAACCTCGAAAGAGTAGGAGGAGATGATGGTTAAAGGAAAGAAAGCTGCTCAGCTTGACGACAAGTAGTTTAGCTCTGATTTCTTGATAGCTGGTAAGCCTGATATGCCTGAAGACCTTGCAACTCTCTGGTAAGTTCGTAACTTTCCAACTTTTTTGGAAAACAGCTATGAGAAAAAGGACGACGCAGCTGCCTACACCTTGCAAACTTCATGTTGATCTAATTTGGAATGGTGATGTGTTTTATGAATATTAGTTCTCGTCACTTATTGTTGACTGCTGAAAGTTTTGTACTGATTGTAATATGTCTAAGGGAGGCCCTTGGTGGTTCATAGTACTTGTTGTCGTAAAGTTTCATGTATCCCATGTGTTGTATTATGTTGAATAGTTTTTCCTTGTAGAGAGTGATCTTATTCATCTTTCAGGTATAATATTGATCTTTTTTATTTTTATTGTCCATACCATATATTTCTGTTGGGTTATACAATTCATGATACTTAAAGTCAGAAAATGTAAGTAGAATTTAGAGCAGCCATATGTTTTCTGTTTGTC
>JAOSBL010000212.1:38913821-38933984 GCA_027568915.1 Erythroxylum roraimae
CATTGAGCATCCTTATGTATTTTGTTTTAAGCTTTGGCATGTATGATGTTGTGTAAGCAAAGTATGTTCGAACTCATAGGATTTGTAATGATTTGAAGGATTGAAGCTCCTTTTTATGTATGAGTATATTTGGCTTGTTGTTAAGTTTGAATGTATGTGTGAATGTTTGAATGTCTTGGATGATGGATTTAAATTCTGGACTTTCGCCGCGGCGAACCAATACGTTGTCGCGGCGAACGCCCCTTTTTGCGACTTCGCCGCGGCGAGGAATGGCTTATGCCGCGGCGAACTCCTTTGCTGCCACGCTAAGATTTGTTTTAATTGCAAACCTTTCCACTTTTATTTCATACGACTGTCCCGACGGGTCACCCAGAGTTTAGTCTTGGGGGTCGGGACTCGGGCCTAAAGTTCTTCGGTATCAGGAAGAGATAGTTGGGCTCCGAAAACGGGGTCCAGCATGCATGGTGCATCTAGAGTCAGATCCACTATCTGCTGAGATCTTCACGCTCTTCAGTGACTGCTAATATCTCATCACCACTGGAGTCTTCTGGTTTCTCCACATTCCCAACATCTCCACTTTGTGCAACCTTATCTCTTTTCTTCTTTCTGCAATCTCTTGCAAAATGTTCCTCCTTATCACAGTAGAAACACTTCTTGCCTTTAACCTTTTTCTTCTTTTCTTTACCTTCTTTGGTGTGCTTATCCTTGCTATTCCCTTTTTGCTAATTTCCTTTCTTGCTATTCTTTTTCTGTGACTTCTTGTCTTGATTATTTTCTATGAACAACACTTCTGCTTCCTTCTTGAATGGATTAATATCCACTATTTATTCTATTAGTGAATCTAGCATCCTCTTAACTCTGAGAGTTTCTCCAATAGCATGCTTGATCACCGTCTTGAAAGCATTAAATCCTTTAGAATGACTACGACTTGATGTTTTTCTGAGATTTTTTCTCCTGTAGCTTCTAATCTTGCACCAACTTAAAGAAGTAATCTAGATTATCATCAAGAGAAACAGTGGGGTTCATTTTAAAATTAGCAAGATTATGTAAAAGTGTCATCTTGTTAGACAGACATCTTTTAGCATATAATTTATCAAGTTTTAGCCAAAGTTTCTGTGCAGTGTTACAATTCTACACTTTCCTTATCACAACCAGTGATAAGTGAAACATTAACTTACAATGTGCAAGTCTTTGCATCTTGAGTCTCTTCATAGGGTCAGTTTCTACATCATACTGTTCTTTTATAACTCCATAACATTCATAAGACTCAAGTAAGGCTTTCATCTAAAGTTTTCAGATGGTAAAGTCTTCCTTGCTAGTGAAGACATCCATTTCTTTTCCTACCATTTTAAATGTAGTTTAAAGAAACAAGAGAGGAAATATTCTTACAGAAATTCTTGATGAACCTTGATGCTTTAAATAACCAAGAATTGCCCAGGAAGTTGTAGATAGGCTCTGATACCACTTATGTTAGAATCTTTGTATTCTACTGTTGTCTTTTATCACAAAGACTGATAAAGATGTTTGATTTTGCAGAAAATAAAAGTAGCAGAAAAGTGAAAAACACTGGATTTTACTTGGTTCAATAGCTTAAATGCTACCTACATCCAATGATCTCACACTTGTAGTTCTACTAGTATCAAGAAAAGAGTAAGTTACAAGAGATTGAATGTTTTCTAAAACACTTGCAAGAGGTCTTTGAACTCTCCTCAGTACCCTCAAATAAGTACTCTAGCAGCTCTCAAACTTTCTCTCTATTTCTATCACCGTCAGACTATTGATTATAATAATGTGTTCAATGTATTCATTGTGTGTATAACTGAGGCTTGTGTCTATCTTTTATAGGAGTTAGAAGCAGTTTCATCCAGTTATGTCTTCATAAATGAGGTAAATGTCACATGCCCCTCACATGCTCAACTTATGCATCATACTCTACATTTTTGAATGTGTTAATGCGACTGCGTTTGATAGAGCTTCTATCTTGTCCTTCTCATGTGAGTCTCACATGTTTTCACTTAGACATAACATTATTCTTCTGTTCCTAAATCCAAGAGTCTTTCCCTCTTTCTTCTTTAATGTTTAGACACATTCTTTACACACATTTTCGAATCTTCAGATTGTTGTATCTTCGTTGATAATTGATGAAAAACTGGTGTATTTTACCACAACGACTGTTCAAGTGTTTATATCTATGTTTTGTTAGTCACATTAATAAAATATTAATAGAGATAATATCTCAAATTAAGTTATTCAATTTTTGAAAAATTTAAAAGATTAAATACTGAATTAGAAATTTTTTAAAAGTTTTTGTACTTGTTAACTCGGAACATTAAGTTAAAAATGATAAGTTAAATTTATGACATAAAACTGGACAAGTAACCATTGGATTCCTGGCCTTCGTGCAACTCTCCACAAGACAAAGTTTAGGAAATCATCGTGCGGAGTTAACATAAGCAAGAAGAGAAGATGACTCGCAGGGAAGCTTTGATTGGTAGATTTAGTGATAAGGAAATCCCATGAGAAGATGACTCGCAGGGAAGCTTTGATTGTTAGATTTAGTGATAAGGAAGTCCCATGATTCTTTTGATTCTACTTTGACAACTCCAGATTTCATCACTTGTGCATGACCGCTCATTTAACATGTTTTGGATAATCATGCAACGTCAGCCTCAAATGCTAGACCTATAAATTGAATACTGTTGCTCGCATTTTTCTTTTCTTTAGCAATATTCTAAAGGCCCATTAGAAAATATCAGGGGTTTGTTAACTTGTAACCTGTAGTTTTCCTAAATTGCAAGGAAAGGAAAAAGGGGAAGTCTTTCTCGTGGATGTAACTTAAAAGGCATTACAAGCTTCACCTTTCCTTCCTTCAAACACAATTGGCACTTTGCTCTTTCAGAATCATACCGACTAGCTTCCAATACCAGCTGGAGATGAAACATTTTTTTTAAACCTGATATGGACTTGAAATTCTAACATTCGGAAGTATGATAAAATTTAGGACAAATTGTCGACTTTGTCCTCAGTGAGGATATCCTTTTGGTGGCGCATAGGAGCCTACTCTTTCTCAAACGGATATAACAGATGACTGATTCTTTTAGCTGCCTTATTCTTACTCTTTCACTCAACTTCTCTGTAATGGCTCACTTAACCATCTTAAATAACATAGCTGAGACTTTCCAAGTCCTGCCAAAGCTTACTCATGTGAGAAACACTCGAAAGAGAGCTCAAATAATTGGATCGTTAGGCAACAAGTCAGAAGACATTCAAGAACATGCATTGCTACCTACCAGACGACTGGTATTAGGCCTCGCCTCGGTGGCACTGTTTGGAGGGTCCTTTCATGGAGTGTCTCTCGCTGAGGATAATGGCTTGTGGCTCGATTACCCTTTGCCCGTACCTTCTGTGGAAAATAGTAAGCTTTCGAATAAGCTATGGGCAGCCCTTTTTTTGCTTGTATTGTGTGTTTAAGGGGAACTTGCTGTCTGTCTATTAATTGCAGAAGTGCTTGCAAATCAGACGACAGGGACTCGATCCTTCCTGAAGGTAGGACTGTTTATGCCGGACATTGGAGTCAAAGGAAGCATGTACAGGTTAAAGAAATACGCCTTTGATCTTTTGGCAATGGAAGATTTGGTAGGACCAGACACATTGAACTATGTTAGGAAGTATCTGAGACTCAAGTGCACCTGCATGTACTACGATTTTGATAAAGTTATCTCTGCAGCTTCGGTTAGTGATAAGCAGCCTCTCATTGATTTGGCTACCAGATTTTTTGACATTATTGAAAAGGTATATCCATCATTCCAAGCTATATATATAGCTGATGTTAACTTTCTTTAAATAAGCATGGACTTAACCATGGATATCTTCTACATTGCAGCTTGAAGATGCTGCAAAGAGGAAAAACTTTGCACAGACAGAATCATACTACCATCAGGAAACCAAACCTCTTCTCTACGAAGTCATGGACAGATTCGCGTAGATTTGGAGAGTGTGCTTTATACATGAAGATCATTACAGCGACTAAGA
This sequence comes from Erythroxylum roraimae, assembly GCA_027568915.1. Classification (NCBI taxonomy): domain Eukaryota; kingdom Viridiplantae; phylum Streptophyta; class Magnoliopsida; order Malpighiales; family Erythroxylaceae; genus Erythroxylum; species Erythroxylum roraimae. Next base: position 38,917,854 of record JAOSBL010000212.1, read on the forward strand.
AATCAATGTGCGTCCCGGTAACTCTTGTTCATTATTACCATGCAGTATGTCCGTCCTCCTCAGATAGAAAACTTTTTTTTTTTTGAAAAATCCTCAGATAGAAGACTTATTGCAGGGTATTTCAAATTAATGCATAAACTCGGGCTTCAAATTTAGGACATGGTTTTTACAGTGACAAATAAGATAGACATCTCACTGCAATCAATTAAATGAATGAAGTAATTCTCGTCTCGATTCATTCTCATAAGATGAAGATAGTACAATGTTGACAAATATAGAAGATAGGATTCTTTTCTATACAATTTGTAATAAGCGCATGTTAGGATCACTCTTGACATTTTCAGTTTATCAACACTGTCATAGAGACACAGATAATACCCTGAAATAAGAATGCTGCGACCAATTTACTAATATCAGCCTAAACTCAAGCGAGATTCTGAAGATCGCACGTAGGTCTGACGTCGAGGAGTCCCAATCTCACAAGCATTAACCCTGGATGCAAAACGCAGCGAGCATAGCGACTCACCTGAAGATGAGACTTCAGGAGAGATATTTACAAACATCAGTGTCTTCGAGTCTCCTCCAAGACAAGGCTGAGCCACAATCAGTGAAATACAACATTAACATATTTGATGATTCAACACAATCAAAACAGGAGGAAAGAATAACAGGAGAAATGTAAAAGCGACAATCTTGTGAACCTAAACTTAGCTTGTACATGTTTATAAGGGATTACCTGAAGAAGATAAGTAAGCTTTGAATTTCTGAATGGTACATGGTCCTCCTTCTTAGCCAGTGCAAAGATAACATCACTCAAAGAAGACAAACTCTTGTTGATTGCCTGAAGAAGAAATGAGAACTGAACTAAGAAAAAAGCAAATGATGCATAAGACACATCAATTTTTTATTGCGATATTCATAGCATACTTGTGTTTCCTTCAATCGCTCCCCAGTTGAGCCACTCTTTGAGAGACGCTCACTCCCCGCAAGATCAATAAGATTCAAGACACCTTGAAGTTGTTGATCAGTGCTCTAATGGACAGCAGAGAAACATTCAGCTTTAAGAAAAGTAGTAGCAACAATCCTGAGAAGATCATAGGAAACACAAGTAACATTACCTCATTAATACCAGATATTCTTAAGGTGAAAACAAAATGACTTCTTGACGACTGCTCATTCATCTGGGTCTTTCCCACAGACCTACAAGAAAGAAAATTGTGGATTAAAGGTCCTTCATCTTGAATTATCAAAGTTGAAGGACATTTGCAATGAAGTGTATGTGTAATTCTCAAACAATTATCTGTTCTAATTTTTTGAAATGAATGTGAAACTTCCCCATCTGTTTCCTCTCAAAAATAACAATCATCAGAAAGTGAGCTTTGTATCAGAATCAAAGAATAAGACAAGTATGGATCTAACATGCAAGCAAAATGCTCTTTTGTAGCAAGTCTAAAATGATGTTCAAGACACTTCTTCTTAAAGATATAAAACTTCCCTAGAATATGTAACTAACTCCAACAAGCTTGTAAGAATTCTACACCTAAAATATTTACCTAATGAGAGCAGCCCGATCCAGAAGATATGAAACCTCCCTAGTACTGTGAACATCCACAACAGTAAGATCAGAGACGTGTGTGTTTCCATTTGCATCATGCTTTATTGCATATTGCTTCCCGCTACTTCCATTTTCTGTTCTTATTGGATCTCGGTTTGTTGATAACAGATCTCGAATTGTCTCATTGTAAATTTCCAGCATGGAAACCTATATTGCTTGTTGAAGTAAAATGTTAAACCATGATATAAAGGACCAAGTTTCATGTATTCCAACATGCTCACCTGCATTTCATACTTCCAGCCCTGCAGTTGAAGAGACTGCCTAGTTTGAAATATTTGTTCTAATGACCGCGGTATCAACCCTTTTTCATCTTGATAACCTGGTTTGCCCATCATGGTGTAAGTTTTACCAGACCCTGTTTGTCCATAGGCAAAAATGCAAACCTGAAGGAGAAGAAGAGCATAATCATGACCTGATATTAGGAAAAAAGAATCACATAATTCTTTTTAAGCCATTTCCACATGAATTAGGTAAAGATGAAGGTACCTTTAACCACAAAAGAAAATAATTTGTCTAGGCAATCAAGTAGAAGATTGCAGTATTTGTGCAAATGCACTGGTAATGTCGCAAATACTAGACACTAACATAATCAACGTTTTCAAATTTACAAGAAAAGGAATTGGACGACCATATAAGTTACCTTGTAACCATCAAGAGCACTTTGAACAAGCTGTGAAATTTCTGTGAAAACGTCGTCTTGTGATGCATCAGGGGCAAAAACTTTGTCAAAAGTGAAAGAATATTTTTGCCCTGAAGATAATATGAGCATGAGATTAGTTTATGAACAACTTCAAGATCTAGCCAGAACAGGATAAATTCTAGTCCAGTTACCTACCAAAAGATTGGTACTCAATAATAAGGTTTCAGCAGGTTTACCATTTTGCGTCAGGTCGATGCCTCGCCCAAGGGTTTCCGTTGTAGTAGGATAAGAGATAAATTTGGCTTCGGCTGCCGGACTATCATCAGGCAAAGAAGGCCGCACACGGCAGAACACACGAATGTTCCCTTTCAGTTCCTGTATCAGAATAAAGCTCATAGCTGTTAACACCAAAGTATGTTTTTAGTATAACAAAAATAGAGCGTCAAATCCTGACCAGAATTGTATTATGCAACTTCTTCCGCAGCTTCTCTCCTTCAACGAGTTTAAGTTCAGCATCTTCCAAGCGACCTTGTAAGTCACATATTAACTTCTTTTGAGCTTCAAATTCGGTTCTTGTCTCGAATGCAGATAAATCAGATGCCTAAGATAATTTAAATATCATTCAGCAAATGGAATCAACTACTAAAACATAGTAGCAAATAATCAACCAACTTGATGATATCAATACCCGCAACTTATTCTCTGCTGCCTCTAACTGGTCTTGCGCTGCCCTTAACTGGTTACCTTGTGTTAAACATCTTGCCTGTGAAAGTATTCATCATCGTTAGCAAGTGTAATACTAGCCATAAGGACTGTATCATAGAACAATTTGGCGCAAAAGTAAAGATCTACCTCTAGTTCATTTGATTTTACCGCTAGATGTTCATATTTGGCTACTTCAGTTGTTAAAGCTTGCATTTTTAACTGCTGTCTATCGCGGTCATCTCTAACCTCGTGCATCTCTCTCCTTAGAGATGTAACTTCATTCAGTAGAGCCTCCTTCTGCTTCACAACATCGTCCAGAGATTCCTATGGAGTTACCAATCAATAATTTCTGACATCAGATTACGTGAAAATCAATGGCAAAAGCATTGGAGAGGGAAGTTTGTCCTCCTATAATATCAACTCCAGGTAAATCACTTATAACAAGGTGCATACATTGGATTCAGACTTTCTTTGAGTCCTATTGAATAACCTAAAGTCATCATGAAGGGTCTAAAGTCCATGGTTTAGCCTTCTGTGAACCTAATTAAATGGACGTAGCAGTTCTAAGTTTAAGAGCCACAAAAGAATTCTTTCTTAGATGGATATATATAAATAAATGGATGAACAAGTCGGGAACACTTTTAGATTTCATCACTTGACTACTATTCAGGTCTTCATCGTGGCAAAACTTTCTAAAGAACATTGAGAGTTAAGAGATGGAATTTAGAGAGACCGGAAGTCTCAAAACCACTCCTTCCCTGTTCACATGCGTTGGATGATTAATACTTCCATAGTTCCATATTGAGTTCCATTTGCTACAAACAAGATCTGATTTCCTTCTTGATTTGGCATCTACACATCAGACTTGGAGCCATGCAAGAAGCTTTCACATTGTGGAGTAGAGTAATGTGACAGGTACTAACACTCTTGCTCACATTTTTACTATCTTAGGTGACCAAAAATATATTTTGCATAAGTGGACTTCATTCGTCCATACTCATGGATTGGATAGTATTATAATGAAAATCTGTCTCACCAGTTAGTAAAACATGTCTAGAAAGAGATTTAAGTATCCCTATTATTATTCTTTGCAATTCATTCTCCTGGATCGTATCGAAATGGAACCATTTTGCTCGACCTCATTGCTTGATACGGGCCATGGTCCTTCATAGGAAATACATGCTTAGTTTATGCTTATCATCCTTGCACGACTTCTCTCAAGGGAAGATATTTCATCCATTTCAAATTTATCCTAAACTTTTCTACTTGAGGGAACTAGACTTGAGATCCTCAGGGATTCCTTTGTCCAGTTTACTTGCAAGCAAACACTAGAATCCAAAAACAAACGGTCAATACTGCCGGCTTCTTTCTTATGAAAAACAAAACTAGGTCCAACTAGCACCAAATACAAGATGTACCTGTTGTCTAGGTGCATCAACAAACAAGTGTGAAGTCATTTAAGATCCAAAAGCAACTACAAATTATAAGCATGAAAACATTCAACAAAATATTCACTAAAAGAAATTAGCAACGTCTTCTAATACAGGAATGGTATATAAATCCCATAAAGGTAATTGGTCAGAAACAAACAAAAATAAAACATTCCTATCGAAGCATAATCAATATTTAACACTCCATAGCTATTACTATGTTGCACTGAGCAAGTCGCAAACAGATACAAGAAAGGATGGTCCACCCAAGAAGAAAACGATAACTCGAAAGAGAAAAATGAAATATCACGTTGCATAAAAGGATATTGAGCAGGATAGAATAAAAGGAAACAGACTCACTTTGCATGAGGTGTATTGATCTTGCAGTGAATTGTACTGACCCATTAAGTTGCTCAGATTCTCCATTATGGCTGCTTTTTCTTTCTCTCCACGTTTAACAGTCTCATGAGCTGAATCAAGATCCGTCTGAAGTTTACTGTTGTACGTCTGTAAGCTTGAATTGTACTCCTGTAACAGCTTGTACATATCATTAATTGACGTTATCTGCAGAATTTTCCCAAATAAACAAGTTAGGTCACCACTAACAATAATGAGAATTAACGAGGAAACCGAACAGAATTTCTAGTGAACCGAGGCTATATTTTAGCTATTACCCTTTGATTAGAACTTTGAAGCTCTCCTCGAACTTTTCCAAGCTCTTCTGAGAGGGAAGTTTGGGACTTCTCAATATTAACTCTGGCCTCTTTTTCTCTTGCAAGAGAGTCCATTGCCGCCTGGTTGTTAAGCAGAGGAACGGATTAATTAAAAGAGAGGAAAATCTTCAGAAATGACATTCACCAAACCAAAATAGTAAAATTATAGCAATGTTCAGTTTCTCATTGTTCTCCTCTCACCAGCCTCTCTGTTTCTTCCTTTGAGAGTTTCTCCTCCAGAGAAGCAAGACTCTTTCTCAACTCCACAATAATCAAGTTCAATTCCTCCTCCTTGTTTCTCAATATCAACTCTGTAATCAAATACAGCAATTTACTTGATGACAGTATGGTTAAACCCCTGTTAAAAATGAGATCATATGATAGAATTCATTCAACACACCCATTTCACCACATTTACTCTCGGTGAATTCCAGTGCATTCTGCAACTTCTCTTGCTCGAATAGGTAACTCCCTTCTAGCTCTTGAAACCATCTGATACAGAGCCTTAGCCTCTTAATGTAATCCATCATATTTTCACATCTCTCCTACAATATCCAAAACAACCAATTTCAGAGCTATTTCACTTGAATCTGTTCAGCATAGCAACAAAAAAAAAAGAAAAAAAGGAACTTACCTTGTAATTATACTTGTTTTTGTATTTCATCCTCTCATTTAACAACGCATAAACATCTTCTCTTGTAAACTCGATGCCACCATACTCTGATCCAGTAATGCTCGTCGGAGCACTATTTGGAGCAACTTCCTGTTCGCTATTCACAAGTGAAAAAGCATGCCTGAATCTGCCATTATTTGCAGCGCCAACCATCATGGTAACTCCAAGTGTCTGGGTTTATCTACCGGCTTCTCATCACCAATATAACACTTCTATGGCAACCAAAAATATAGGAGGGGGAAAAAAAAAGAACTCAGGGATATCTCCCACCAAGGACTTCTCATTCAGCAACTAAATCCAAGCAACTCAGCAATAAGATCTTTGGGAACTCTATAATAACATCGGAAAAAAACAAGGAAGACAAACTTTTAGCCCACGAAAGTAAAAAACCAATAACTGCTGCTGCTCAAAGACCAACACTTTGCAATTTTGCACCCAAAACAGAAAAAATATAGATACCCATTACAGTAATCGAAATGTACTTAGAAAATAAGTTATTGCGAGAAAAAAAAAGGAAGAAAAATGTTCAATAATCTTCGGACAAAAATGGAAAACAAAAGAGACCCTTTAAAAACAAGAACATGAAGATTCAAACCCAGATTTTACATTTGGAGAAGGAGCTCACATGTGAAGGACTTGGACGAAGTGGGGATGGTGTCAAGTGGAGGCTTGTTCTGGTTGTTGAGAGAAGTTAATCTCGGAGAACATATATAAAACAGAAAAACTGTTACATTTTTTAGTTCTATTACTTATTACTTTCCCATTTTCCATTTTCCATTTTTAGCTAGATATAATAAATTTGGTCCAGCATTCTGGTGGGGCAATGGATTCCATGCTAAGTTACTGATTCCAATCACAACCGTTGCTTTTACAAGCAGAAAGTTGCAGAGGCAATTGAGAGAGACAGGAAAATGGAATTGTTTAATGAAGAAAATGATTTCCTAGTAACTTTGTACTGAGAAAAAGTTATAACTTGGTACGTCTACACTTCCATCTCTCCAGTAGTCCAGTGGCTTTTGGTCCTTGTCTTGCAGATAAAACAGTTCAGTTCATTGTTTAACAAGAAATAAAAAAGGGATCTGACAGTATCTAGAGAAGAGCATTGTCAGCTGAGGAAATGCAATCACTTATTCGCCCTCCATGCTTGTTTCCCACTATTGGTTTATATTCTTAGATTTCCACGCATGTTGGTGTTTCATGTTGCCTCCATTCTTTGATCTTTTTACCTTTTCCTGGTTGGATGGTTCATTAATTGACATCACTTCCTTAGTTCCACTTGCCTTGTTCTCCTAGTTCCCCAAACTTGAAACACGAGGCTTTTGTGACCAATTTACTGTCTAAGAAATTGGAAGTTATTAGCTTCATGGATTCTATGCTTTTAGCAGGAAATTTTGGCTTTTGATTCCTACATTTCAAAACAAAAGAAATATAAAAATGATTTTAAGAGGTGAGGGATCTCATAAGAAAATATATATAAAAAATTGTGAGTGGCAACAGGCAAAATAGGTAGAACGGTTTGGTCATTTGTGAAGAAGGTATAGTGCGAACATGTGCCTGTAGAGTATAGATTATTAGAGCGTAGTGGTGCTTCTGTCCGTTATAGACTCTTACTGTGTGTGATCCGTAGAATTATAGACATTTGGATAGATCCCCAAGGTCGCATAGGATATAATATTCTGGATCTCCACTCTAGGACCTTGTCAATATCCACATTCTTTGGCAGCTTCAACAACTTGGACGGTGTACAATTGAGTAGATAAATTTCTGGAGAAAAAGAAAATAACACCCTAAGACGTGACGATGAATCCAGACCACACTAGTTTGACTTTATGCGTTTAATTGTTCGCCTGCTCGCATCCTTCAACAGTTTTAGGCAGTCATGTATAGAATCTGAAACTGCTATTAGTAGTATTTTCTTGTTTATGTTTATAGAATTTAGAATTAATTCGAGATTTTGACAGTCAGATTACTAAGTGAGAAACCTTGCCAGTTTTACAAATCTGAAAGTTTGAATATGTGGTAATACGACATTTTTGTAGTTGAAGAGACGAAATCATTCAACATTCCTGTCCCATCGAAAGGATTTGCAATTTTCGTGACATGTCTCCAATGAACACTTTGGGAAATGACAATTTGACCGGGTCTTTCACAATGATATATACGTATGGGGTTAGCACGAAGAGAGTACTCTATTGTGATACAAAAGAAAAGAATAGGTCGATGAGCCTTTCAATATTAGGTTAGTTGATGACTACTTTTCATGTAACCAGACAGCTATTTAATGACAAATTGCATAAGGGATTGCTGTAAAGCTTTAACAACTATAAACCACAAAGTAGTGTGATTATTTCCTTCTTGTACATAATGATTATGCTATGGATTGAAGATTTCAATCAAGAGGCAAGCATATAATTTAAAAGATGAGTTTTTTTGGTAGACTCAAAGGCATAAAAGAAGAACAAAAGAGAACTATATCAATAAACTAGCATGGAAGAAATCCATCACCTACTATTCGTTGAAGGAGGAATAAAATAAGTAAATGTTATAGTGGAACGTGCCATTGGCTTGTTGTTAGAACACGGTTACCAAACATAAGACTCCCTCGACAGCCAAACTAGAGTATATTATAAGGAGTAAACTACTTTTTCCTAGTTATCTTTTCACTTTGCGTCAAATGGGTGTCAAGAATTTTCCTTTCAACTTTCCGATAAAAACTTTTCCTTCACTCTTCTCTAGATTTGGTAGCAAATGTCAAAAACACAGAGTAAAGGGTACCCATCTCACATGGTGTAAGGAGTAGTTGATATATCCATTTGTCATTTGGTGCCCAGTTCCGCTCATTGCTGTCTTGTCTCTCTCTTTTTTTTATTGCTCCTAATTCTCTTGTCTTGCCTCTTTAACGAATAACCATGCTTATTAATCTGACTTTTCCAAAGCAATTCTCTGATTTTATATTATCCCAAGCGTGTTGGACCAACACATCTACTGCAAGTAAAGAAGGATCAGAATTGTGACTTTCCAGCTTGAATCTTCTTTACCTAATGCAAATCAGTGAGGAAATTGCCTTTCACTTTTTTTTCCCCTTCTTTCTGATATTAATAATAAAATATCAACAACGTTGTATATTTTGGTTAAATCTGTAAGATAAGAAATTTAAGATTGAAAAGAAAATCGGTTAAAGATTGAATAAAATTAAAAATTTTGAAATATTATTGAAAAAGCATCGAAAAATTTAAAGTTTAATTAAAAAAGGAGATTGTTAAATAAATAGTAATCGATTTGTTTTAGTTTATAAAAATTGATTAATTTATAAAAGCTGAACGATTAATTAATAAACTGATCAGTTTTTAACAATAAAGATTATTAAACTAAATTAAATCGAAAAGTTGAAAACCAAACTGAAAAGTTAATTGGTTCAAGGTTTTCACTGTTAAACCGGTTAAATACGTTCAATTTTTAAAAAATTGTTAAAAACTCATTTTTATGCCTCAAAATCTATATCCTCTAATTCTAGGTCCCAATTTTGTTTATAATTAAATCTTTAATTACTTTTTCTAACTTTTATCTTTTTTATTTTTTTCAGTTTATTATACTCATATTTCATGCATATGCTATTTGTGTAGAGCTATTCAAGAATATTGTATATTTTCTATTAAAAAATCAAAATTTACAATTTTTTGTCTATACTTTTTAGTTATACACTTTTATATTATCTAACAAGTCGTACGCAGAAAATAATTTAATGGTTAATTAAGTTTCATAAATCATTTGACTATTGAGATGATCGTGATTATGATTGGAGTTGCCATTAACACATTAATCAAACATCACAAAATACCTTCACTAACTATAATAAGTTAGACTTGCTGCATTTGAACTGGCACAGGGATTGAGGTTTGATGCTATATCTGTGCCCAATGATATTGCCTCATAGTCAAGCAATGGGGTGCAGATCTAGCTCTACCTTGATTCAATGTAAATCTTCCACCTTCAACCAAAATATATATTTATTTATTTGTATGTTGAGTTTTGGAAGCGTAATGAAATGGCCAATCATAATATGTACATGTAAATAAGAATGGACTGCGGAGAGTCACACTCACCTACTCGCTCGCCAGACAAACTTTGCTTCTAATAAAATCTTCATGTGAATTAGCATTTTCTACAAAATGCAAAAGCTCTTCTCCTTCTTGTTCTGTTTAGTTGTCTTACTCCAAAACTTTTGGAGCATGTAATTAAGATTTGGGTAGAGTAGTCTTAAAGTGCATTATAATGACATTTGATTGGATTATAATGCAAGTAGAAGTGGATCACAGGATCTGAAGCTTATAATTGTTTGAAAATTGCAGAAGCGGCTCCTTTGCTCCATTGTAAAGCCATGTGGCATTGTTGGAGATGGGGGCTTGTTTTGCTATTTGAGAATGTGAGGGAAGAAAATCTCTGCAACAGAACAGTCCCTGCCTTTTCCTCCCAACAACCCATTAGCCCATTTAACCAAGTTCATATGGACCTAATCTACAACGTTTTTGAAATGGAAAATTCACTCTCTGGTAAAAGGAGATCTGACTTGGGCACTCTTGCATTTGAGAAGACTACGAGTCCTAATGTCCTGGATATATACTAGTGATATAGATATGGCAGTTTTTCATTACCTTTCTAATGCTAATAATTTTTATTTAATACAGGCCCTAAAATATTGTGTAATTAGGATAATATCACTCCCCTGATGGGGAGTTTCAGTATCAGAAATGTTCTTGGCAATTTCTGACCATGCTTCCACCAATGCCACTTCTCTCGTCTTTTGTTTGTTTTCATAGTCCACTTATTTCAACAAACTGAACAGAAAAAGTTTTTAATTATATTGCTACCACCGCTTACCTGGTAGCTGAGTTAATACGTAAGCTTCGTCTGACTGAAACCAATGAACAACATTCTTGCCAGAGCTTCCAAGAAAAGAAAGCAAGATGTCTCGGTCAAATTACCACGGTGGGAAACCATCAGAAGAAAATTCCCAGAATCCTTAACCAAGGGAAAATTAGTCCCCTTCTCTCCTTTTGTGCAGTTCATATAACCTTAGTATCTAGAGGCTAGTAAGTTTCTGATCACTGCTTAAAAATGAAACTTTCTGCCTACATTGCATATGGTAGTAGTGGCATTTGTGAAGCTGCTTTTTCCAGAGGTAGAATTAGTATCTGTTTGGTAAATGCTTGCTTGGATATCTAGCCCGTGTTTACAAAATTGGTGTAGTATCAATTACCATAAAGGTGAGGGAAAATCCTGTCTCAGCAATATGAGAAAAATTAGTGATGATAGGCTTCAAGGTATCTGCTGCTTGCAGGATAAGCTGGATGTGCACAAGCTACAAGCGCAGCAGCCTGACACATAAATATGGAATAACTCTTGTGTCCCTGTTGTTTACAATTATATTAGTATCACCAAGGTCCTCCTCTATGGGGAACAATGTTACCTTAAAGTAGTTAAATTCAATAAAAGGTTTAAACCCAAATGGATATTAGGTAAATATGTTTCACCTCATTACTTAATTTTCTTATTTATTAAGTTATCGCTCTAAAGGGAAATCGTATGATATTTGTTTTTGTTCTTGGAATGTAATAGTCATTTATGCAATTGTTAACAAATATATGCTTCTCTCTTCTCTTTTCTTCTTTCATAATTTTCAAAGAAGAAGCTTTTGAGGACCTAATTGGTTGCTTTAAACAATTGTAGCAAACCAGGACGATTAAGGATTATTGCACAATATTTGAGAGGCATTGGAATTAATTCTTCATAGCTAAGTCTCATCTCTTTCAGTTTTCTTTTCTAAAAGGAATAAATGTTAGATATTTTTTATAAAGTTGAACAACAATTAATTGCATTTTATTAGTTTTCAATAATTTATTGGTTAAGTTACGTAATTTAATTCAGATATAGATAATAAAATGACCCAATAAATAATCTAAGTCAGTTGGCCGAAATCTAGCAGAAATATAAACCCCAATTAGTGTGAACCGGACCCATATCGGGCCTGTGATAGGAAAGCCTGATATGGATGCTATATAAAAAGGTTAAGGTCTCCTGCAGTTGCTCACGTCATTTATGAACGTAAAGTTACTCTAACTCATTCAGAGGTTCACATTTTGAGAAAAATGTAGAAAGATCTTAACTGCGTCCCGACGAGCAGATCCCATGAAGGTGGCGGTGGATTCGCACTCGATTCGGCCTCGAAAAGCTCGTTTGAAGTTATGGAACCAAAATCAGGTATTTTCTGCATTTCTTTGTTTATTTCTCTTTCACGTTCGATCCGGGACTCGTACTAAGGCTTATGTTACGTGTTATACGTAGTATCAGAGCGGTTACGTGATCGGGTGGTTAAAAATAAAGATTTTTTAGTTTTTCCCCATAAGGTTAGAGAATAAAGTTTCGTTTTTTGTTTTTTCTTACTTATTGTTGCTTAAAAGTAGTATATATGTGTTTAGCCTTGAAAAAGGGTTAAAAATGTGTCTCAGAGCCTGAAAAACTAACCCAAAACTCACCGAAAATCACCTCGACAGTCGGAGAAGACGAAGATGTGCTCAACGCGTGCACATTGCATACTATAGTCAACTTTGCTGGCACGTCCATCACATGCGCACCAACTGATGGGAGACCCGTGTGATGCGTGCCACACGCGAGCAGTAACCTTTCAGAGGCAGTGCGTTGCACGCGACATACAGGTGCTCGACATGTGGCCATTTAAGGGATAGACACATGTCGCGCGTGTGATGCACGTGCCACTGTCAATGGGCGCATGGGTGCGCATCTGGTGTGTGCACCACATGCGCCATACAGCTTTAGGGCACGTCAGTGCTTGGTGCGTGCAATGCAAGGATCGTCCCTATCCATGTGCAGGATGACATCATAATGACACTACCAGTTGACGTTAGTGCTATAGTGAAAAAAAACTCAAAAAATTTCAGAATTCCCATAAAGGTACACCAAGTTATTTTGGGTCAGTTTTTCAACTGGTGGAATTTATAAAGTGAGTTTTTTTAATTTTTCTAGATTTACTATATTAGTAATAAATAAAGTTTAACTTTAGAAAAAGGGAATAAGGTATTTTAAAGCCGATTTTGAGTAAATTTCGTGCTACAAACTTGACATAAAGTGAGATACTTGAGGTTTTTGTATCTCATGTGGTAGGTTTGGTGTTCGGTAATGCATGATAGTCGCTTTGATTGGGATTTTTTGCCCTAAAAGTCTTAAATAAAGTTTACTGACAATGTTTTCAACACTAGTGTATGACAATTAGATTATGCATTTGGTTTTTGCATTTATTGATAGTAAATTGTCACATACTATATGCCATATAGGATGTGAGGATAACATAAAGATGTATCCCTTATGTTTATGGGCCTTTTGGGTACTGATGAGAATATAGTCACTATAGTGGCCTTTCAAGTCAATATTTGGATTGTTCCGCTTGCATGTTAGGGGATGTCTATGGTCTCATGTTTGATTATTCTGCCCACAAGTGTTGGCCTTACATAGGATTTTAAGATGTGCATAAAGGCATAAGATAGAGGAAAGTTATTGCTTAAATGATCTATTCACCCACAAGTAGTAGTGTCATGAGGGTTGATGGTATGTACTCTGATCACTTTTATGTGGAGATCTTATTACATATATTATGTATTCAGCCCATAGGTGTTTCATAATATGTGTGATCGAATTTTCAGTAAAGATACTATTTATAATGGCTTTGAGTATCATTGTTATCCTACATTTGTGTTGATCATTGCATTGTCATTTTAGAGTCACTTTTTCGGTCAACAATCACAGTGTCACTATTGAAACCTTTACTGGTTTCAATTCGAAGAAATGGATAGAGGATGTATTGAATGCAATGAAGATGGCAAAAACTGATATAGTCATACGTGCGGATTGGTCATCTCTACCTACTATGTTGTGCGTAGTTCTTTCAAGAACTTTGTATATTTTGGAATCTACTTGATCTCTTCTAGAAGTAATATATTGATTTTCACCTTTCTGAAGGTCTCTAAGGTCTCTCTCTCTCATATTCCTCTTCTTTGGATTTATCCAACTTGTTAGGAAAAAGAGGTACACACGCATTAGATGATATAGGCAGAGACAAATCATCTTTTACTTTTGTTAAATCTTGAGCTAGAGATTCATCTTTCTTCTTTCCTTCATCACTTTTTTTTTTATGTTCATTGGTAAGGAAGAGCTAGATTGGATTTCCTTCCCACTTGTCAATGTTATTACACTCACATTCTCTTTAAGATTCACTGTCATTTATGAAGGTAATTTTCTTGATGCATTTGCTTCCAATTTACTAACAGAGGTGGTTATTTAAGTTATCTAACTTCCTAAATTCTAACAGCTTCCTCTTGTTTCCTATTGAAATTATTGAATATTACTAGCAAGGGCTTCAATAATTTCATTCAAAGACATACTTGAATTCTAGGGTTAAGATTGAGCATGTACAGGTGCTTGAGGTTGTTTAATGAAATTCTAAGGTTGGTATCTTTGTTGCCCTCCTTAATTTCCGTACATAAAATTTAGGTGATCCTTCCATTTCGGATTATAAGATTTGAATAAGGGTCATATTTATGTTAATAAAACCAAGAAATCTCCTTTTCGCATTAGCTTATTGAATGGAGTTTGGTTGCAATGTTGGGAATATATTCATAGAATACCTAGAGAATGAGCATATTCTATATACTTAGGTCAACTGCAATTGACCTACAACTATTTGACAAACCAAAGTAGTTAAATGTGAAAATTTATCCATAAGGTTATTAGTACTTACCTCATTTACTCGCTTTACAACTCCATCTAACATTGTCCTGAATTGTTAAAAATTTTAAGCCATATTTGAAATCAATTATTTGGCCATGTTTGGAGTTTTGATTTTTCCAAAGCTCATCCACTAAATGCATCTACGATACTAATAAACATTGCTGGTAACCCTTCATAAAAGTACTGAATCAAAAGTTGCTCAAAATTTTGATCATGTAAGTAGCTAGTATATATATTTCCTTAAAAATATTCGTATAATGTTTCTTCAATGAATTATATATCTTATCCCATAGATCTTTATTTTTGTATTGGTAGCTCATGATTCAGGAAAGAATAATTTAAGATGGCTAAGACACTTTTCTAGACTTTTCACCGATCAATCTTGCTATAGAGTTTTCATATGTCCAACTACCATGTTCAATTGGAAGAAGCCAGTTTGGCGTAAGAATATCCCTCCTAAACTTTCTTTTATTATGTGACTCAATATCATGAATAAGTTACCTAATCTTGACAACGTGAATGGTTCTTCTAGTCTCAATCAAATACACAAACTTTGCAACATTTAACCTAAACTTAGAGTTCACTCATTCTTCAAATATGGCTATTCCAAAGCACTACAAGAAATCTAAGGTTTACCGATGAACTTAACCGATGCTAAACCGGAGTATTCCGTCAGTAATAATAATTACCGATGGAATAAAACAACAGACAAAGGCATCGTTAATACGATCGTAGGTAATTATAATGACGAAAATTTCATTTGTCCTTCCGTTGTTAAAATATACCACGGACAGATATAACCGTTGGTAAACTGTTGTTAAGGTAAGGGCAAAGGTTTCAATATTACCGACGGAAGAAGAAGAACGGTCGGTAAATACCATGAACAATTTACCGACGGTTTATTATATTCCATCTGTAAATATAGTGTTTTTTGCGTCGGTCTTGTGTATTTTGTCGGTAATTGGAAGTTAGAAATTTAAAAAAAAAATCCCGACATTAAATTTTATTTGATGATCTTATGAAAAATGCATAATTTCAATAGTTGTAAATTATCTGTGCATAATAATTTTATTTGTTTATATATTTTATTTGTTTAAATAGAAAGTTAATTGATGATATAAAGTTAAATTTTCCTTAATTGATAATAAAAACATTACAGTGTACATAATAAGTCTTTGTAATTGAAAGCAAATGACTACAACAATCCTAACGTCCTGATGATGGCAGGTGCTCTGAGGTGATACCTCTCCCCTTCAACTGCTCCATCTCCTGTCTCAGCTGAGCCATCTGCTCCATCAATGTCTGCACTGTGGTCCGAATCTCAGTGACTTCACCCTCATTTAGAGCTGCTGTACTGGACATGGAAGATTGTGAATAACATGTGTTCGCAAATGAACCTAGCCTGAATATCTGTCCACGACGGTCCCTACCACCGACAACATCAAGATACGTCTAAGTCTCATCAACAGGTTGTTCCTTCTGAGACTGTCGCTGAATGGTTTGTTGTATTTGGTCCTATTAGGAAGCAATGTTTACATTAGTAAGGGATTATTCAT
>JAOSBL010000212.1:38960378-38979848 GCA_027568915.1 Erythroxylum roraimae
GTATGCACTTAAACTTTCGCTTTTAACTTAAAGAGAAAACTTACCAATTCTCAATGATGGCCTCTTCTCTATCAATTCGTGTAAACGATAAGAACCTGCTAAATTTTATCAGAAAAGTGTGTAAATAGAAGATTATGTTAAAGCTTAAAACGAAAGGAGCCTATTAACATTAAAAACAAAAGGAGCCTGTTAAATTTTAAAAAAAGAAAGGAGCCTGTTAACGTTAAAAAAGAAAGGAGCTTGTTAACAAAAGAAACCTCTTGCAATATTAAAGCAGAAGGAGTCTATTCCAAAAGTGAAGGAGCCTCTTATATATTAAACACACATTGTAATACAAAAATTTAAAAGTTAAGAGAGAGAGCGGGTGAGTGACACAATCGATTTATACTAGTTCAGCTTATAATGAAGCCTATATCTAGTCCTCAAGTATTTGACTTCAGTATTCCACTATAACACTCCAAGTAGTAAATTTTTACGAGCCTCTCCAAGCTCACAAGTACATGTTTTTTAAGGTTCTTCAACCTTCCACACTTTAATAGTCTCTCTTAATAGAGTGTTTTTTCACTTTCTAAAGTACAAGGAGTTTGATATAGATATAACTTTCAAGAATATTGATGCTGCTGAAGTATTTCGCAAATCTATGTGATGTTCGCAAATGCAATAGCTCTTCCTTAAGTAGACATTTTCTTCAACTAATCGTTGTTTTATTTTAATTCTGAGTTGACTTTGTATCTAACGAATCTTTGATATCATCTCTACTAGAATCTTACAATATTCAGACGTTAAGAGAAAAGTTTTATAAAAAAATTCTGGAGTTAATTATTCGAATTGGTAAAAAAAATCCTTCCGGATATTAATCATTTCTAATAAAGAAAGTTCATTAAAAAGGTTCATGCAAGAAAGAAAACATTATTCTTATGATTTTATTTCCTTTTAAGAATTATTTCGTTACTAATAAAAGGAAATAACTCCAATTTGAATTTGAAATATTATATAGTTTTCATCAAAATCATTAAAACAAACCTTGAGCTAATAATCTCCCCCTTTTTGATGTTGACAAGTAATAACAAATATATTTTTAAAATTCAAATAATAAAGGATTTCAAAAGATACCGATAAACTTTATATGTTCTAACTCACAGTCATGATTAGAAGGAGTCTTTCTTACAACAAGAGCCTATAGTTTATGCATATCAAAGGTTTAAACTTCACAAGTTTAGTTCAACAATATTTCAACAGTTAGTAGAGAATACATCACAAATATAAAAGCAAATATATCATTAAAAGCAAGTATATCATTAACTCTCCCCCTTTGTCCTTATCAAAAAGTAGAGGGGAAATAACTAGAAAGTAAGTCAAAAAATAGAACAAGTACGTAATAATAAACCAAGCAAAAAATAACGACAAAGTTATTTAAGAGATTTAAAAAAATTTCAAAACATTATCTGCATCTCAAGAATTTGATTTTGCATGCTGTTGATCTAGCCACTCATTTGATCTTGATTGGAGCAAATGTCCCTCAGTTGTTGAAGGATCAAATCATTTGTGCTCTGGAGTATGACAGGGGCTAATTTTTGTAGGGCAGGACCCAAGAGATCTACTGTTCTTTCTATTTTCTATCCACCCACACATTGTCTTTTAGTTTATATCTGAATTGGTAGGGAATAGATTAATGGAACTTTTCAGGTTTTTACCAATCCAGATTGTCAAAAGACACTCCATAACAGGCAACAATCACAAGATCATTACTGGGAGGTTCATTTTATTGTCCTTTAGAAGATCATACACTACATATGTGTCCAGAAGACTTTATATTTCCACTGAACTAGTCTTTGGAAAAATCGAAGTAGCAGATATTGATGCAAGGCATTATGGCGCGGTAAGTCTAAATGTCTACACCAAGGTCTCCCTTCATGGGCATTCTCAGTGTGCAAGCAAATAAAGTTCACAACTTCTCCCAAATCAAGATCAGCAATGTCCCACTTATGATAAGGAAGGATTGTCCTGCCTATGGGAATTATGTTCAGAATGTTTCCCAAGATTTCCTCTGCAATCAAGATCTCACATTCACGTACCCAAGAGATGATTGCCAGCTTTCTGTCAATTTCTTCGTTTCTCATGTCTGTGTAAAAACATCTAACTAAGTCATCACACACTGTTTCACCCAAATTCAAAAAAATTTTCCAACCAACAGCAAGAAATTGATAAGAGACGGGAATACCAATTTCATCAAACAAGAGAGGAGGCAAAATGCGTCCTGCAACCACCTTGCCCTTCTTGTATCACTATCATGCATCAGCTTCCGTGACTTAAACAACTTAACTGGTGCTAAAGACTCTTCTTTCCTTTGTTTTTTTGATTTTGACTATTTTACCTTTAGGATTTCTTCACACAAGGCTTCTTCATAAAATGGTTCATCCCTAACAATGGGGCCCTCAATCTTCTCTTCAACTATAAGTGCTTTGTCTTTTCTTATTTCTTTTCTTTTTCTCTTTCGAGATTCTTCTTCTTCTTTCATTTCAGCATCAGGGGTTTCTTCTTGTTCAACAATTTTCTCAACTTGTTTTGCGACACTTCCTCTGGTTCGTGGTCATCTTATTAACCTAACTAGTTCTTCATCTGAACCATCATCATTAACAATCCAGTGCACTTCAGGCACTTTCTTATCCTTAGAACCAAGTTAAGGAGTAGTGAAAGGTGGTGTGGAACTTTTGGAAGAAAGGATAGGTAGAGTAAGAATCAGTAGTGAGAATGAAGAGGAGTGGAACCTTACTTTTCTCGCTGGCTCCGCCTTACTGGAAGATCTTTCTTCATCTTTTTCTTTTTCTTCCTTTTCTTCTTCTACTTTTCTTCTTCTTCTTCTTCTTCTTCTTCTTCTTCTTCTTCTTCTTCTTTTTCTTCTGCTTCTTCTTCTTCTTCTTCTTCTCATCCTCCTTATTCTTCTTCTTTTTCTGATGAGCAAGAGTTTGAGTCATCAGAACCTTCTTCATCAGTGTTAGAGATATATTGCTTGATTGTTGATTCATTTTGTTTGGAAGATGAATCAGAGTCTAATTCTAAAGACAACACAGCCAAAATCTTTTTCTCTCTCTCATTTGGAGTTTTCTGAGTAGATGCTTCTGAACCTTGGGGCTTTTTAATAGAGGTTATGGAAACAGGTTTAGTAGGCTATTTAATGATCCTACTATTGGTGACATAGAGGAAGATTAAAAAACAAGAGTTTCAAACTCTTGTTTATAGCAGAGAGTTTCGCCATGACTAGTAGTGGGAGTCAAGGTTTTCTTTTTTCCCTGAGATTTTGTTCTTGCCATTTCAAGTAAGCTGGTGAGATTTAGGGGATTTTGAGTAGAAAATTTGAGCAAAAATAGAGAGTTAGGTTGTAGAGAGGAAAAATGGTGCTTCTGAGACGATGAAGGTAAGTAGAAGGAATAAAACATTTTCAAGATATACTAAACGATTCTTAAGCGTTCATTTTGTCTGAAGATGAACAATCATACACGCTATTAGAGGAGGTGTGATCATCTACGTATCTTCTGTTAGTCACGTATAGAAAGCTATCAGAGAGGCATCCGTGCATTTTTTAAAAGCTGAAACGATGTTGCCTTTTAAGACACGAGTATTCTGCCCTATTAAACTAAGAGGAGTCTTTTACAATAAGAGGGTCCTTCTAAACTAAGATGAGCCATCTAAAATAAGAGAGTCCTTCTAAACTAAGAGAAGTCTTCTAAACTAAGAGGGTTCTTCTAAACTAAAAGGATCCTGCCATAAAGGAACATATTAGAAGGAGCCTGCTAATATCTTTAAAGAGAAAAAGAATAAAGTCTTCATACAGAGTTAATATCAAATATTCTACGCATACCAAGCTCTTTTCTTAACAAACATAATCTATCTTCAAACAGTGGCTTAGTAAAGATATCAACTACTTAATTTTCAATTTTAACATGCAGAAGATCGACGGTTCCTTCTAAAACATGATCTCTAAGAAAATGATGTTTGATTTCTATATGCTTAGTCCTAGAATGATACACAGGATTCTTAGAGAGATTTATTACACTTGTATTGTCACATAGTATAGGAATATGATCAAAGTTCAGAGAAAAGTCCTAGAGTTGATGTTTCATCCATAAGATTTGAGCACAACAGCTGGCAGCTGTTTTATATTCCACTTCAGTTGTCAAAAGCATTGTGCAATTTTGTTTCTTGCAAAACCAAAAAACTGGACATCCTCTAAGAAATTGGTAGTGACCACTGGTACTTTTCCTATCAACTTTATCACCTGCATAATCTGCATCATAATAGCTAACTATGTTAAAAGAATCAGTTTTGGATACCATAATCCAAATTCCATAGTTCCACAAAGATAGCAAAAGATCCTCTTGACTGTTTGATAATGGCTCCCTTTTGGATTTGATTGAAAGTGTACACAAATACACATCCTAAGCATGATATCTAGTCTTGAGCTTATAAGATATAATAGTGATCTAATCATTCATCTATACTTTGTCTCATTTGTAGCCTTGCCTTCTTCATCCTTATCAAGTTTAGTTCCAGAATACATAGGAGTACCGATCGATTTGGCATTCTCAACATGATATTTCTTGATAAGTTCCTTTGTATATTTTTCTTGACTGATAAAGATTTCTTTTTCTATTTTCCTAATTTGCAACCCGAGAAAGAAGGATAGTTCTCCCATCATACTCATGTCAAACTCCCCTTGCATTAAAGCTGAGAATTCTTCATAGAAGAATTGATTAGTAGCACCAAAAATTATGTCATTGACATATATTTGCACTATGAGTAAAACGTTTTCCTTTTTCTTAATAAATAAGGTTTTATCTACCTTTCCTCTTTCAAAGTTATTCTCAAATAGAAAATTATTTAACCTCTCATACCATGCTCAAGGAGCCTGCTTTAGACCATACAAAGCTTTAGTCAATTTCATCTTATAATCAAGATGGTTTTCATCTTCAAAACCTGAAGATTGCTTTACAAACACTTCGTTTTTAATATATCCATTTAATTTGGAGTAATTAAAAATTTCCATAACATGCAAAAGCAAGTAAAATCCTGATCAATTATAATCTAGCAACAGGTGCATAAGTCTCATCAAAATCAATACCTTCTTGTTGATTATAACCTTGAGCTACAAATCTAGCTTTGTTTCTTACCACCTTACCATTTTCATCAAGTTTGTTTAGAAATACCTAAAAGTTCCAATAATTGACTTGTTTTGTGGATGAGGTATTAGATTCCAAACTTTGTTTTTGTCAAACTGATTTAGTTCGTCTTTCATAGCTGAAACCAATTTTCATTAGTAAGAACCTCTTCAACTATCTTTGGTTCTAATTGTGAAATGAAGGAAAAATAATTGTTTTGGAAGGATGATCTGGTTCTTATATTTTTAGAAGGATCTTCCAGAATGTACTGATGTGTATCCAGACCTCTCCATTCTCTTAGTGTTCTTCGTTGCATAGGCTCCTGCTGAGATGAAAGAGCCTGCTCCATCCTGGCTTCAGAAGAACTTTCTTGATCTTGTAATTCTGAAGGTATTATAGGTGTAGTTTGAATCTGTACTGTATTTTTAGGAACCAGAGGATGTTATTCATCATCTGAATTAGTTGTTGTTATCGAGGGTAGTGCTTCATCAAATACTACATTTATTGATTCTTCTATCTTCTTTGTTCTTTTATTATACGCTCTGAATCCTTTACTAGCAATAATGTAACCTAGAAAAATAACTTCATCGATCTCACATTGAACTTTCCAAGGTTGTCTTTTCCATTATTTGGAACAAAGCACTTGTAACTAAATGCTCGAAAGTAAGCAACGTTCAATTTTCTTCCTTTCCACAACTCATAGGAGGTCTTTTTGAGAATAGGTATTATAAAGCACCTGTTAAGTATGTAACAAGCAGTTGATACAGCTTTTGCCCATTAACCATGAAGTAGACCACTTTCACATAGCATTGTCCTGGCCATATCAATGAGAGTTATGTTCTTTCTTTCAACGACTCCATTTTGTTGAGGAGTCCCTGGGCAAGAAAAATTATAAGTTATGCCATTTTCATTATATAAATCTTCAAATTTCCTGTTATTGAATTATCCTCCATGATCACTTCGAATAAATGTAATGTAGTACCCTTTTTCAATCTGAATTTTTCTGCAAAACTTCTCAAAAACTTCAAAAGCATCATCCTTATTTGATAGAAAATAAACCCATGTAAATCTAGAATAATCATTACTATAACAAAACCATAGTGTTTACCACTAATGCTTTGAGTCCTTGTAGGACCAGATAAATCCATATGTACAAGTTCAAGTGGTTCGTTAGTAGAAACAATATTTTTAGGAGGAAAGCTACTTCTAATTTGTTTTCCTTTTAAACAAGCTTCGCAAACCTAATTACTCTCAAACTTCAAGTTCGATAGTCCTCTTACTAACTAATTTTTTGATAATTTTGATAGAATGCTCATACTAGTATGTCCAAATCTTCTATGCCAGATAAAATAATCCTTTTGTAGTGAAACAAAACACTTAACATTTTGTGAATACATGTATTCCAATTGAGCACACTATATATTCTGATTTCTAGGACTAACAAATACAATATTATCATTAAGATTATCAATTATTTCACAAAGAGATGCATAGAAGGTCACTCTATAACCCTTATCACATAATTAACTTACACTTAACAGGTTAAGTTTCAATCCATCAACATAAAGAAAATTATAAATAGAAGCAGAATTAGAGTCACCAATTTTACCAATTCCAGTGACTTTTGCTTTGTTTTTGTCAGCAAAGACAACATTACCTCCATCTTTCCTTTCAATATAGTTGAAGTGTGATATTTCACCTCTCATGTGTCTCGATCAACCACTATCAACTATCTATTGATTTTTTCTAGTCTACATTACCTCCATCTTTCCTTTCAATATAATTGAAGTGTGATATTTCACCTCTCATGTGTCTCGAACAACCACTATCAACTATCTATTGATTTTTTCTAGTCTCTACTCTGAAGCATACCTGCAGAATATATTATTTCATTTTAGGTATCCAAATTTTTCTGGGTCCTTTCAGGTTAGTAGTTTGACCTTTTGGTCTCTAAACATACATTTGAGATAATTTCTTCATTTTCTGAAAGTTACAGGAATGACTAATATGACCATGTCTACCTCAGTAAGAACAAAAAAACAGATGAATGAGAGTTACTATAGTTTTTGCTATTTATCAAGTTCCTACTGTTTCGGCTATTGCTAATGCTGGATTTAACAAAGAAGTTTTTGTATGGCCTAATATTATTATTTTTATTATATCATATTCCAACCTTATTAAAAACGCCTTTACCATTCCCAATTAATGCATCAAGATTATTCCTTCCATTAACAAAATTTGCAAGATCTTTTTCTAGAGAAATGAATTTTCTAGCCAATTTCTCTTTCCTAAGTTCTAGGGCAACAACTTTTTCTTCTAATTGTTTTACCTTATCACAATCATTATCAAGCAATGCATTTTCTAGCCGACTTACCTTTTTTTCCAAGAAATCCTTTTCAGAGACTTTTTGCTTGTTGTCATTTTCAAGAGACATAATTGTAGACATCAAACTCTTATTCTCATATTTAAATGATTTAATCTTATTCATTAAGTAAGCACCATTATTCTTGGACTTCTCAACATTTTTTGAAATACTGCATTGTTAATTTTTTATGCTAATAATACAATTCATGGTATACATCTCTTAACTCTTCTATTTCAATATCAGAGTCAGAATAGTATACCTCATCATCTCCTGATTCGACCATAAAACAAACGTTGCTAACTTCTTCAGGCTCTTTTTCTTCAAAGTTTTCAAAATCTTCATCTAACCAAGCTGTAGTTATAGCTTGCTTTCTGGGTTTTTTGTTCTCTATTTTGTCCTTTTCAAGAAGAGGACATTCTGGTCTTGTGTGTCTAGGCTTCTTGCAGTGATAGCATATGATTTGATTGTTTTATGTATTGCTAATGCTGCTGCAGCCTTTTGATAGGAACCTATTATTTTTAGTTTTCTTATTTCCTTCTTTTTTCTTCATTAGCTTCTTTTTGTAGAAGTGTGCATATTTTCTGACCATGAAATTGAATTCATCATCTCCATCTATTTGTAACTCGCATTTTCATCACCGTTTGATGGATTTGATTCATTAGCTGCTTTTAGTATCATTCCTTTTTTGTATGAAGATCCTTCATCTAGCCTAAGCTAGGCTTCATGGATCATCAAGTTTCCTTTTAACCAGTCGAGTGAAATAATGTCGAGATCCTTTGCAGTTTCTAAAGTTGTCACCTTATATCTCCATTCCTTTGGGAGTGATCTTAGATTTTTTGTTACAAGCTCATCATTGGGATATACCTTTCCTAAGTTCTTTAAGGTTGTAATGACATTGTTGAAGTGTCCGAAGAATTTGTCTATAGTTTCTCCCTATTTTATGCAAATAGTTTCGTATTGATCCACTAAAAGACTTATTTTATGTTTCTTTACCTCATTCATTCCTTCAAAAGTAACTTAAAGTTTGTCCCACATTTCCTTGGTTGTAGAATAGTAGGATACCTTTTCATAGTCTTTTGGAGATAGTGCACAGATCAGATAATGCCTTGCTTTAGCATTCAGTTGTACATTTCTTCTATCAACATCAGTCCACACTTTTACGTTGTCAATAACAGGAGGTGTGGCTCCAACCTTGATAGCTTGCCAGATTTTGATATCTACAAATTGAAGGTAAATAGTCATTCTCTCTTCCAATAGGAATAGTTGTTTCCATTGAAATAAGGAGGTTTTGAGACGGATTGTCCTTTAAGGCTTCTCAAATTATTTGTCATGATCTATCATGTGCTATAAAACACAATAAATGTGAAACCTCGCTCTGATACCAAATGATAAAGCAAGCACATGCAAGAGAGGGGTGAATTGTGTGTAACTTAAAAAATTTGCAAGTTACTATCAATTCTTGTAAACGATAAGAACCTGCTAAATTTTAATAGAAAAGATTGTAAATAGAAGGAGCCTACTAAAGCTTAAAACAAAAGGAGCCTGTTAATGTTTAAAAAACGAAAGGAGCTTGTTAATGTTAAAAACAAAAGGAGCCTATTAACGTTTAAAATACAAAAGGAGCATGTTAACGTTAAAAACGAAAGTAGCATGTTAACGAAAGAAACCTCTTGCAATAACTAAACAGAAGGAGCCTATTCCAAAAGTGAAGGAGCCTCTTATAAATTAAACACACACCATAATGTAAAAAAGTAAAAGTTAAGAGAGAGAGAGAGTGACACAGTTGATTTATACTGATTCGGTTTATAACGAAACCTACGTTCAATCCCCAAGTATTTGACTTGTGTATTTCACTATAAAACTCTAAGTCGTAAATTTTCACGAGCCTCTCTAAGCTCACAAGGACATATTTTCAAGGTTCTTCAACCTTCCACACTCATAGTGTTTAACAAGCTTCTACAAGCTCTTAACAAAAATCCCCAAGTATTTGACTTGAGTATTTCACTATAAAACTCT
Organism: Erythroxylum roraimae; assembly: GCA_027568915.1. Lineage (NCBI taxonomy): Eukaryota > Viridiplantae > Streptophyta > Magnoliopsida > Malpighiales > Erythroxylaceae > Erythroxylum > Erythroxylum roraimae. The sequence continues at coordinate 38,969,916 of JAOSBL010000212.1, forward strand.
AAGACGTAAATTTTCATGAGCCTCTCTAAGCTCACAAAGACATTTTTTTCAAGGTTCTTCAACCTTCCACACTCGTAGTGTTTAACAAGCTTCTACGAGCTCTCAACAAAAATCCCCAAGTATTTGACTTGAGTATTTCACTATAAAACTCTAAGTCGTAAATTTTCACGAGCCTCTCTAAGCTCACAAGGACATATTTTTCAAGGTTCTTTAACTTTCCACACTCGTAATATTTAACAAGCTTCTATAAGCTCTCAACAAAAAATGTATAAAGGGTTTAACAATCTCTCTCAATAGAGTATTTTTTTTTTTCACTTTCTAAGGTACAAGGAGTTTGATATAGATATAACTTTCAAGAATATTGATGCTGCTGAAGTTTTTTGCAAATTTGTGTGTTCTTCGCAAATGCAGTGGCTTTTCCTTAAATAGACATTTTCTTCAACTGGCCGTTGCTTCATTTTGATTCTGAGTTGAATTTGTATTTAACGAATTTTCGATATCATCTTTGCTAGAATCTTCTAATATTCAGACATTAAGAGAAAAGTTTTGTCAAAAATTTCTGGAGCTAATTGTTGAAATTAGGAAGATCCTTCCGGACGTTAATCATTTTTAATAAGGTAAGTTTATTAAAAAAGGTTCATGCAAGAAAGAAGGCATTTTTTTATGATTTTATTTCCTTTTAAGAATTATGTCGTTACCAATAAAAGGAAATAACTCCAATTTGAATTTTGAAATAGTATATAGTTATCATCAAAATCATTAATAACAAACCTTGAGCTAACATAAACAACTTGGTAAGAGAAAAGAAACTATTGCAGCAATGTCTTCACATTTCGCCTATCCAATGTTCATTTATTTTCCATCTCCTACTAAAGAAAAGCTCTCATTAGAGCTAATCAAACATTTGTTGGTTTATCCTCTTACTAACCTCTTAAACATAATCATTTATGGTTTTTTCTTTGATTCTTTCTCTCTATTTAAGTTTGAGTTGAGTCTACTCTCAAATGATATGTCATTTCTTTGTGAGGTGAATGTAACAATGGCTTAGGCATTAACACAAGTAAGTTGAGTTTTTTCAGGAATATGAGTGCTTTTGCTTAGTATTTTGATTATTGTCTTCCATTTTACTTTTGTTATAACCATCTCTTATAAGTCTTACAGTGTCGAAAATTTTTGCTCCTTCTCCTTACTGTAAAACTTAAATTTCATCATTAGCAACACTATCCCATCTTATCAATGGAGAACAAAGTTGTATATATAATTCTAGATGTTGATCGTACATATCCCAATCTATTCACCAATAAATGTTGGATAAAAATTGCTTTGTCAATGTTTTAACACCTAATATTCAACGACTTCTCATCCCTAAACTTCAGATATTTATACATGGAGACTCTAATTAAATTAGACATTTTTTCTTTGAAAGAGATTTATGTCCAAGGCTTGAAAGGAGTTTATAAGAAAACATCTTAAATTTAAATTTTATAAGGTTTAAATTCACCTCCTAACTTAAAACAAATGCCACACACTTTCACTTGACAAAATCTAAAAGAGAATTTGTTGTTCTATTAGTTTAAAGTTTAAATGATGTGTAAATTTTAAAGGTCATAGTGTATGTACCTTTTTCCAATAAACTAATAACTATATGCAAATAAGCTAATTATAATGTGAAACAAACTACTAAATTTTTATCAGCCACTTATAACTGTCCATTTATTTCAATCAAATAATCTCATAAACTAGTAAGTGTATTTTTCTCCTTTAGCCACTACCTAAGTAATATAAAAACATTTGATTGCTTTCAATTATCGCTAATAGTGCTCTACCTAAAAATGTCTTGAAGAATCACTCATCTTTCCACTTCAGCTGGTACATGAGTTTTTTCACTATCACAATCCCCATTTAATCCTTCATCATACCCTGCCAAAAATAAATTTCAACGTAATCATATCAAAAAGACTTTATATATAAATTCATTTACACCATATCATATGTATTAAGAACTCTCCCCCACTATATAAAGGTGATCATATTTTGTAACATACCTATAATTTCTAGTATGGATAAAAAATTCATACCTAAATCCAATTCCTCCACCTTGTGCCCTTATCATAACATTATTTTGGTTGTTTCTTCCAAAATCATCCTATATAGAACTTGATGTTAATTCCTATATTCATATACAAAAGAATCATATTATGATTTAGGCAAATTGGAAGAAATAAGTTAAGACATCAATTATTAGAAAAAGAGTTATGGTGTGTGCATGCACTATACATATTATATTGCAAGCTACTAAGTGATTGACATCAGTAAAAGGTAAAAGATGGTAATTATCTTCCAACAACATTTTCAATAGATTAACATTTGCAAATGCATATACAAATCATATTTCTAATGCCAGTGTTCCTATATTGATTCATTTCACAACCTAAATTTCAAGATCTTATAGAAAATGCTCTAGTAACAAACCAAAACAAGGTATAGTTGTAAGTCATTAAACACATAACATCATAGAAGTTAAAAGCCTAAAATTTTACTTGTAATGTGCTTATTTAAATAAGACCTTCCCAATATAAAAATTTCAATTTCTAATAGAAGACCAATGATCCTTTAAATATTTGCACTATTTGGAATCTCTTATCAAGTTAGTCAACAAAGAATGTTTACTAGACCCTAATGTTAAGTTGACAATCAAAGAATAACAAAATCTTGGAATGTATTTCAAATACACGAACTAGAATTTACCCAAATGGGCTTATGACCATTTTAACTATTGAGAGTTTACGATGATTTTTCAATTCTCATTTTTAATCTTATCAAGGTAATTAAAAGAAAAAAGTGATCAACCTTAACATTCAATTAACATCCATGTCAATTTTTTTACTAGATTGAATAAAACTAAATTGGCTAAAATGAAAAATAAAAATCATAGGTTCATCTTCACGTGTGGGGACCAATAAAAAACACTAGAAATCGTTTTTGTATAAAAGTAAGGAAACATTTAAAAAAACAAAGGGAAACAATAGTAAACATAAGTAAAATAAGTGTTACTGTGAGGACTAAATAAATTAAACATCTAAATGATATTTCATTATTTTAACCAGTATTAAAAAATCAATGAGAATTTTCATTTAATAGGTAATTTACTTTTAAAAGTTATAAATTCTTGTATTTTTTTTTATTTTAGTTCCATAACTTTAATTTGTTCTATTAAATTATATAATTTTCTTAAAGAGTTTTTCAATTAGGAGTATCATTATATTCTATGAAGTATGTTCACTTTTTAACTATCATTTTGCATTAATTTGATATTTTCTAAACAAATTGTAGCTATAATAGAAAGTAAAAGATATAAGACTAAAACAAATTAAAATATTATGATGTTTTAGCTTATTTTTATATCATTTTAAAGACATTTCAGTTGTATTATTTCTTACCAAAAATAAGTTCATGCTTGGAGGAATATACTATGAACTTAAGAATTTAAATTGAATTATCAAACTAAACACTAAAATGAAACGGAAAAAAAAAAGTTTAGTGACTTTTTATCACTAACTAGAACATCTAGGTACAAATTTTGAATTCATTTTGTCATCTCCCAGTTAATTATAAACAAATTGAACTTTACTCAATTTCAAAAATATTAGTTAGAACTTTAAAAGATAGTAATAAAATGTTCTAACTTTCAATTTATCTCAAAATAGCCTCCTATTAACCTTCAGTTAATGATGATGACGTGATAACCCAAGTTAAGAAACTTATATGACACTTGGTTAACATATATATATTTACTACTAGGTCATATTAAATATTAAAAAATAAATTAAAAAACATAAAATGTTATGAAACTTATACATGAACAAGTTGTTCTCAACTTTTATGGTGGTTGTGGAATCAAGTAAAATCTTAAGAGAACTAAAAAAAAAGTTTCTTAATTTCAATTAATTAACTGACAAACTAAATTTAACAAGGAATCAAAATAAATTAACTAAGTATTAAAGTAAGAAATTCAATTGTATTTAACTTTGATTGAAGAGAATGATCTCATTTAATTGTAACTTTGATCACTAACCTAAAAAAAATTTCATAACTCAAGTAGTTAGTTTAAATCCTATTTGGATAACTATAATAAGTCTCAGTTTTCATAAAATAATTAATTTAAACCTAACATTCAAATCAAAACTTACCATTAATTAATCAGGTATAATAAAATTCTATATCAATTAAATGATAACAATAAGCTTAATAAAAAAATTAAACTCTAAACTAAATAATTGAGATAGCTACAACTATTCAATTTAACTTTCTTATTTCTTATAAGTTATATGTAAATACATAAACAACTTACTTGCTACTTGTACCAATCATTCATAACAATTACCAATCATTATACTCAAAAATAACAATAGAATAATCAACATTAAATTAATTTAAATAATTGAGATAACCACAACTATGCAATTCAACTTTTTTGATTCGTAAAGGACAAATATGCACATACATAAATAACATAGTTATTCTTGTACTAATCATTTATAACAATTACAAATTACTAAATTCATAGATAATAATAAAATAATTAAAACTAAATTATTTTGTCAAATCAATTAATATCACTGACATGAAATAGAAAAACAAGAAATAATTAATACTTGAATTAAAATAAAAATCTAGATTTAGGACATAACCCCCAAAAGTTACAACTAGAGTTTTTATTTTTCTTAAATCAAAAAATTCAAATTTAGTCACACATGGCCATAGTTCTATGCCAAAGATAAATGAAGAAGAAAAAAATGAAAGTCAAAATAATAATAATGAAGGTAGGTGTAACATTTTCCTCCCCTTCTCCTACTCAAAAACTAAATTCTTTTAATATTCCAGGGATAATATTTTAAATAAATTAAAATCCCTACATAATAAGGTTGGAAATATATCTCCTTATTGATCTGAACTTCTTAGAGTAAATCTAGTTCTTGGGCATGATCTCCTTATCCATTTTACCAATCTGTCATCTTTACCATGTTCTTTCTAAAATTTGTGCCTTTGACAAATAATACTCCAATGAGATTTTTTAAATAAAAGAAATTATATTAATCATAGCAAAAGTTATCACACAATTACAATGAGTCACATTGTCAGACTACAATCAGTATATACTGGGGTGTCTATAGAGAGCTAAATGGATCAAAAAAGCAATCAATTACAACTTCCAGTTGTTTTTCAACGCATTGCTAAGTGCACTGTGCTTGTTGTGAGCTATGAATGTAGCTCGAACCCAATTGACAATGTGTTCAGCGATATGATATTTTCCTTCTTCGATTTTCTTGTATAATCTCTTATTTCTCCCCCTTCAAATGGAGTAGATGGTGGTAGTAAAAGTTGTTTTTAATAAGTGTTCCATTTGGTTCGCCTAGCTTGGTCCTGACAATAATTATGTTAAGTGTCTCCCTCTATTAAAATGTAAACCTGGCTAGTTGTAGCATACTCATTATCCTGCTCCAGATCGCCTGGGTGTAGCTAGATTCAAATTCCGACTCTCTGCTGCAAGTTTACATAAAACACAAATGAGATCATAATTTCCAAACCACCTATCCTTTGTTCTAAGTTGATTTTTGATTACTAACCAAGTGAAAATTGAAGCTTTCGGGTTCAAAAGGTTGTCTCCAAATAATATCAAATCAAGAAACCCGTTCAGCATCACTCAACAGTATCTTATGACTGGTGCTATTAAGAAATATACCTCTTGGGTTAGGCAGCCAAATGATGTTGTCCTCTCCTATTGCATTAGGAAGAGGAGGCAAGTACTTTGAAAATAAGGAGAAACCTCTAAAATTGCTACCCCATTCTCCATTGTGTATAAGTGAAGAGACTCTCACATTCAATGGGATACGGTTTTTGAGTGGTGCTAATGCTTCTCTCTAAATAAGTGGACTATAAGACGTCCAATTATCAAACCAAAACTAAATGCTTGCACCATTCCCTAACTGATGCTTAATGTAAGTATAAACCAAGCTCCTCAAGTTAAGAATGTAGTCAAAATTCTAGGAATATTCTCTAGAATTTCCAAGTTGACAGAAACTCCAATCCTAAAGATTATATTCATTTACCCACTTGATCCATAATGCTTTTTTGTCATTAAAGAGTCGTCATATTCTTTTGCATAAAATAACCTTTTGAATTTGAGAAATTGAGATAACTCCGAGTCTACCTTGCTTTTTTGTTAGAGTGATGTCACTCCATTTTACCTTGGCTTTCTTACCATTTTTTATTTTTCCTAACCACAAAAACACTTTAAGAATTCCATCAATCTTCTTGTTAACTCACTTAGGCAAAATAACATATACAGACCAATGAATATGCAAACTATTCAATACTAAAGTGATGAGAGTAAACCTTGTTGCCATTGATAGAAACTGATTCAGCCAAGCATTGATCTTTTCCTTAATCTTCTCGATCAAGAGAATGAAATCAGAAAATTTGGGCTTGGCGGTTGTAATTGGCACTCCTAAATATTTGAAAGGAGGGATGTGTAGTCTGAAACCAACAATGCCAGTGATTTCCTTTTTATTTCACACATCTGAGGATATGTACTCCCATGAGATTTTTAAACTAAATTTGGTCCAGTCTCTACTTGTTACATTTTAAAACAAAATAAATGTTAATCTTACCAATTAAGTATCAAAATTAGCCTAAAATAAAAGAGATAAGTTTAATTAATATAAAAAATCACATTTTATCAATACATTAAATAAAAACCTAGAAACCTAAAGGAAGAGGACCAACAATGGCTCAAGCTCAGTTCTCTTCACTCTTAGATGGTAATTTTAATCCAACACTTTGTTAGGTACCCTGAAAGTGTATGCAAGATGCATTTTTTCATTATGAAAATATGGGTGTTGTATTGGAGATTGTAGAGCTTTGAGTACAGAAGGAAATGCGGGTAACAATCAAGAAATTTGAGCTTGGCTTATGTCCTAACCAAAAAGCGAGAGCTTTTGAAGCATAAATCCCTTTGATCAACCTCTATGGCTTTCATGACCACCAAAATAAATCCAGCGCTCTTAAAGGATTATAAGTGATCAACCTATTTGGAATAATCAGTTATAAGTGCTTTAGACATTAACGCTTAATCCGTAATATAAGCAAGGAGAATAACCCTCGCCAGTGATTAAGAATTCCAAGATGTTCTTATCTAAAGGTTTATTCGGTGCAATTGTTACTTCAATCCTAGCAAATCCTCAATATCTCTCAAGATCCTTAAGGCTATGTTTGGTAAGATAGTTAGTAATGGAATGGAATGGAATATTATTCTATCGTTTGGGAGAATGGTTTATAATAGAATGGGAGGGAATAAGATTGAAGGGGATGTTTTCACATTACATCTTATTCCATCCTAAACAGCAAAATTGAGTTACATTCGATTTATGAGGTTTAGGATGGAATGTAAAGCTATGTTTGGTTGGACGTAAGGTTTTTGATGGAATGAAATAAAACGGAATGGTTTATCATGGAATGTAATAGAAATGGATCTAATGCTAGAAAATTGTTGTTTGGGAGGGATGAAAAAGTTCATAATATAATATAGTGAAATGTTATTTAGAAGATGGACGGAATGAAATGTAATGTATGTATAATAATAATGAATGATTATTCTACCCTTGATAGAACGAAACGTATGTTAATGAATATAAAACATAGAATTGAGGGAATAATTGGTATTATAAAAAATTATTGAGGATATATTAGGTAGTACATATTTATCATTTTACATTTTATCTTAAAATCCCGAAATCGATAGTAACTCATTTTTACTGGTTAGGATGGAATATGATCTAATATGAAATTTTCTCGTTCTATTCCATTTCATTATAAACTTTCATTCCAAACGATGGAATAATATTACATCCCATTTCCATTCCATTACTAACCGTCATACCAAACATAGTCTAAAATAATAAATATGCACTACTTAATATACCCTCAATTATTTTTTATAATATCAGTTATATCCTCAATCCTAATAACAAGCAGCAAGATATATGTTTTGTTATATCAAAGGTAGAATAATCATTCATTATTATTATACATACATTACATTTCATTTCATCCATCTTTCAAACAATATTTCACTACATTATATTATAAACCCTTCCATCTATCTCAAACAACAATTTTCTAATATTACGTTCATTTACATTCAATTCTATTATAAACTATTCAATTCCATTTCATTTTATTAAAAACATTTTAGTCCAACCAAATATACCCTAAGAGCTTTGAATTTAGTTTAGTGGTCATTGGAGCCATACAAGGCATATCAAGGGATCTGTGCCCCAAAAGCTCTCACTTTTTGGTAAGAGCATACACCAGGCTTAATATTCTTAACTGTTCCACACATTCCCTTCCCTACTCCAAGCTTTGCAATCTCCAACGTGGTCTCCATATCTTTATGGTTCTTACATACACTTTTATGGTACCAAACAAAGGCTGGATCGAACCTACCATCTAAGAGTGAAGAGAATTAAGCGGAATGCCATAATTGGTCCTCTTGCATAAGTTACTAGGCTTTAAATTAAAGGTGTAAGATTCCTAATATTTCAAGTTTTTAAATATTTTTACTATTTAATATTATGTGGTAATAAAAGACTAAGTAGACCAACTAGAATATCTCGACTTAAACTTGCGCCCATCACCTTGTGTTGTTGTGGTGGGTTTCAAAGCCTGTTCTGAGTAGTCGTGTTGGCTTCTAACACAAAACGAATCTCATTTACAAGCAATGACACCTGAGCTTCAGAAAAAGCCCAATTGGATTACCTTATTACAATTTTTGCAAGACTCAGGATTTTAATATAAATAAAAAGGGCAAAGAGAAGGAAAAATGAAACTTCTTTTAATACTAAAATTTGTGACGAATTAATGATTTAAAGCCAGATACCATTTTAATTAATTAGCAGTAAATTATAACGAGGACTGCACCCACACTAACACACACAAAGCCACTAAGTGAATCCTAAAAGGTCATTCTCCTAAAAGCCTCGTTAAGGAATATTAGAAGCTGTTTGAAAAGTTCCTCCCACCTAGACTACCCTTGGAGGGGTACAAAAAATGCAACTTTGAACTTAAAGTAAGTGTTTATTTATTCCAAAGAGTAAAGTCACAAGCCGCAGAACCACATGAGACAATGAAACTTGACTAGTGCAGAAAATTTCAGTAATTGTTAAATAGTTTTAGGAATATCACCAGTGATGGGACAAATAATTGAATACTAAAAGACTGCATGTGCTTGCACTTAATGTTGGCACACCTAAGCAAAGCATACCCCAGGTGCTGAAATTTAATATCATCTTTGTGAAAGTCTGGAATTTCTAAATCTAAAGCTTTAAGATAATAACCATAAAGCAGGAGAAAACAAAAAACAAAGCATGAGAGTGTCAGTTTCATGATAATGATATAAAACTGTTGTTTTTACCTCCTACACCTACAGTCCTACCCACCTTTCTTTTTCCTCTCTCTGTCTGTGCATCAACGTTTCAGTATTCAAAAAAACATTTGTGGAGATTGGTGTTGAAAGCTAATAATTACTCTTTCTTTTCCAAACCCCACCAGATGAAGTTCTAAGTTTATTATTTGCAATTCAGAAATTAATGGTGGTTTGGGTGGGCCCGCATTATTAGGTTTTGTCCCCTTTGGTGGCAGCGAGTTGAACTACAACTGTTTGCCTCTGTGGGTGTCTGGGGCTCGAACTCGAGACCTTAGGGTTTTGTTGGGTGCAAGACCCACGCCTCACACCACTCGCCTTTTTGGTTTGGCCGTGGCCCAGACCATTGAGGTATTGTCCCCTGTTTTTGGTTCACGTGGGTGCCCGCGCATCAGTGTGGGGGCTTGAACCCAGGACCTCAAGGGGTTTTGTTGGTCTTAAGACCACGCCTC
>JAOSBL010000212.1:39003276-39015936 GCA_027568915.1 Erythroxylum roraimae
CACGAAGAAGGAGAGGAAAACAAGAATAAAACACTTGTTTAGTCTTCTAATTTAAAAGCATCGTGGAAGAACAACAAAGGAGGGTCTTTTTAATTCAAAGAGAAGTGACACTTGTCACTTTCTTAATGACTAAACTCTAACTTAGTTTCTATAGAAACTAACTCCATTTAGCTCTCCTCTTTTCAATACAACTATCATCTTTACAATCAAATTATCCCCAATATTCTTTTGATTCCCTTTTTCTTCTTCCTTTTTTTTTTCAATTATCCATAAAAATTCCAAAATTTCCTAAATTCATCAAAATTCAAAAATATCACAATTCCACTAACCTGTCAAATTTTCAATGTAAAAATATTCATAATTCTCAAAAATTCACAAATCAACCCCAATTATACCCGGAATTATTCATGAATGAATGTACAGTTATTTTCATGTGCAGAAAAATTTACTATTCATGTATATGTATATGCCATATTATGTATGAGCATGAAATGCTTTTCTAAGCTCTCTTTGGTCACTCATATTTGCAATTCTAATCTTCCTGCAGGTAACGGGATGTTACAAGAAAAATGAATGATATTAGATGACTTGGCAGTTGGGATTTCAAGGGTGATTTTCGATCATGTTAAGTAACTGTTTGGGTTAAATACAACTCTATCTACTGCAAACATTTTAGGTGTATCACACAACCTAAGCTGAGTTGTTGGAGTTGTAGATTCAGGTGTATCACGTAACCTTGAATTATTGTTGCTGCAATTTTTATTTTGTTTATGTTGTTGTTAATTGTGAGGGGTGTAGCAGGTATGATTTTCTCTCTGTCTTTTTTGTGTGTTTTGGCTGGGTGATTTATGATTTTCTACGACTGAATATTGTTCTATACTTTAACAACAATTGATGGTCATCTTTGGGAATTTTGTAGCTATTTTCTTTTCTGGTTTATACATACTTTTGGTGCTGTTGCTCATTGTTGATGGCATATTGATTATGTGGTTGTCCTTCGTGATTTATGGTGTACGAAAACTCCAGACGTTTTTGTAATATCTGTAGCTGCTATTTTTCATCTATTGTGTTGCCTTTTTTTGGGGTGATTGAATGTTGATTATTTGGATGATGATAGTGAAGGTGGTGTGTGAAAATTTCAGCAGCTGACTACGATAGTACTTTTAGTGAACAACTTTCCGATTTGCCATTGAAGGAGCTGAATTTATTAGGGAAGTTGTTTTTCTTATCTTAAGGATATTCGTTTATATTTTTTATTATTTTAATCACTTGAGTTATTTGTTTATTATCTTTATCATTAAAAGTTTTTGAGAAAATCCCCTATTGAGGTTAGCACAAGTCGGTCGTGTTATTGGGTGTGAATTACTTTCATAGGTTGTGAAGACGAGAGATAGTGTTAAAAGGTTGAGTGAGTCGGTTCGATAAAGCCTTGTATAAAACTATTATCGTTAATGAAAGAATTAAGTTGGGTGAGGGCCCTGTAAATGTAGATAAAGTGTGTCGAACTGCGTTAACAAATTTCTGGTGTTGATTTGCATTTGTGCATTTAATTTTTCTGTTTTGATCACGCTAGAATTAACCGTAACCAAATCAAAAATTTTGCGAAACTATAGCCTATTGGAATTTCAGTTTGTTTATTCAAATTTGATGTGGCTAACTCACTTAATGTTCTAGTGTTAGGATTTGCCATCTTTTTTTCAACTTCTAGGAATTAGAATCTTCACTAATTGTTAGATTTATCTAAACTTTTATTGCTAGAGGTGAATGGCATTTTTCTTACTTGGTCTTTTTTCTTAAACGACTTGTTTTCTTCTTAATTTTTGGACTATATTTTAATTCACTTGCCTGAGAAGAACAAGTCATAAAATACATGACGTTACCAGTAAATTGTAAAATAACACAAAGAAACTAAGAAACTAAAATAGCCAAAATTTTGATCGGATTGTCGAAGCCCTCAAAAGTAATTTTAATTTTCTAAAATCTTATTGTAATCGTGGAACCGGGTCAAATCCTAAGAGAACTGAAAACTAATTTCTTAATTTCAATTAATAAAACAAATAAGGGAGAGGGTTTATGATTAACTAACTAATAAAGGAACCAAAATAAATCAACTAAGTATTAAAGTGAGAAATTCAATGGTACTTTACTTTGATTCAAGGGAAATATCTCATCTAATTATAACAATGATCATTGGTCTAAAACGAATAATTTTCGCAATTCAAGTAATTAGTTTTTAACATATTAGGATAGTCATAGTAAGTCTCACAATTTCCTAAATTAATTTATTCAAACCAAAACTTACTATCAATTGATTGGGTGATAACATTCCATATTAATTAAATGATAGCAATAAGTTTAGTGAAAAACACTAAACCCTAAATTAAATAATTGATACAACTATAATTATTCAATTTAGTTTTCTTGTTTCTCATAAGTTAATTATGAAAATTCATAAATAACCTATTTGTTACTTGTATCAATCTTTCATGACAATTACGAATTACTAAATTTATGGATAATTATAGAATAATCAACACCAAATTAAAATGTCAAATTAATCAATATTAATTATTCATGAAATATAAGAACTCTAAACAAGAAACACTTAAATTATAATAAAGTCTAGGCTTAGAACAAAACCTCAAAAAGGTTATAACTAGAGTTTTGAAACCATTTGAATCAAAATATTTGGATTTAGCCACACATTGTAGATTTATTTCCATGACCAAAAATAGAAGAAAAGATGAAAGATGAAAGATGAAGAGAAAGCGCAAAGAAAACAAAAGAGGATGATGTGTAGAAGTGTTGTACGTGTTTTTCTCCTTTATTCCTACTCAAGACCTAGTCTCCTCCTTTCTTGCCAAGACCTCATCTAAACATATTTAAATACCTACGTAATAGGATTAGGAATAAGTTTCATAATTGAATTCAAACTCTTGAGGTGAATCTAACGTTAAGCATGATTTCGTCCTATCTACTGTAATAATTTGTCCACTTTTTCTCAAATTCTAAATTTTGACCAATAATGCTCTAATTTAATGCAATTTTCACTTGTCATCTCCCAAAATAAAATAAAAATAAAAATTTCCATTTAATCCCCCAAATATAGTCAAAATAAAAGAGATAGATCCAATTAATATAATCAAATAACATTTATCAAATTATTTTAAATTATGTGAAGAATATATAAAATTACTATCATATTAAAGTTATACTCTGAAATCTTAGAAAAACTTCCTAATCATTAAGATTCTTGAAAAAAAAAACTCTTAGTTTTAGTTTTCTAGGAAAATCTCTTCTTATACTTCGATTAAAAAATAACAACGAAATATACCTAGTATGAACATTAGACATGAAATAAGCAAATTTTACTAATTTGGTAACCCTAATTCAACTCTTAAACCTGACATGAATTGATTAAATTTGATTTAAATTAATAATTTAAGATAATTATAATAAATTATTAATTTTAAGTTAAATTTAATTATTTAGACTTGAGTTTAAGAAATGGGTTGAATTATTATGTAAATAGCATTTGATTAGTTTACATTTCATATTTATACTGTATATGTTTTGTCGTTATTTTTTAATCAAAGCGTAAGAAAAGAGATTTTTCTAAAAACCAAAACTTAAAAAAAATGATAATTTTAAAGATCTTGGTGTTTTTGTAAAGTTCCTTAAACTATATGGGAGATTTATATCTTTATCCCAATATAATTTGTACATATAAGATCTAAGGGTGAGACTATTGTGACAGATAGAGGTTCCAAATATGATATATTAATCACATATTAATAAAGGTTTAAAAGAAGTTTAACGAAATCAAAATCAAGGGAATAATGGTGTTCTGTTTTTTAAATCTTAATAGCTAATGTGTTCGACGTTCTAACTTAGTAACTTTACCGATGTTACCATTCGAGAGTCACCTCATCAAAGCACAGATGGATGAAATTAGTTGTACCTTATTTATAGGAATAATCAATCACAATGTTTTCAATCTTCTGATTTTTTTTTAATTTCTTAATTTTAATAATGTAATAAAATATTAATTTTTACTGATGTGACTTAATCATAACTTAATTACTGAATTAAAAAATCTTAAAAGGTTCATGACCTCGTTGTACTAGCATTAGTATGTAGCAAGATGGATATAATTCGTGCCATTTCTAAATCTTGCTTTCATGTATCTCGTTTTCTTTGTCAGAATGTAACTAATGCGAAAATGTATAAACCATCATCTAAACCTCACAGGTGTCTGTAATGTCCACAGATTCCTCTCTTTGATGACGTTCAGAGACTGGAGTCTTCATTTCTGATTGATCCGTATCTAGAGAAACATCGTCTGTTGTTGCAGAAAGAGACTTTCTGTGATGCTTTTTCTTGTGCCTCAGTTTGAGGATTCGTGAAAGGACTTGCACAATGTCCCTCATGGCTGGCCGCTTTCGTGGGCCTCGGTTGATGCATTTATATGCAAGCGATGCCACTTCATTCAGTTCTCGCACGTCCAATTTCCCTTCTAGACGTGCATCCACAATTTCCTCCCATCCCACTTTTCCTTCATTGTTGAGTGCGGCCTGTTTGTTACATTCAAAAGCAGTTCGTTTAAAGAAAGCAGTCGTTCTCAAGTTAACTTCCAATACACGGAGAGATAAACAGATAGGCTTACAAGTTCAACGTATTCTAATAGACCCTGTTGAGGATTTCTGCCAGCAATTAGTTCAAAGAGCAACACTCCATAGCTGTAGACGTCACTTTTCTTAGTGAAGGTCCGTGTAGATATATACTCGGGATCAAGATATCCAAAAGTTCCGCGTATATTAACTGCATGTCCATCTACAATCTCTTCTCTTGAAAGTCCAAAATCGGCAACCTATGCGGATAGGAAATCCAATACTAACAAATTAGCATGAGAACCTAACAGCCATTCAAGGAACATCACTAAATTTACCAACTTTAACAACAGAACTAAAAGGACACCAAATTTGTATCAGAACCATGTTACATATTCTTAACTAGGAGAAGTTTAAAAGGTCCAAAGAGACGCACTCTTGCTCTCATTGAGTCATCCAACAGAATGTTGGATGATTTAATGTCCCGGTGAATAATAGAAGGAACCGCCTGTAACAACAATAAGTAGAAGAATTAACTAATTAGTTTCATTGTACATAAGACAGTAACAATGTATGGGAACTAAGATAAATGTATAAAGGAACAAGGAATAATCAAGGACATTGCAAGGTTACCCCATCATGAAGATACTCCAAGCCCCTTGCTACGTCTAAGGCGATATGAACCCTCAAATCCCAGCTCAGTGGCCCATGGTTTTCACCTGCATTTATAGAAAGAAATGAGACAAACACAATAGATCCCAATGAAGTATCTCTCTCACTATTGCAACAAAACCAACGGAGAAACTGCTACAAGTTTCTAATTCTTTTCCTGGATACAACTTTCTGTGAAAGTTATCATTGGTGCAATTCTGTCAGAAACAGGTTCTCTTAAAATGCACAAGACCCCAGATCCCACGACTCAGCAGGATTTCAACTGGGTGTTGATGATGATGATAAGTGCACAAGAGTTTTCAAATGAAACATCTAGAGAATCCAATTCTCAATTTAAGTTGAAATTTAATAAAACCTCCAATTTGAGAAGTATAAAATAAAATGCCTTCCAAACTAGCCTCCAGGAGATGGGAAAAAAAGAAGTGTATTGTATTACAAGGAGAGTTAATGTCAGCTTACAGTACAAATGAGAAGCCAAGTTCCCTTTACTCATGTAGACATATACGAGAATATTTCGACCTTTTTCTGCACAATATCCAACCAAATTCACAAGATTCCTGTGGTGTAATCTCCCCAGTAACATAACCTGTAAGTTAGTAAGCTCAGCTGTAAGATTTAGAATAAAGGCTCAAATTACAGAACTTATCTTGGGCATAACAAGAGCAAGTTTCAAGCAGTACAGGACAATCCCCCCAGACAGTATAATTTCTGTTAAAATTTTGTTTTCTCAAACGAGTTAATACACATTTGATGAAACTTCAGGAGTTGAATCTCCCAGGAGTCTTGTATTCCAAATGGCCCTCTACCCTTAATTGATCATGCTAGTCTATTTTGAATTCTTGAGCTGGATTATGTCTGAAGCACAAATAACTGGTTTAGTTTTGCTTCTAACTTCAGGGCTTGGTTTCTAGATTTTCTTACATAAAAACACGTGAAATTTTTTTGCCAAACTAAGAAGTAGTTTGGTGATAATACTAGCCGAGTTAGCCACCCTGCTAAGTAGTTAAATTAACAGATGAAGACCCAGATATTCTGACGCAAAACAGTTTTCTCCAAGTTGTAGCATCATAATATACACCAGTAAGTTTCAGAATGCCTACTCCAGTGAGGAATCATAGAAGCTAATCAAAAATACCTCTGACTGAAACTCTTTCTCTCCTTGCTTAGAATCAGTTGCAAGCACTTTAACTGCAACAGTCTGGCCAGTTGTCATCTGAGCTTTATATACAGAACCAAATGCCCCCTGACCAATAAGTGTTGTAAAATTGCATGTTGCTTTCTGTAAATCCCTGCTTGAGCAACATCAGGAATAAAATTAAATACATGAAAATGAAAAGGAAGAACATACTAACGGGAATATAGATGGTGTTTGTACCAAATTTTGCATGAACTATTCAAGTTACACTCACTAGTCCATTTTGTTTCACTGCAAAGCTTTAGATCCTCGCTCTGAAAGTTATACTTATTCCATGACCACTTACCAAACACTCATTTTTTCTTGCAAACTCATACTTGCTCAGAATGCCATTTATGAGCTCTTAAAATGGTACCATAAGTTTATACAACTGTTGCACAACAAAATGTAGCATATAAAATTCAACATCAACCAGTGAGGTCAGCAATGTAGCAGGTTTAATGTAAGCATACTTGAAAGAATACTCTGGTATTCCAGATGCTGACACGACATTATTCCTCTTAAATCCTTCAATCTGGAAGGGCATGCCATTTCGTCCAGCTTTCACTGGTGATTCAGGGTCAATGGTTGAATCTGATAATATCATACCTGAATCAGCACCATTTGCTCGAATAGGTAAAGCTGCTCCTCTTCTAGAGCTGCTGTTCCCTATCTGTGAGTGCTTATGATAGCGAAGACAAATTAATGTCACCATTGCCAAAAGCACTCCAATCACCACTCCTATCGAAATCCCAATAATCAAAGAATCTTCTTTCATTTCTGTGCTCTTACTGTGTACGTTTGTCATCGAATCGTCTGATCCATTGACACAACTGGAATATAAAGCCAAAGTCAAACCATGACCTTTCCATTGTAGACAAATAGTGACACAAGGATAATGGTAGTCTCAACATTTCTGAATTACATAAAGGTAATTATTTTCCAGAATCATTCACAACAACCATACAAATATTTAATTGCAATGGTCATACAAGATATGGTTTAACTAAAAGGTCAAATTTAGAGAAACTATCCAGCACTCAATATCACCAAGAAAATTCTGCAAGAGATGAATGTTGGATTGGAGAGAAGAGCAGACAAGAGTACCAACATTTATCTCCGATTTAGCTTCCAGAAATAAGGAAATGTCAACACAGTGCTAAAATCACAAATTCAATTTAACCCGAAAAAGAAACGAAAATTAGGAAAAATCTTACTAGAACCCAAAAAATTGGAACTTCGTCAGAGAAGCAAGTCAGTAACTCGGAAACGTAACTTACGCATTCAAAGTGTTGCAATGAAATGGATTTCCAGAGAAGGTATTCACAAAAAAGAAAACAGATTTTTAAACATGGAACTTTCATCACCATAATTAATCAAGAATCACTCAAAAGTAACAACTGTTCAACCGTTAAAAGCATTAAATACGATTATTTTTGGATGCAGAGTTGGAGAAAGCTAATCCAAAAAGAAACTCTGCATCCAAAAAGAAACACAAAACCAACCCAAGAAACAATTTCATTCATTTGCTCAATTTCCTTGTCTGCCTCAACAACTTTTTTATAAGCTTACAAGCAATCTTTGAAAGCTTACAAGCATAATGGCCAGAAAGAAATCCACAGATCAAGTTGATGTCAGGAAGAACAGAACTGAAACTCCCAGAAAAGGTCTCCGACGAACAAAGTTAAACACAATGTTAAACAAAAATGTTCAACTTCAGTCAGAAACTTACCATGTTTGTGGTAACAAAACCAGTTTGAGTTTCAAACAGTTACATGTTTCTCGGAAGCAAAAACAAAGAGAGAAGAGCGGAAAGAGTTAAGAGGGAGAGCTAAAACGGAAGTGACAAACAAAAATGGGTTTGGCTTCTAAGTCCGTTAGACTGCAGGCAGACGAGTTAGAGACGGGAATCAAAGAGAGAGAGAAAGAGAGGTAGTGAAAGAGATGCAGAGAGGCTTGTGTTGTGCCTCTTGAGAAGGAGACTGAAAATGAAAACAAATGCATTCTTTTTTGTTAGTATTTTAATTTTATGTATATTTTATACCAACCAAGATTAATTCTTTTTAGGTTTTTTACTTTTTGATTTGGATACTTCTGCTATCATGCTCTTATTGGTTACCAATTTTTATTAAAATTCACTCTCTCAATAACAAAGTAAAAAGTAAAAAGTTGGGTTAGCTTAATTAAGCATAAATAAAGGAAATTTTAAACATGTCTGAAAATCAAATACTATTATAGCAAGAATGGTCCAAAACAGTTCCGAAAATCAAATAATGGTCCAAACCCAAACCCATGATGGGAATATATTGTGGTCTTTTACTAGGATGGTATTAATTTGAAATTAAAATGAGTAGACGTTGTGTAATTGCAATCTAAGAGTTTTTGGACATGCACAATTGCTTTTTTATTACTCAATTTGATTCTCATTTTTAACAATTTTAGAGATGCCAAGTTGAGTAGGATATCTATCGCATTAGACACTAGTACAAGTTAAAAAACTTTCAAATTGTTTAACACAATAGATGCAATTAGAGTGTTCTATGTTTGAGGGCTCTATCAAAGGAAAGTAACCCCAGTCACCAGCCACAGTTTGGAGGATTTAGTCCCTTATTTGTTTACGTAAGTGACTTTTATTTTTAAGGGTATTTCCCTACATTCTCCAGCTTTCATCTTAATTTTTATTACTTATTTAGGGTTTGGTAAGACTTTAGGGTTTTAGACTTGCTTGGTTATGAGCTATGTTGTTGAGTGTAGCTAGTGAAATGTCTTTATTCAACAGTGGCTGTAGGGTTGGCCAATTTGGAGGTTGATATAGAAATGGACCTAAACACACCTAACATCAGTGGGAAAGATTAAATGTCATATTTATATATATATTGGATCTATCAAAGCAAATTGAAGGGGAAAAGGAAAAGGGATGAACCCCACGCATGGCCTTTGATGAAAGTGATCCTAATCCTTGTCTACTGAAGGAAGATTAGTACAACTTAATTAATTAATAATTCAAGACAACCATTCGAAATATATTTATAGCATTTTTAATTGGTAAACGTAAGTATCAACTTCAGCAGTACTCTAATTTATTTGTTCTTTCTTCAAGTCGAATCTAATCTATTATCAATTGGAAACTTACTCTCCAATATATAATAATTACACTAGTAGAAAAAAAAATTCAAAGATCCTTGTCATAGTTGATGTTTCCCAAGAATTGAATTTTATTGGGATAAGAAACAGAAACTTGATTTGTCTTTGTTGATATGTAACTTCAACTACGACATGTCATAAGCGAATAACATGTTACTTAATATGTTATCTAGGAATAAAATTTCGAAAGACATTAATATATATTGAGAATATGGGTACGCTTCTATTTTGAAATATGATGACATAATTTAGTAACTACTACCGTATTTTGACTTAAAAATAAATTTCAAATAGGGCGAATACATATTAACATCAAAAACTTATCATTGCATATCATTGCTATATTTTGATGCAATGATCTTTTACAAAAAAGACGGATGACCTTTTTTTTTAATCATCCATAATATCTTGCTTCTCGTCTGGGCTGTTTCATGCAGAAGCCACCATACCCGACTGACCAGTGTAGACAATAGGAGTCGTTCACTTAACCGATAGCTATTGCAGATCTGAAACAATACGGAGTTGAGGTCACGAGAGATTTTATAATAGGCACTGAGGCACATGTAGTGTGGCACTAATGCATGGCAGGCACGAAGAGTAGACTACGTAATTTTTATATACATAGCTGAATGTCGTTGACAAGAAACCAAAGAATACTATGAAATGAAATGGCAGAACACGGCAGCTCCCAACTTTGAACGAGATAGACAACTCGCATATGCAAGCTGGATACAATTGGTGGATGTTATCTTTATAATAATCTTTGATTAAATTAAATTAGTCCTTCAAGTTCTTCCAACTATACGTGTAAAAGTTACGATTTTTTTTAACAGAAGAAAACACTCAAAACTTAAACAAACTAGCTAGCGCATGGCCCTGCGGTACACAGTTCTTTGCTTGTCCCGATGAATAAAATCCAGAACTGACAACGGAGGCTCCTGAAGAATATGTATGCCTGGGCTGGCTAGGACTGCGAGGGCAGCCAGGTTATCCGCGCACTGGTTCTCTTCACGATACACGTGCTGAAGTTGGACCTCCCAATCTCTTTGAAGTAAACCGCGGGCACTTGTCAACAAAAAATTATTGACATCAATCTCAGTAGTGGAAGAGAATAGAAGATTAATGACTTCTAAGGAATCCACTTCGATCATGATACGATGATACCCCAGCGACCAAGCCAGGGTGAAGCCCCAGTGGACTCCCCAGAGTTCTACCGTAAAAGGCAAGCTTCTTCCAATGTGATGTAGAAAACGTCCACACCACTGTCCATGCCAATCACGAATTAATCCACCAGCGGAAGCTACGGACGACGCTTGCTTAACCGCTCCGTCTGTGTTAAGTTTTACTCAGTCCTCCGGTGGTTTGGACCACCCCATTGGACTGCCCGCCGGTAGTCCCTGACTAAAAAACACAACTTTCTAAGACCCTCGCCCTAACCATCCATTCCACAAACTCCTTCACTGCTCTCGTACCACCGTCTGGCCAAACAAAATCGATTTCAAAAATACTTTTATTACGTCAATTCCAAAGCATCCAGCAGGTAACGCCAAAAAAAGTGGCCCATTCCCCTTGCAGCACCTGACAGTGTGTCCCGAGATTGGATTGCATCCATCTCCCCTCGTCCTGTTGAAAAAAATCCGTATTGACCACCTCCAAGGGAAATTTACTCTAGAACGCTTGCACTATCGGGCAGTCCCGGATGACGTGGAGAGTGGATTCTTCCTGGCCACAAATGTGGTAGCTGCTATCCGTAGCTATATAACGTGCTACTTTTCATTGGTTAATTAGGAGCTTGTTCTTGGTCATTAATCAGAGGAAAGCTTTTATCCTCTGGGGTCTCGCCTATTTCCAAATTAAGTCCCAGAGAGTCGCAGAATTATCCAGGAAATGCCCTTTGATTAAATCGTAGGCTGAGGCCACTGTAAATCTCCCATGCTCAGTTTGAGCCTATCTCATGGTATCTTCCGTTGGATCCCCTGAATTGAGGGTTATCTCTGTAATATCCATGCAAACAGTAGTAGGGAGGTATTGCTGGAATAGATTCCACTTCCAGGTTCTATCCTCATTCATAAGGTCCGCGACTTTAGCATAGAGGATATTTTCAGATATAGGAGAGGTAATCACCGTAAGAAGAGGACCCCACTCTTTTACCCAATTATCCTGCTAGAAGGATATGTGTCTTTCATTGCCCAGACGCCATTGGATACCTTGGCAAACGAAATGCCAATTTGCCGAGATACCCCTCCAGAAACTTGAGGCCCTTTGCTGATCTATCGAAGTAGGGATGTGGTACGGGTCCAGGTGGTATTTAGCCCTTAAGGTTCGGACCCATAAGGAGTCCAATTTTGTAAGCAAGGCCCAGCCCATCTTTGTTAGCAAGGAATCATTGGTAGATCGAATTCTCTTGATGCCTAATCCCCTTGCCTTTTTAGGCTTACACACAGAGTCCTAGTTAACTAGGGATATTTTCCTCTGTTCTTCTGTAGATCCCCATATAAAATTTCGCATAATTCGCTCCAAATCATCACAAAGTCTTTGCAGCAGTCGAACTGTTTGCATGATGAAAAGAGGGAGCACTGGAATTACAAACTGAGTTAAAGTGACTTGTCCCGCTAATGATAAATCCTGATAGTTTTTGTTGAGCATTATCTAGTATATGCCGATATGTGTTACAAAAGTAACGATCTTGATTGCCTATAGTAAGAAATTCTTGACATAATTATAATAATTGCAGGAGTAAAAGACCCCACATTTTTTAATCAAAATTTTGTATTTAACAACAATAATAGTATAACAACGAATCCATTTTCCTGCACGTACTTCAAATA
The DNA here is from genome assembly GCA_027568915.1 of Erythroxylum roraimae. NCBI lineage: Eukaryota > Viridiplantae > Streptophyta > Magnoliopsida > Malpighiales > Erythroxylaceae > Erythroxylum > Erythroxylum roraimae. The sequence continues at coordinate 39,015,705 of JAOSBL010000212.1, forward strand.
GAAAACTTTAAACATAAAAGTGATTCTAAGCTTACCAAAGTTAATCTCAAATTTCACGAATAACCTACACTACAAGAAAATTGCATAATACCGACGGAAATATACCGACGGAACAGTATTCTTATGTGTATTGTGTAACATCCCACCCTCAATTAGAAGGGTAGAATAGTAAATTGGCATAGGATGTGCTAGATTGGGAGTACATAGGACTGCACATGCATAATAGGATTGT
>JAOSBL010000212.1:39019886-39031701 GCA_027568915.1 Erythroxylum roraimae
AGATTCCTGAAACAAATTCCGTCACGTATCTAATAATCAATCGCATTATATTTCTTATTAATAAGTAAAAGTATTTTTAAAGAGTTTTTAATAATAAAATATATTTTTAGTTATATAAAAATAAAAAATTTAAAATAAGTAAAACTAGGGAGGTCTACATCATCTCTTTTTTTTAATTATTTTTTATGACACTAATGTATTTCTTCTCACGTTAGAATGTAAGGTCGAAATGTAGGCCAGTTATCATTGAGTATACTGGCAAAATGAAAAGGAAGTTAAGAACTTACACGGCCGAGGCATTATGTTTATGAACTTGAGATCAGCAAATGCGCCCCTAGTGAATTTACGAGTACTTTTTCTTGAACCAAATTGTTAAGTACTGCGTCAAATTTGATTTCTAATCAGACGATGTTCTTTTAAGTATTTATAACCAAATTTCAGTAAAGTTTAAGGTTGGTGATAATATAATTGTATAATTATTGACAATTAACTGTGAAAAGGAATGTACTTTTTAGTTATTTTCACTTACCCTTAGTCCTACCTCAAAATTAACTAGTGTTAAATGAATTTGATATCACCTTTATTGGTGTTAAATAAGGAATGATATTAATGTTTCTAATAATTGATTTGAATTTTTAAAACAATTTTCACATAAATCAAATAAAAAAGTTAGTGCCAAAAGACCATTTACCAAATCAAATTAGCTTAGTGCAATCAAAATCAACAGATCAGTTCAGATTGACCGGTGAAAATTTCATTAAATTCTTGTTGTTATATGTAGTCATAACTCCTTTCTATTTCAGCTTCACGTCCTAATGTACAATTGTTTTTTTACACTCACCATCTCCTTTCTTTGCATCAAGAAAGCCGAAGAAGCCAAAGTTTAAAAGATGAGCAATTACAAAAAAATTGAGACTCACTTTTAAACCAACCATGGTTTTGAAACTCGGACAAGACTGGTCGGTTCGACCATTGATCGATCGGCTATCCGGTCCGGTTGACCTCTAAAAATCAGTTCCCAATTGAACCAGTGAGAACCGGGACTGGTAAAACCGGTTCGACCACTGGTTCAATTATTTTTTTTATTTTTATATTATTTAGTATATTTTTATATTTTTTTAATATTACTAATATTATATATAATTAAATATAATTATTGCGTAATTATGACGTCACACCGATTCGACCGGTGGTCGAACAATTCGAACTGGTGACCAGTAAGGCCTCCAGTTCGACGTCCGATCCAGGTTTCAAAACCTTGATGGCTCGTAACTAGTAAGCAATAACATTTAACATCCAAAAAATTGCAAAATAAAATACACTATCACCTTTTCCCACGTGTATGGTAAAGTTCCATTTGTATAATTTGACAAAACCTACTATATGTACCATACCCTTTTTTATAGGTTCGCCATGTGCCTATATGATCGACTTACTTATAGTTTAGATGTATTATTCATTTTTTATTTATTAGCTATTTCTTTGTCTAATTTAATATTACTCCTTATCTTGGTAAGTTTGGAGGGTCTTAATTTATATGAAGAAGTGTTGTTTATTTAAAAAATCTTTTCTATCTATTTATTTATGAAAATTTCAAATCTTTATGAACATAAAATAGAAAAATAATTTTCCGATTCAAATCAATACATAAATTTTTAATTTTTAAAATAACAACTGAAATTTATGCCCTTAATGAATTAATGATGAGAAAATTATTATAGTCTAAAAATGTATAGCACACATTATTTTGAATTTGAAATCTAATAATACTAGCATTGCATTAATGAGTGACGATTTGAAGATAGAAAAGAAATTTTTATATAAGTAACATGAGTAATTGTTAGATAATAATGAGTTAAATTTATTTATATTGTTTTAGAAAAGTTTTAGCTCCTTGTGATGGATGTAAGCAGTTCAAGTCCTTTTTTTAAAAAAAATTGTGGTTTTAATTGTATAAAGTTATATCTTAAGATTTAATACTTATGAAATCACCCTTAGGGGTGGTCGAGTTGGTAAAGTAAGGGGCATGGGGCCAAAAGATCTTGTGTTTGAATCCCCCTATCTACGCTCTCTCGATCAAGCTTGTCATACAAGGCTTGCTTAGTCCGGAGTACTTGGTTGGCGTGATTTGCAGGCTATTGCATCAATCTAGAGGTTTACCTAGTGCACATCCAAAGGATAGCAATTACGGGTTCCTCCGTTTAAAAAAAAAACTTATGAAATCCATTACCATTAATAAAATTATTCTTTTAATGTATTCTCGTCATAAAAGAAGGGCACTTTGTGATTTCAATTTGTTAACAAATTCTTTTTTTTTTTCCAGTTTTTTCACAATAAAATATGGATACCGTCATGAACTTATTAAGTCTCAACAAGTTGATAGGGTCCTTAAACTAACTTAGCTAATGAAAAATTTGTGAGGAAGCTGTATATAGTTTTTACTTGTTTATAAGTAACCCCGTTTAATTCATAATGTTACTGTCATTTGCACTTAAATTAAATCTTAAACTCTTGTGATAAACACAAACGTAATATAAGAAAGTAGGGATCGTTCGTATGAGAAATTCTAGTTCATTAATTGTTACATAAAAAATATTTAATGAAATGAGAATTATGATAATACAAATTTTGTAATAAAGAAAATAAATTAGATTTTAAAAAATAAAAAAGAATTATCAATAAAACAAACATTGATTTACTGTTGCTTTTAGTATTGAAACTACAGTTAATCATTGATGTAAAAAAATTCATTAATCATATATTTGTTATGGTGTTAAATACATATCTTTCTTAAGAATAGCTATAGCTACTATTAACATCTACTAAAGAGAAATGAACACTAACACCTATTGAGAAAAAGAAAAGAAATTTTGTAAGAAGTTAAAAAATAGAGATAGAAAACTAGATGTCTTTACTCTGTCACATAGGTCCTTTTATTAGCCACTTTTCCCTTGCATTTTTTTTAATGCTAGGATTTTGTTATTATGATTCATTAGTTGTAAGAGATCATAAATCTATTGATTGTCTTCGAGACTTAGTCAAGATAAGAGTTAAACAAATTTTAAAAAATTGTAATTGCATTTTCAAATTTTAGAAGTTAGGATTTTCGCTGGATATACCTATACCTAATCATCATAAACAATGCTATTAATTTTGTTCATCACTCTAGATGTACTTTATTTTTGTAACTTTGTGATTTCTTTGACCTTTAGGTTTATTAAGAACCATCTGGATATAAATAATAAGAATATTATTAAGATAGAATCAATAAACATATATAACACAAATCAATTAAGGCCAAAACAATCATATTTAATAGTCTTATCAAATTCCTGCATACCTATATTTTTGCTCGTTCTCATAGTTAAAGCAAAATAGAATCACCAACATGATTCAATCAATCCGTCTTTCATGAAACTGAAGACTACATATATTTCAAAATTCATGCCATTAAAGATTGAAACAACAACACCATAATTAAACTTCACCGCGAAATATGCTTTATGATTAACTAAGATAATCTCATTCTAAAGTATGCATTAAGTTTTAGTGATTTTCATGGTGGTTATCACTCATATTGCTTACGTGTTTAATAATTCAATGTTTCTCTCAAGATCCTCTAATATAAATTTTCTACCATATGCTTGCTTCTACACCAAAATCTCTACCACTTAGAGTATACACATGTATAAGTCAAAAGAGCTTTACTTCATATTGTAATAAGGATGAGGTTGAAGGTGAGGTTCAAAAGATAAAAAAGGTTTTAAACCATAAATATTAGCAAGGCATATAAACATGTGTAGGGAACAACATTATAATTTGGAGCCATCATATTCAACTCACTTAGGAATGCTTAGCTGCATTATGTGAAGAAAATGGATTGCATATTGAGTTTTCTTACTATTGTCAATCTTGCTTTTTCTTTTTTTAATTTAATATATTAATAAAAAATAATTTGAACCATAGCACAAGGCAACGAAGACAACATAAGATTTAAGTCTCATACTCCTCAAAAACACTCATTTGATTCTCATATTCACATAATTGAAATTGCAAGAGATTTTAGTCCAAATTCCCTACTAACATTTATAGTTAAGTAAGAATGTTTAAGCGGAGAATTTGACTTATAATATGGTTACAACATAAAAGAAAAAGGTCATGATTCAAAGAGGCTAACTGGGGATATTAAATTGGGGGTGCCTTTTTAAGCTAAAGGTTTTAAAACAATGAAGGCCTTTTCCATTCTTATGCATGCGTATATCATGTGGTCATGAATGGTTCTAAGCAAGTTTTAGAGAAATATCCACATGTAAGTTAACACATTTTAAGGTGAATGTAGATTAATATGAATGTTTCAATCTTTTATGGCTTAAAATCTCAGAGGAATTTCAGTCACCTCATCTTCATACAATGCCTTATCATTTGATCATCAAAAGTTTATAAAAGTGCATAATCATAGTTCATCTAATTATTTAACTTATTGTCACTCTTATTCTTAAATGACAGAATCCTTCAGCATACACAAGATCTAATTCCTTCAAAATGCATTGAAACCATATAATGGACTAGCCCAAAACTAATTAGCTAACAATTAATATAAAGTAAAGCAAAATCATATAACTAGATAGTATATAAAACATAATTCTATGTAAAAAATCAAGATGTAACAAAACGTAACTAAAACCTTCCCCACATTAGAACCAAACATTGTCCTTAATGTTACATGCAAAGTATAAAAAGAGATAAATGAAAAGAATTCCTTAAATATAAGGGAAAGATGTAAAATGCACTTATAGAAAGGGGGTAAGGAAGCGTGAGCCCTTTATCCACATAGAAAGCCATCAAATTATGCTCCATACATCTTAATTTGTTTATAATCCTATCCAAGTGGACTAGAATTCTAAAGGCTTACTGAGCAAAAGAAGAAGAAATGATTTATTCTTGTTGGCTACTGGCTGGTCATTATATAGCTGTTGTCTTATTTTGTTGGAAGGTTCAAGAAGATGGAGCAGTTGGACATATTCAACTCACTTGGGAATGCTTAATTGCATTATGTGAAGAAAATGGATTGGACATTAAGTTTTCTTACTATTGACAGTCTTGGTTTTTCTTTTTTTTAATTCAATATATTAATAAAATATAATTTGAGCCATAACACAAGGCAACATTGACAATATAAGATTAAAGTCTCATACTCCTCAAAAACACTCACTTGATTCTCATATTCACATAATTAAAATTGCAAGAGATTTTTGTCCAAATTCCTTATTAACATCTATGGTAAGTAAGAGTGTTTAAGAGGAGAATTTGACTTGTAACATTGTTACAACATAAAGGAAAAAGGTTATGGCTCAAAGAACTAACTAGGGATATTAAATTGGGGTGACTTTTTAAGCTAAAGGTTTTTAAAGAATGAAGGCCTTTTTCATTCTCATGCATGCATATATCAATGTGGTCTTGAATGGCTCTAAGCAAGTTCTAGAGAAATATCCACATATAAGTTAACAAATTTTAAGGTGAACATATATTAATATGAATGTTTCAATCTTTTATGGCTTAAAATCCCACACCTTATCTGCATACAATGCCCTATCATTTGATCATCAAAGTTTACAAAAGTGCATAATCCTAGCTCATTTAACTATTCAACTTATTGCCACTTTTATTCTTAAATGACTAAATCCTTTAGCATACACAAAATCTAATTCCTTCAAAATGCATTGAAACCATATAATGGACTAGCCCAAAACTAATTAGCTAACAATTAATATGAAGCAAAGCAAAATCATATAACTAGATAGCCACTAAAATAAAACAAATAAAACATAATTCTATGAAAAAATTCAAGATGTAACAAAACATAACTAAAACCTCCCCCACATTTGAACCAAACATTGTCCTCCATGTTACATGCAAAGTATAAAAAAGAGATAAGTGAAAAGAATTCCCTGAATATAAGGGAAGGAGGTAAAATGCATTTATGGAAAGGGGTAAGGAAGCGTGATCCCTTGATCCACGTACAAAGCCATCAAATTATGCTCTACAAAACTTAATTTGTTTATAATCCTATCCAAATAGACCATAATTCTAAAGGTTTGTTAAGTGAAAGAAGAAGAAATGACGTATTCCTATTGACTAATGGCTGGTCATTATCTAAGAGGATGAGGTTACTTGTACTGTTGAAAGTTAGTTGTTAATTAATTTATCAGTGCATTCCTATATCAAAAATTTAAATGGTCTCTCTAATTAGTGTTGTATGTGATAGAATATAGATTCCATTGATTTAGGTTGTCCCAAAAAACCTCCTACTGCATTTATTTGTTTTATCAAATCTTCTTGCAATGTTGGACACATATAAGTTAGAAATCCTACTATCGAATATATTTCATAATTTTTTGTCACGTCCACTCTTCCTACGACTAATTGACAAACAAAAGAAGTTAGTTCATCTAATCTTCTTTCAAAGGAAGAAATGCTTACCTCATTTATATGCCAAGATGAATGGTCTAGTCTAGACCCGAATTATTATGAGTTAAATTCCATGTTGCAATTAAAACATGAGCTACTTTAGGTGTTTTGTCTATTAATGTTCCACCCAAGCAACATTGATCATATTTCTATCAATTGATAAAAGATCATTATAGAATTACTGAATAAGTAGTGGTTACTGATTTAATGGTATAGTTATCTTACACACAGTTTCTTAAAATGCTCCTAATACTTATTTAATGTTCATGTTATCTAATCTTGTAAATCTCCTTTCTGATATTGCGAATATTAAGGCTAGGAAAAATATTTCCAAGAATAATATTTTCATCTCATTCCAAATGGTGACACTTTTTGCAAATTAATAGTAGAGTTAATTTCGTGTGTCATCCTTTAAAGAGAACAAAAAACTCTCATTTTTATTTGCTCCTGTATAACTCCATTTGGTTTCATTCTTATTAATACCACAAAATTACTTTAAGTGTTTATGAGGTTCCTCTTTTACAAATCTATGAAAAGTAGGCAAAAGATGGATTACTCTAGATTTTAGCTTAAAAGTAGTGTCGGCATTTAAATATAAAAAAGTAATACAATGCGGTTGTTGATTAAGATATAAAGTAGTAAGTTCTCGCAACATTTGTTAGTCATGATTTTTGTTGTTTCTCCAATTCTAGTGTTACGCTGCTACCAAACTTTTATTTATTTCTTTACTTTCCTTTTGTAGTTTTTCTATCTTTAGATTAAATATATAAATCAGCTTGCTTTGAAGATCTTAAAATGAACATACAAACTAGGAATTCCTTGATGTTATTGTAATCTGCAACTAAATTAAATCTTAACTTTGTGTAATAAAAATAAATGTAGTATAAGAAAGTATAGATCATTTAGAAATTTGAATTCATTAACTATTACATAAAAAATATTTAACAAAATGAGAGTTGTGATGATACGAAATTTTGTGATAAAGAAAATAAATTAAATTATATAAATAATAAAGGAGAATTATCATTGACACAAATCTTAGTTTACAGTTACTTAATCATTAGAAATATGATTGATCATCGACGCAAAAAGAATTATTACATCAATCATATATCTTAATAGTATTAAATACATATCTTACCTTAGGATTATTTAATCAAAAACATGTAATTTGATTACCCTTATTGTTTAACAACCTTAGAAATGATATAAATTTTAATTAAATAATAACTTTAAAAAAAAGAAAGACCAACAAGATAAGATAACACAACATTTGTAGTTGCATTTGATCTAGTTGAACACTCTTCTTAGAAGTTAATAATTCTTGATGCAATAAATTAAAAAGGTAAAAGACATAGACCTCTCACGTAGTTTAAAAAATCTTAAGAGAACCCTCTTATCTTTAAAATTCTTTAAAAGATTCCTTCTAGTTTTTATTTTTCCTAAAAAACTTCTTCTCTTAGACTTAGGTTAAAAAATAATAACGAAATATATGTAGTATGAATATCAATTTTGAACTAATCAAATATCATTAATATCGTAATCTAACTTAACTCTTAAACTTAACTTAAACTAATAAAATTTGAATTAAATTAATAATTTAAGATAATTATAATAAATTATTATATTGAGTCAAATTTAACTAGTTGGTTTGAGTTTAGGAGCTGGGTTGAATCTTCAGGTAAACAACATTTAATTAGTCCACATATAATCTTTATATTGTGTGTACTTGGTAATTATTTTCTAACCAACATGAAGGGTTTTTTAGGAAATTAAAAACTAAAATGAGATTTTTAAAGATTGGAGGATTTTTCTAAGGTTTCTTAAACTACAGTAGAGGTTTATGTCTTTTACCAAATTAAAAACTCTTATTCGTTGTAAAGACTTAAGGAATTGAATTTTTTTGTATTAAATATTTAATCTAGTTGTTAACTATTTCAATTAATAAACTAATGGAATGCTTTAAAAATAATCAAAATAATTATAAAAACAAAAAAACGAAAGAACAATTCAATACATGAATAGATAAAATACTTCACAATAGAACTCAATTATGTCCCAGCAGTTCAAAGGGCTTTAACGCCCTTCAAATAAGATCAAAAAAGTTAATCAATACTAGTCATAGCTACTACTAACATCCACTGAGGAGAAACTAACACTAACACCTATTAAAAAGAAGAAAAGAAATTTTGTGAGAAGTTGGAAAATAGAGATAGAAAATTGTACATCTTTCCTATTTCACTTAGGTCTCTTTTATAGCCGGTTTAACCTACGATGTTATTGATGTTGCGATCTTTCTACTGTTATTCTTTGACTCCATGAGATCATAACTCGAGCAATTATCATCTAAACTTGGTCAAAATAAGATTTAAACAAAATTTGAAATGTTTTAATTGCATTTTTAAAATAAAAAACTTGGGATTTTCGTTGAAAGTGTCAATGCCTAATCATCATAAACATTGCTATTATTTTTGCTCATCAATATAGATGCACCTTATTTTGCAACTTTTTAATTTATTTTTAGACTGTAAATAATCATTTAGATTCAAAAGATAAGTAAATCTTAAGATAGAATTAACACAAAGAAATTAAGGTTGAAAATAATTATCTTTAATGATATTATCAATTCACATGCGTAAGACACTAGATAATATATAGTCTTTAATCTATTCTAATACTAGTTTCATTTTCTTAATCACGCATTAGTACCATGTTTCTAATCCAAAACCATCATTTCTCTATTGTACTGTAACTGTCTAATCGACACTCTCTGGGTTGTCTGAATATAGTATGGCTAGTCCTATCCAAAAAAAAAAAAACAAGAAGGTTGAATTGGGCCATGAACTTAAATGTTTCCATTCAAGTACTTCTTGGGCCAAGGCATTCACAAAGAAGAATTAGGTTCACAATTACATTTCCAAGCAATAAGCATGAATATCATGAACTGGAATTTCTTCGTTCGTCTTCTTGACATGATTAACTGATGTTGACTGCCCATTAGCATATATCATTTGTAGAAGAAACTTGTGATAATCTCGCAGTAGAAATAACTTTTTTAATGAGATTAATAATAATAAGGCAAGCGAATTTTTTAATATGACAAATTAAGGGGGACCCCATAATTGCTAACGTGGCTTCAGAGAATATCAACCTTAATGAACAGGTAGGGAATGATGTCAACAAATGGTGGGAAATGGGAACACACTCTCCTCCCTCTGGATTTCGGCTTTCGGCTTTCGCAATATCCACACGTGAAAGCAGAGGGGGGGTTGATATATTACCGGCTCAACAGTCAACAATTGAGAGGACGGAAACAGTCTAATAAATACAGAGGATTTTATGCCCTATTTTTATAAGAACTTTCTTGTTCAACCAACGAAGGCACATATTCCTGGTTAATAAACTCAAAACAAACCACCACCATGATTTGGACATTATGCACTCGAAAGAATTTGAATAATAGACTAAAGCTTATTCATCCTTACATCTAATCAACGATTACCATGTTCCTCGTGAGTATCATATTTATAGAATATTGGACAAGATTACTATTCATCCTTATATCTAATCAACGATTACCCTTCAAGCTTAGCTCCGTTCGTTTAAAGGTTAAGATATAGAAAGATTCTCTTGTAAAGGAATTGTCTCACTGAGTAAATAGGTGAGACAAACAAGTCCCCTAGCTCCAAAGGCATCCCCCTATTTTTTGGTTTATCTGATGATGCCCAAAGCAAAATCGATTAAATTAATCTTTTACCTCTCTCCCAGATCATATTATCTTTAAGCACGGTTAACATGATGACACTCTTTTCAAACAAAGTATGTCGAAATTGCTCTCGTCACTTAGAAGTGAAATTTGGGGTTTATATTTTGCCAAATGATCAAGGCGATGAGTTCAATGATTAATGTAACTTCACCTTTAGACTTCATAACAATCTCCCAAGTGAAAATTTCGCAAGCAATTACCTCACCTTTACACTTCATAATAATCTTCCAAGTGAATTCTCAAATTGCAATAAAACTTTGCATCATAGCAATCCAACGGCAGACCATACATTAATTTCCTTTCAGATAAGCTTCTAATATAATAATGCTGCAAGCGCGCACCACGTCTGGTCAAAGTAGAACAAAACTAGATATAAAGAACAAAGTTTGCAGTCCACGTGTCAATGCCTGCTTTTGATTAGTGTCATTGCTGACGTGTCACGGTTTGTTGGACGCGCCCGGATCCCAGGTCCCAACTATGAAACCAACCGCACGTGACTGGAGCTCAAAAAATATACAATTGCTTTGCATTACCCACTCTCACCTTGCCAGCGCGTAAGAGACGCTCATAAAACAGAAGGAGAACGAACAATTGTTGTTATTATTACTTCTCTTTTATTTCATATTTCAGTTCCATATTTGAAAAATAATAAGAGCATGGTTCTAATTTTGAAGGTGTCTTTACTTTTATTTTTATTTTGTTCTTAATTAATTAAATCTCTTACTTTATTTTTTATTTTGGTTCCTTATTATTTTAATATTAAAATTTATTTTTACCATATTATAATTTTATTATTAACAATATAACTTTTATTTATTTATTTATTAATATCAACTATTAATTTTTTAAATTTAATAATTATTTTTAAATTTATAAACATATTTAAATACATAGTTTTCCAATTTTTAAAATATTTTATTTATTTTTCAATATTGATTTATTTTAAATATACAGTCAACAATTAAAATCTTTCCATAAGGTAATAAGTCCAATTCCCTTGTATTGTAGAGATTATTAATTATGATATTGTTACTGATTAACCAGTATTTGCAATCCCAAATCACCATTTAATTCAAAGAATTATTCACTTCCAACATTCAACAAAATGATTATTTACGATAAACTGAAAGAAACAGAGCAAGAAGCACGTGTTCGAAGGAGATTCAAGATAGAATGTTCTCACTTTTCAGTTTTCACATGTAAGTAACAAAACATGGTCGGTGGATCGCCGTCACGTACGCCTTCTCGCGAAACTCATTTCTATGTCTTCGTTATTTTCCGTACAAAGTCTCCGTCAAATCTGTCCAGCTCTCCCTGTACCACCTGCATATATACTTGAGACTTGGCTGCTTCTCTTTTTTTTTTCGTTCTTAATTCTGTCCTCAGAAGTAAGCAAAAACTCACCAAATCGAGGCTCTGAAAGAAATCAAACACTGACAACTCTTATGGTTGTTTAGTCGAAAGGATATATCAGTTCTCACGTGTCAAGGCAAATTCTTCAATGTTTCCTTATTCTCCACACAGTTTCTGGTTAGTACATTACTGCTCTACTTGTTTTCTCTCTTCATTTTCTAAGTTCTG
>JAOSBL010000212.1:39092315-39105791 GCA_027568915.1 Erythroxylum roraimae
AAAAGCTATTTCTACTTGAAAAGTGCTTTTGAAGTTTGCAACCAAACACCCATTTTTTTCCTGAAAATAGCTTTTGCGGTGGAAAAAAGTGCTTTTGGAGTCTCCAAAAGCTGAACCAAACAGGCACTAAGTCAAGGGTGAATGCTTGACAAAATAGTTTCTTTCATATGCTACTAAACTAACTCTTATTATCTCTGTCTTAAGCAACTTACATCTTTATTGGGCAACTCATATAGTTTTGCCACAGAAAGCCCTAAAGAAAATTGACAGAATCTTGAAAGCATTCCTTTGGTCTGGTAAAACAAATAGTTCTAAGAATGCCAAGGTAAAGTGGAGCGAGGTGGTTATATCGAAGAGACTAGGTAGATTTGGGATCAAATCAATTATTATTATGCAGAAAGTCTTAATGTGTAAAAGACTTTGGTGATTATACACTGATCAAAATGGGTTGTGGGTTAAGTGGATGCATGAGTATCATATAAAGAATGAGAACTTTTGGCCAGTTTCTTGTAGGAAGGAGTTCTCTTGGATTATGATTTAGATGTTGAGACTGCATAACTTGACTTACCGTTGTATTAAACACGTGACTAGGAATGGTATTAGAACTTAATTTTGTTCGATAATTGGTTAGACTTGACTCCTCTTATTCTTAATTCTCAGGTAAACCACTTAAGCAATAGAATTCCTCTCATTTTAAGCTTTCATCTTTGATCTGCAATGGCCAATGGCGATATAACTTCAAAGGTTTTGATACTTTGACCCAAATTTTGCCCTTTTTAGGTAATGAGCAAATGGAGGACTCCATCATCTGCATCCCTGAATAGAGCTACAAATTCTCTAATAAATCTTGACATCAGGTCTTAAATAAGGGATTATTTGAGATACCTTGGTTCTATTATGACATAATTCAATACACCCGAAGGCATCTTTTATAACTAGGCTCGCAATAAAAAACTAGCTTAGGATGAAAAACCAAGGGAATGGTAATGTAGACTTCACTTGTATGCTATGTAAAATGGAAATGGAGGATATGGATCATCTCTTTTTTTTTGTACCTTCTCAAAAGCGGTCTGTAGTAGGATCTTACACTTGATACCTGGTACTAGGATTCCATACACCATTAGTTACTCTCGGAGAGGTGAGCCTATCACAAATCTTTATAAAGGTGCTTTTATCTCTACCATTTATTGTCTCTGGAAGGAGAGAAACTTGCAAAGATTTTTTTTTTGGTATACAAGAGAAGAAATACAAACAAATTACATAACTAGTCAAGGCGACACACCCCCGACATATCCTCAAGGAGGAAGGAGAGGCACCCTAGGGGTGGAAAAGTGAGAGTGGCTGTCCCAAGCTCAAAATATGCGGCATAATTAGCAAGCCAATCCACGCATCGATTTCCTTCTCGGAAGATGTGTCTCGATAATACCACCCAGTTATGCATAAATAACTTATTAATACCTAAAACTAGTGGATTAAGAGACTGTTGTCGATAGGCCGGGGATGACAATAAGTTGATGACTTCTCGTGAATTGACTTCGCGCTCGATGCAACAATGCCCCAGGTTTCAGGCTATGATGAGGTCTGTGACAACTCCCCAAAGTATGGCCGAGAGAGGAGAGCACCAGCCTAAGTTCTGCATAAAGCCTCCCATCCAGTCACCCGAATGGTCACGAATCAGGCCACCTACTGTGGCTGTCTGGAGCGATCGTTTGCTTGTGCCATCTGTATTTAGCCGAACCCATCCTGGAAGAGGTTTTTCTAGCCTAGTAGGTGTTCACTCTGAGGGTGAGGAATCAGATTTGGTCGACTGTGCTAGGCCACTGCCCTATGGATCTGATGGACATACTCCATAACCTGATGCGCCGGGGAAGTTGGCCAAGTAAATTGCTCTTAAAAAATGGTCCTATTTCTCCAAACTTTATAGTTGATTTGAAATGCTGGAGATGAGGCCTTAGTGTCTATGAGGCGACTATAAGTTGGAAAAAAGAAAGTTCAAAACGTTAGTAGATGGATAAGTAGTGATAAACTAAGTGTGGATATTGAGGGATGACGGAGAGAACATCAACAAAGAATAATACATACGGAGAGCATGATAAGATAGGTTACGGATTGATTTAACCACTTCTGTCCACGGTAAGAGTACCCATTAGGATTTGCAAGCCACTCAACTTTTTCTATAAGTAGTGATAAAATAGTAAATGGGACTCCAAAGTGTCGATATTTGGAAGAGGACAGAGACAATCAACAAAGAATCGTATATAAGGAGATCAAGATAAGATAAACAACAGATTAATTTTACCTGGTTTTATCGATCATAAGAATACCTTTAAGCTTTGTAAGATGAAATTGCAAGTTGCAACTACTTAAACTTTTTCCACTTTGGGGTATTTAATCATTGATGTAGAACGATGATTTACCACCTCTAAAATGAATAGTAGCCAATAACTACTACTAAGCGGAAAATCTTGTAGACAGACTCACATCAAAATGATACAGTACCCTTCTGCACCATACCGCTATGCATATTAAAGTAAAACAAGAACAGAAGATTAAGTTTTCCCTTATACAAATGCAACTTTTGTTCTATTTTTAAAAAAATTAATCTGAAAATCAAGAACGTTTCAGGAAATTCTGTGACCCACTTCACTACTATTATTGTCTCACTGACCTCCTAAAAAAACACGCATGCTTCCCACTAAAAACTGATTTTGTTTGTTTTCCCAGACAGAGAAGCGAGAACAGCCTCTAATTCCACCTTATCTAGTTATCTGTCTCGCCCCCAACAAAACAAAAGTTCCTACCCGATCAACGGTTGTCGTCTTTTGATCCCACCCATGAATTCCAGGCGATTTTCAGGACCGTAACAAGGACTGGGTCCCAGGTGACACCACTCACATAGGTCATAAACGCGTTACATAGAAACGACTTTTGTGACAAATTTGTTTTGCTGCACACTCCCTTACAACAAATCATGAACTGTACCGCTGCAAACGATGCATATCGATACGGGAACAGATCTCTGTTACCCCTACCGTATTGCCTCTGTTTCAAAGTCTTCTTAGCCATCCAATTTCTTTTTATTTATTACAATAAAGGGATGAAAACATTTTGGAACAGGGGAATAAAGATTATAGAACAGATCTGAGGTGTATCGATACTGTACAATTCAATAATATGGACGTAAGAGTTGGGGTCTATGATTTTTTGAAATGACATACTATACCTGTGTAGCTAATAACATAGGTTATTTAAATGTCAATGACCCTTCACGTCAGAGAAAGAAAAAAAAAAGAAACTTAGTAGAATCATCCAATTTTTCATTTCTTTATAAATTCTACAAGGTGACCAACTAGAGCGAGCTACTAGAATGATGAATTTCCAACGTTGGGCTGTCAATAGCGAACCAAACACGGATTCGAGCACGAGTTTCCTATGTTGTGTCGTATTAGATATATCTCACGTTTTCAATTTGGCTTCCTAAGTTGGAATGAAGGTTATTGTTTGGCAAGTTGAGATGATCTTAGATGAACCGTGTATGAAAAATGGGATCCCAACCCCCTAAAATAAGAAAAGCGATGTATTGCGAAGACTTGTATTTGGGCCGAAAAAGCTATCAAGTGTGTTCCAAAATCTTTCTAATTCAAGAACTATCATAAGATGGATAACATGTCCTCCGCTTATATAATCATTTATAAAACGTACGGTCCATAGTAATCTTGAGAGCGAAAATGCAGCCGTTACTCTAGAAATGTTGGTAAGCTACAGGTCATCCCTTGGGCTAATTTAGTGGAGTTGGACATGTTAATATTGGACAGAGATTCCTCAGTGAATTTAACGCAAAAAGTGAAGTACTTTATGCTGGAAATAGTCTGGAAAGGTGGAATTTCATATAGGTATAGCTTTGTTTAATTGCTGCCGTTTTAGTACTACAAACAATCCTACGAGACTCAAGTGGGCAGGATTCCTGCCTTGAATTAAGAACAGAAATTCCATTAAATGAAATGATCCATATTCTTTGGAACAAATGGAAATCCAATGAGCCACAAAGAAACAAAATTAGAAGAAGAAGCTTTCCTTGGAACAGAACTGTTTTTGTACATTACTAATTAAGCCAAAGGTCTATGCCCACATCAAACATCTATTAAAAATTCCAGGGAAGTAAATAACTGAAAGAAAAAGAAAAGGAAAAGAAAGAAAATATTAGAACATGAGTCAAATTAAAAGAGGAGGTCTTTATTTACTTTTTTCCAACGACCACAAGCACAGTCCTCGCGAACCTCCATAAAAATCAAAAGCTAGCGATTGACAGCAAAAGGGAATGAAGAAGTCTCCTCATAATGAAATTTCACTTCAATTCTTGGTAACCCATTGCTTGTGACCAGGAACCCATCTAGGGCACTTGGGACTGAAATAGCTGGACTCAACCCTGGAGTTCAAGAGCTCCACGATTGGTGCAAATTTCACACATCTTGGGGTTTTGTACTGATTTATTGATGCACCTAAGCTAATGGCGTAGTCCATGAGCTTGTCAAAGGTCCCTGGTACAACGATCTTGATCTCCAGTGGCCCAATGGAATTGTCGGAGACACGACCTTGGCGATAAACACTGTTAAGCGACTCTTCAACGGTCAAACAACAATCTTCAAAAACTGAGGGAGGAATTGGGGTTGATCCATTGAGGCTAAGTTCCCAAAAAAGCACATAATGGCCCGGAATTGTTGCGGTATCAGCATAGCTGGTGTACTCTGCCAGAGTTGCATCAAATGGAAGCAAATGGTTCACAGCATTCTTCACTGCATTTTGTAGCTCAACCTCGTCAGTTTTGTCTGCATCAATACTCAAAACCACATTTTTCCTGCATATGAAATTGAATTGTGGTGCTTTGTTCTTGAATCCAGCCACCCTCAGCACATCACCAACTCTATAGCGGTACAGGCCTGCAATACATAATTACTTAGCAAGTTAATGCAAGTAACATTATAGTTAGTAAGCAAAGGCAAAAAGAGAAGTTAAAAGTCAGAAGTTTTTGAGTATGATGTAAATCTACGTACCAGCATAAGTGGTGACAACGAGCTCGTACTCTTGACCAAGTTTCACGTCAGTAAGATCAACGAGTTCTTGTTGCTCCTTCTCACTAAGTGATTTTGGCACGGAAATTGAGTTATTAATTCCATAATTTCTCTGGATAGGCAAGAACTCGAAATAGGCCATGGTAGGAATGAGAGTATAGGAGACTTCACTTGGCTTGCAAAGAGGATTGAGATTGACGCCAAAATAGCACTCCGAGGATGCATACATAGTGCACACTAAGGGCAGGCCATTGCTATAGTAATCAAGAGTTGGAATATATTGTGACATGGTCCCTGTCACAATTACATCCACATACTTTGTGTTAGGCCATAACCTTGTTATGATCCCTTGCCAAGAGTTACTACATTCAGCCTCAATAAAGTCAGCAAGTTCTGGATCCGGCTTAAGGATTTTCATAACAGCTTCTCTTAAAGAAGGGTCTGTGATTTGGGTGTCAATTGCGCCAGTTCTAATATCATTGCTGAGAACTTTCCAATGCTTTTTCAAAAACTGAATTGCCCTTATGAAACCTGAGGCGAAAACAGCACCAACACGGAGGACCTCTTTGTTTTGGCAAAGGCCACAGAGCAACTGTGCGTACATGGATTGATAGGAATCAGAGCAAAGAATGGTTTCATTTGGGCTGGTGTAGTTAGTGTAAGGGTCATATGGCCTGTCCTTGAAATGAGAGCTTTTGTAGTAGCTAGTAAGGACTGGTCTTGCTAGAAGGCCACTAGGTGTCTTAGCCTCAGATTTTATGAACAGAAAGTACATTCCTTTGCCTTTTTCTAGACCATCCACAAATTGGCTCATAACAGGCATCAACAGGCTGTAGAGCAGTGACCTCCGTTCTTGATCCTCTTCAATTGTTGGCATCAATTTTCTCTCCCCGCCAGATGTCCCAGAGCTGAAAATCAAACCATCATAGTAATAAAAGAACTTAAGATGAGCTAGAGATTGAAAGCAACCCAACTAACCAAACTAGATGGAGAAAGCCGCAAACAAGAATAGACAAGCTTGAAAAGCTCATAGTCCACGATAGGCAAATATTAGGTAGAAAACATACAGTAAGAAGTAGGACACAGATTTTATCGACGGGAAAACAAAAAGAACACAGACCTCGTCAAAAACTCAGAAATGGGCTGTGAGCAAAGAATTGGTGACGTATCGCCATTGGCTATACGTTTGATATCAGGATATATATCCTCATATGTGATCACAGGCATGAGTTTCTTGAAAGTGTCGCGGTCAGTGTGGCCATGAAGACCGTGCCTTTGCAAGTACTCAACATCAGCATTGCTGGACAGGATTTCCTCAAGAACCTTCCTTTGGAACTCATCAGGGTTACAAGTAACATCTTCAATGAACAGGAGAGCCTTCTTGTTCTCGTCAGCAACCACACAGTAATTATCTGTGGATTTCAATGTATCTTTTGGTGCCTCAGGCATGTCTTGAAACTCAAAAGGTATTACTATGGACAAACAGAATTGGGGAGAGATTGGTTTGCTTTAGAGAAAAATGGTAGTGGCAGTGGTTGTGTGGAGAGCGCAAGCCTAGAAGTGCGTTTATATACACATATGGAAGGCGTCAAGGTTCTATTTTATTACCAATGAGCCCCCATGAGATCTATTATGAGGTGAGCCGAAGCCAAATTCTAAATATGAGCTGCTTTAATCCGCGTCAGTGGATGGAGCCAATAGGCATTTGTCAACGAGTTCCAAAATATAAGCTGCTTTAATCCGCGTCAGTAGATAGAGCCCATAGGCATTTTTCGACTAATTCTATTTTCACTTTTTTTTAAAGATTAGAACACGTGACTTTGAGCAAACATAGGTTAAATCTGGTGGCTCTGATTTTACTGAGTCCTTTATAAAATCTTTAAAAAAAAAAGAGGAGAAATCAAATCTTAAATATGCGGGAGTAAATCAAGAGTACATACGATGGCATGGATGTAATTTCATTCCCTAACTTTTTGCAAAAGGATTTTACATCTTATGATCAAAACTCGAAAGGATGTTTTCACGGGATGAAGAATGTATAAGAATATTCTTACTCAAAATCTACCCAAAATGTAATATATTTGCACTTACTACTAACATCTGGCTTCTTTTTTTAACAATTAAGGGATTTAAATCTTATAATATAAGGGTGAGGACTAGGAGTATGTACGTCCAAAAAAACTATTTTCAATAAAAATATAAGAGATGCTTCAAGCATTACTACGTTGAGAAAATTGTTTATAAAGATATGGAAAACATGGTGCGGCTCAGAAAAGTACGTCTCGAAAGATATAACTTGAATAATAATGTAACTAGTAGGACACTTCATATTCTTGAATGAATAAATCTAATGGACTCGTTTGACACCTGTAACAAGCACTCAATTTTTATTGTCATTATCTAAAACTTTTCCATTTAAGAGAAAGAAAAGGAAAATTGAGAGTTAACTAAACTCCATTACCGTAATTGAGCTGCAGTCGTATATTACTGGACTTTAAATCTTCTGTCTAATATTATGATGTTTTATTTTATTTCGTAAATTTTAATCATTCATTTACGAGAGTCTTGTGTTAATTTATGCGGAATTCATAAAAATAAATATGCAGGACTCACATAAATAAATAATTAAAATTTATGGAACAGAATAAAACACTGTAATATTAGACAGAGAGTCTCATCCCATATTATAAAGTCTGCGTTTTGCATACCTAAGCCAATTATCCTTTTCTTAGCGTTCTTTTTATGGGAGTTGATGCTTACCGTACATGCACTCTGCAGGTAATAAGGGGATCAGCAACCGGCAATATCCGGTTTTACATGGTCGCACTGATGCGTCGTACCCGGTAAACACGCTGTACTTTCACCGGTTACTTGCGCGCTTGTACTGCGGCTGTCCCATAAAATGCCGGCAGTCTTAGTTTATAGATTACTACCATTTCCCGGTGACAGAAAACGGCGTTTCTTCCCCGTTTCTCGCGATATTTTACGCCAAAAGTGAAGAAAGAGCATGTGTACAGATAGAAGTTTAATGCCTTCACGTAGCTTAATTTTTTTGATCGGTTGGTCTTTTTTTCATTGAAAAATTATCTATGGGAACAACAAATAGATTGATATTGAGTCGCATGAAAAGGAGTAACTTGTAAAATTGTAGCCGAATACGAATTTTAAGGTAGGAATAGCACGAGGAGGTGAATTTATGTAGGTATATATAACAAATAAAAAACATCTTATTTTTAAAATAAATTGTAAGATCATTGTTAAGAGATATATAGTTTGATTTTTACAAATGTTATGGGTTTTAGTTTTCATTTTTTGAATAAAATAAAAATATATTTGAATATTAACATCAAAATAATTATATTTTTATTACTAATAATAATTAAATATTATATAAAATAAATTAATTTTATAAATTAAATATGTAAATACTTTTATTATAATTTTTATACAGCATTTATTAAAAGCTATTAGTAAAAGATTTACTATATTTTATTTAAAATGAATAATTTAATAAGTAAAATTTATTTATAAATTAATATTTATCTGCTAATATATATTTTAATTGATAAAACTAATCTAATTTGAAATTTAGGCATTTAAAGATATTTTAAACTTAAAATGTATTTATTAAATAAATAAATTGAAAAATCTCTATTTTGTAAGTTAAAATTTAAAGTAATTATAATAAATAGTTATATTATATTAATTATTATTATTATTATATTTAATTATTGGTTAATGAGGTTATTTTTATAAGTTATTAAAACAAAAACAAAAACTAGACATTCAAATAAATATGTTTATTTTTCTGAATTTTAAAAAAACAAAAACGAACAAAGTATATTAGTTTGTTATCACACAAAATACTATGTAAGTGGCATTCTTTGCCTGTTTGATAATTGAGTTTGTAATATATATTTCAAGAAAAGAATTTGACCAATTAATAATTAAGACTTTGACCTTGAAAATAATGGTGAAGAAGAAACCTAGAACTTAGTATATATTGTTTGCCAAATGCCATGATAAAGATCATTCAATTATATATAATTTAAAAAATTATATTAAAGCTTTGTATAGTTTGATATTCTTTATGAAATTAGTTGATACGCATTGTGATAAAAAAAATACAAGTAGATTAGTATCGGAATTAATGTTCAAAATTGTGAGTGCGAGGTTTATGGTTGAAATAACTATTGGATGTTGTCTAAATTTTCGGTACAAGTGAGAAAAATAAAAATAAAAATTGATTTTGTAAACTAATAATTTTAGAAAATTAAAGCTAAATTTAAATCGCAGACTTTAAGATAAAATAGGGTTTGACATTTTTGTGAACGCGTGCAGCTAGTGTATGTATTTGAACATACGAAAAAGAAAATGGTTAACCTAACATGAACTAATTAAGTGGGTGAAGAAATAGACCCATAACCGAATTTTGTACTTTGGATAATCGAATTGTGAATAGAACATAGACATGGAAATGAAAAGGCAAAGTCAAAATGGAAACGCAATGCTTCTTCAAACAAGCAAACTCGGTGAATTCTTTTCAAAAACTCTTAATTAATTACTTTTCAAACCCTTGTAAATTAGGACAATTGCCCAGCCCTTCTAAGCTAATAAGCATTTGACCTTGATCTGATGTTTGTAGTTTACCATCCATACCTCAATTGGAAAGTACTTTCTATCAAAAACAATGATTAACTTTTCCAAGATATTATTTCGACAAGGATATCTAAGCTCATATTTTGTATGCAACTTGGGGAATGCAAGCCATTTAGCCATCAAAATTATACACCTAACTTGCGTTGAATCAAATTTATATGTCCTAATAGTCAATGAGATTGGTACAATATCACACGCAAATGCTTGAGACGAAAAAAGTCTCATGTTCTTTTCGTATAACTTTTGAAGTCGTACTTGGACTGTGAGTTAATGATTTTTAGTAAAAGATCAATTGAGATACCTAAAACTTCGGACTTCAATTAAATTTAAAAATTGAAGCCATCCATCACTATCAGGAGGCAATATAGGAAAGGATTCTTATTGGCACCGAAAGTTCACTCCAGAAAACAAATCACTCGTGCCCAGAAATCAAGAGAAACTGTTGGGTAAAGAGCTCTCAAGCTGACGTCCAAGAAACGTGAGCACATTGCTCGCCACTTGTCCAGTCAACTTTTTCTGCACCTTAAGGAACGTCACGTGCCACACAGTGGACCACTTTGACCGGTCATGCTATGGGATGGCGAAAACCCTAACAGAAGTTAGAGTGGGAGATTATATATAATCACAATTTTTACAAAATTTTAATTTTAAAACATAAAAGTTGAGGTGATGATTCAATAAAAACAAAGGTCAACGGACCAGCATGTCATATGATCTGATGGCTGAAATAAGATGCTAAACCGATATAGTGATTCATAATTTGTTTTTGTTGAGAAAACAATTTCATAATATTCATATCTATTACATGTAAATATACAACATGGGTACACAAGAAAGAAGTCAATGCCATCGGGCGGCTAGGAACTTGCCAAGAGCCAAGTAGTTTAGTTTTCTGAGGTATATTTAAGAGAGTCAAGTAGCACAACTGATAGTGGATTTGTACCATCCAAAGACTAAACATATATATATCAAATTGACCAGGAATTAACTAACAATTTTAATATTTCGAATTCACATAATTTAAATTCTTTTTAGAATTTCAAAAGAATAGGAATTTGAATTTCTCTATTCTATCATCAGTTAAATGAATCGAATGACACTCACATTGTACACCTTCGTTCTTTGTTGGGGTATAGGCTGGTGCACCAATATAGGTAGGGCCTAATTCAAGTGGGGGTGCACAGTGAGCGAAATGTGTAGGAGACAGATCAGTAATGCAAATCTTTGACCGTTGACTTGCCTTAAGATACTTTTGTTTATTTATTTTAACATCCCGAGAGAGATAACGCAAAATAACAGCATTTATTCACACACAGCAATGAAATAGAAAGGGTTAAACTAATAAATTAATAGACCATTAAAGATAATGGGTCTATTAAATTGCTAATAATAAAATCCCCCGTCTCTTTCCTTGTCTCCCATTACCCCAGCTTGCTTATGTTGTTGCTCGCCTGTCAGATATATGGATTGATACTTGAGTGACTCAAGAATATTTAAACAATTAATTGGCAGCTAGAAACTTGGTTTTAGTGCAGATTAATTGTTCTTATATAGCCTTTCTGGTAAAAGTGTGCAAGAATTTTCAATCATTTGTAATGTTTCTTGTTCTTGAAGACTTCAATTCCTAATGGTTTATGATCATGCGACCATAGGTGACTTTCAACTATAGATTAGCATTTCAGATATTGCGCTTTCAAGTTCTAACACACACAAAACACTCTTTTTCTTTGTCAAAAACGCAAAAAAGAACCTGTAATCTTTCTAATTAATACAATAATTTTGTCCGATCCACGATATATAAACGGATATGCTCTTTTGATAGATAACAACATGGATATTGCAAATCTTTAGGGACGAGGAATAATACCAGAATTTGTAACACAATTAAGTTAGAAACCAAACATCAAGCAAAATGTAGGTGAAATCTTATCACTTATAATTGGCCAGAAGTGCATTGCACTCCATCTGAGACTTGATTACTTGCTTTTGGATAAAATAGATTTCACCTTTGTTATTATATATGTAGCTAAATTAGTCCAGCTGTATAAGGAGTGATAATCCTTTCTTGTACTTTTTATCATCAAAGTTGAAGAATTGTATAAACTATTAGTTAAATATAATAAGTGATAAAAGAATCCACCCGTTTATTATAACTTAAATTTTGATAAATATAATAGATAGAACCATTTTAATATTTAGAGGGTGTTTGGTTCATAGGTTTGAAAATCAATCAATGGATATTGAATAAATACAAGTGGTTGCTTTTATATTATGATTATAGGAGATATCTAACTTTTGGAGAATCGTCCTCCGTTATATTAGAGGAATGAGTTTCATTCTTGGTCTGTAGCAAATGTCACCGGTGTGACAGCTTTTGTCATGGCGTGACACTCCTTGTCATGTTTGTGACATGTTTTTTTAATTAAATATAATTAATTAGAATATAATTATAATTTCCTTTTTAATTAACTATAATTAAAATATAATTAATTACAATATAATTATAATTATAATTTCTTTTTTAATTACAATATAATTACTAAAGATTCTTTTTTATTTTTTTCTTATCCTCATAACCCGTGAAAAAATTTCATATGCAATAGTATGACTGTCTCGTACTAACCTCAACAAAGGATTTTTCTCAACAATTTTTTGAAACAAGAATAGTGAATAAATCAAAGTGATTAAACAAACAACTTAACACTCAAGAAAATACTTGACAAAAAGACAAGAAATAATTTCCTGCACAATCACGAAATCAAGAGCAACTAAATAATCACGCAAAGACACCCAGCAAGAACTTCACCAAGTCAGTCATGATTCAGGTGCAGGAGCTGGGTCACACATTCGTCAACAACACCTTTGGATATTTTGAACACTTGGTAACGTTACACACCAGCCACCCTTGAAGCAATAAAAACATTCAGATCAAACAACACATCTTTTGTTTTTCTATTCATCGTGAATACTCACCAAAAAAATCTCATCAAAACATACTCATGTATTTTCTGCAAAACATGGACAACATCTAGTGACCCACGCAATAAGATTAACACCATAGAACAACACCTAGCGACCTACGCAAAGAGACTAACACCCCTAAATTCACGCCAACATCTACATAGAAAAAAATTACCCAACAACTCACGTGTAGCCTTC
Organism: Erythroxylum roraimae; assembly: GCA_027568915.1. Taxonomy (NCBI): domain Eukaryota; kingdom Viridiplantae; phylum Streptophyta; class Magnoliopsida; order Malpighiales; family Erythroxylaceae; genus Erythroxylum; species Erythroxylum roraimae. Next base: position 39,105,203 of record JAOSBL010000212.1, read on the forward strand.
AATCAACAGTATTGTAACATCGCACCAAAAATTCAAGACCACAAAACCTATACACAGCTCTCACACACGTCACCTTGCTTAATCCATATCTCCACAAAAAACTTAGGGGGCGTTTGGTTTGAGCACGGGTTTGGGAATGGGTATGGGTATAATAGTAGAAGGGAATGGGAATGAGAATGGGAATAGGAATGGGTATAAAAAATGATGTTTGGTTTGTAACTTGGGTTTCTGTATTAATACCAATAATGTTGTTGTTATTGTTATTATTATTAATAATAAGATAATTAATTTTGTATAATAAAATTAATAACAATAATAAAAGATAATTAATTTCGTATAATAAAATTAATAAAATAATAATAAAATAATTAATTTCGTATAAAAATAAAAGTAAAAATAAATAATAATAATAATAATAATAATAATAAGTTTAAAATCTATAATAATAAATAATAAGAAGAAGAACAATAATTAATAATAATAATAAGTTTAAAAATAGTAATAATAATAAGAATAATAATAATAATAAGTTTAAAATTTATAATAATAAATAATAATAATACGAACAATAATTAATAATAATAATAAT
>JAOSBL010000212.1:39108114-39119952 GCA_027568915.1 Erythroxylum roraimae
GATAATTAATTTTGTATAATAAAATTAATAATAATAATAAAAGATAATTAATTTCGTATAATAAAATTAATAATAATGATAATAAAAGATAATTAATTTCGTATAATGAAATCAATAAAATAATAATAATAATAATAAAATAATTAATAATAATAATAATAATAATAATAATAATAATAATAATAATAATAATGAGTTTAATAATATAATTAAGAACCACTAGATGGGAATGAAAAGTTGATACCCACCCCTATTGAAGGGTTTAGTGGATTCCCAAATATATTGGAATCAATCCATTTCCTTGGGAATGAAAACCCTAAAACAAACATTATTTTTTACTATGATTTCATTCCTTCATTCCCAAACCCTCAAACCAAACGCCCCCTTAATCCACATGAATTTTTAGCCAAGATAGAGTTCTATTTACACAACAACTCTATCCAAGAAGCCAATTCAAGTAAGATTTCTTGATTTATATTTTTAATCATTATCTAAATATCTAGTAATAAAAAATGCCAAAATTAAATAAAAAGATATATAATAAATATCTTAACAAATACTTTAGGAAATATTTCTTCTAATTTTATGTCATATTTTAAATTTAATTATTTAGATTTTTTTAATAGTTTAAGACATATCATTTTGTAATTATTATATTCATAAAAGATATCAAGATTCGGATTAATTGGAATCCCATTTATTATTAACAAAAGTTATAATTAATGTTGATCACGAGTATCTAGTAAATAAAATTTATTATGTGGCATAACTATATAATCAAGGTTATTAAGTAAAGCACTGTTGCTAGCTGCTGACCAAATGCCAATTTAAAGGATTTCTAGTTACACTTTGTTTTTGGTATAGTTGATTAATTGCGTTTTTCTAATTGACTTAAAATCACACTGATAGAAGAATTATAAAACTTTTGAAAATTTTCTTGTTACAAGTGTAAACTTCCCTTTTCAAAGATTGATTTGATCCAGGTGAGTACAAATTAATCAGAGTACCAGAACACATACCACCACGCTGTGAGAAAAGAAAAATCCTTCCAACAAAGATTATCTTCAAATTATGTAATGCTTTTCAATTTATTATTGGTCTGAAGAAGTGGATTAATCAATTATATGTAAGTGACCCATTCGAAAACAACGTTACCGCTAAACAAATATAAAGATTATATATAAGTTACATAGAGAAAAAGGTTAAAAGACAAGCAAGTTCTTTTCACATTTGATCCAGATTTGGGCATAGCAATCGCGACACTTTGGACTACTAAATATTTTGGATGAGACCTTGAAGCAAGAGACATGGTGGGAATATTTTTAGTTTATACACCAAATTACAGCGCACGGTACATCGAGAATTAGCGTTCTTGGCCTTATGGACAACCCTAATTATATAATTAACCCAGTTAATTTTCTTTGAGAGGCCAATGATGTGGTCCCTAATGACAAGTTTCCTGAGAAAATGTCCGTGATTGTACTGACATGGAGACATTTTATCCCCTGGAATGATCATAGGATCGTTAATTCAGGGTCCTGATTTAAGGTGGTATTTTTATTTGCCAATTACACTAATTAAGTAATATCAGTGTACGTGGTCAGAAGTAAGGTTAATTAATTGGTTAAGGGAGATTTATATCAATGTAGATATAGCTAACCAATGGATAATCACATGCCAACTCTTTCTAATATTATATATAAAATGTTTGTTTTTTTTTTTGTAGATAAAGCGGGCGCGAATCTCGAAAAGAAGCCTCTAACTAACGAACATAGGTAACACCAATAACATCATGAAAAAGTCACGAATTCACCGTATCTGGTGGGCTAGCTAAAGGATAAAAACCCGGACTAAAGTCAAAGATATGGAGTCAAGTTTTCAGTTATTTAACATTCAAAACATTATTTGGAGATTGTTCCAACTTCCAATTTATAAATCAAGTTTTAAGGTGTAAACTAATCGGGGATGAAGTTTTAAGTGGACTGATTATCTTTCCCATGCACTAGATGGTGTCTAAATTATAGAGCGGATTAGTAATATTTTTCTTTCCAATTGAAGTTGCTAAATATTCAGTATACCGATTTTTTTTTTCATGGTCTAACGTATAGATTATACGCAGTCCTTAAAGATGACCAGAATATATCACCGGCTCAAACGTTAGATTCTATCAGTTTGTATATAAATTTTTTTTGGATACGTACTGTATTTACTATATACAATCACGGGACAATGGTAACGTGAAGCCAGTTTCCAAGTACTACAATAAACAAGATAGGCTATGTTTGGTTGAATGTAAAGTTTTTAATAGAATTGAATAATTTGTAATGAAATATTATGTAAATAGATGTAATATTAGAAAATTATTCTTTAGGAAGGATGGAAGATTTCATAATGTATATAGTCAAATGTTATTTAGATGAAGGGTCTATAATATGATATAGTGTAATGAGATGTAATATGAAACTCTCCTCTTCTATTTCATTCTATTATAAACCTTCTTCTCAAACAATAAAACAATATTACATTCCATTTCATTCTATTATTAACCCCTACAAAACATAGCCTTAAGAAATCTTTGAAGCTTTTATAACAAAAACAAACCCTAATTTTGTAAGAATATTATTGATTACCGTTTATGAGCTTCAGAAGATTATTACAGTCTTGAAGCTCCATGACTGATCATGTAACATGTCGAACAGCAAAACGCCAGGTCAACCTTTCAGGGCAATGCATATGTCCCAAACAGAATCTATTCTCTTTACGGAGGCTTTCGCATATAGCAGCCTACAAGCTTCACCTAGGAATCTTGGTGGGTCAAGACTGTTGATCTGCTCTTTTGTAATCTTAATTATAGAGCAATATGCAATGACGTATGCAATTCCTCTTCAACTTTTTAGTTCATCGTGCACTTTAATTTGGCAATTAAGGTAAATATAAACACTAGATATAAACCATTATCAAGTTTTCTTTTAGGAAAGAGTATTGAGTATTTTCGGAAATACAATTAATTAGATGTAACTTAGTTAAAGATTTAGATTAATGGTGTTAAGGTTTCTTAAATTTTTACTAATAATAAATTAAAACATTGCACTTCCATCTAATGGGAAACATTTATGCATGTTAAGTCTAGGTGTACGTTTTGTCGTTCCAAAGCACTTACTTGCACGCTACGATGGCCTGAGTTTTATTAGGTTCAGTATTAATCTTCCATTGACGACTCGTACATAATCTTCCTCACCGACACACAAGATTTAGTGCATTTTGCCGACACAAAGATCATGATGATCACCATCTTCGAAGGATGGAAATTGAAAATGACGATACGTAATAAAGCTACGCAAAGAAGCTGCGTGATACTCGGTTCGTACGCGCACTCCGGAAATGTCCTTTGCACAGGTGAAACGAAAAGAAAAGAGAAAAACTACATACAGGGAAGCCATACTTACGTACCTTTCAATAACGCTAGGTCCTCCTACTTCGTGTTTTTTCTCTCAACGAAAATGGTATGAAGTGAGGAAGACTTAGGAATTGCAATAAACATTATGGATATTTAAACTTACATACCTCATATGGATTCTAATTAAAATATTTCAATCGTTGAAGTTAAGTAGATAAATATATTGGAATTAAGGAAATTGTAATTAAGCTATCATTTTTCCAACTTGGTCCATTTTAAAATGTTAAATATAAATGTGATTCACCTTTGGAAAGTTCGGAAGTTGGAATTGAAGAGAAATCAACCATGATCGAATAATTACAGTAACAATTTTTTTTTTTTGGTCTTAGACCAGGGTATCTACCGGCGGACCCAGTGACTAATCCCCTCGCTGGTTTGTAGGCACCTCACATGGTGGGGCAGCTGGCCCAAGAATTTAAGGCTGCTCCATACCCAAAGTCAATGATCGAATCCCTGACCTTTGGTTAAGGATGGATGAGTCCCTGCCACTCAACCACAGTAACAATTTTTTTTAACAATTATTCAAAACATCATTTTAAATGAATAACTTAAAAAATGAATAAACAATAAAAACAATTTACAATTATATATCAAGATTGACATTTAACAATATATTATGGTCATTTAAATATTATAAATATCAAAGTGCTTAGACTTAACATATCCATGTATGGTTATAATATATAATTAAATTCTTCTGTCATCTAATCTTCCAATTAAACATAGAGTATAAAGCTAAAGTCTACTTTATTTAAAGCTAATTATTTTCACTTTTGCTAATTAGTAATTGATTCATAGTTAATATTTGAAAACATTATCTTCAAATCTCAATTCGTTTGGCTAGAATTCCTTATATAACTACTAATTAAGATTAATGAAATATTATCCCTAATTACTTTAAAAAGATGAATCTTAATTGATTTATTCAATTATTTTCATATGGTTCATACTATATCTAAGTACTATCAATTGATTTACTCTAATTATAACTGGTCATAAGTACTCTCGAAATTTAGTAATTCATAATTTAAGTGTCTCAAGTCTAAAAATCAATTATATATCCATCATAGTGAGAAAATCTACAAGCACTGCTACAATAAACTGTTGAATTGACTTTTTTTTGGCTACAAATTGGAAAGCTAAAAGTCAGTCTTTGGCTATGAAATTTCAAAATCGTAGCCAAAGACTAACTTTACCTCTAACTTCTAGCAATTCGCGAGTTACTTAACACTATTAGCTACGTTTATAATAGGCTACGTTTTATATTTGTAGCTAAAAACATTTGGTGACGTTTTTTTACCGTGAGCTCTATTTCGTAGCGAAAGGTTTTTAGCTAAGAAAAATATTTTTCGTAGATAAAAACATTTCGTTACAAAAATAAGTTAAAAATGTCACCAAAACCTTTTTAGCTACTAAATATTTTTAGTAGCTAACAATGTTTGGTGACGTTTTCTAACTGTTAAATTATTTTCGTAGCTAAAAACATTTCACTACGAAATTATTTTAGTAGCTAAAATATACAAGTCCCATAACTATCAGTTACGAAATTGAATTTTGTAGTTAAAAAAATTTTTGTTACGAAAATATTTTCGTAGCAAAAAAAAAGAAGAACAATGAAACGATGCCATTTTGATAACCTAAAAACACTCATCCTCTATTTTTCCTTTTGTCTTTCTTCATCTTCCAGCAGTTCCCTCGTTTGTTTTCTCCAGCAGCTCCCTCGTTTATCTTCTCCAGCAGCGTGTTTTCTCCAGTAGCTCCCTCATTTGTCTTTGTCAATCTTCATATATTTTTTGGTATGTTATATACAACCCTTGTCTCCAAGCTTCTGGTCACTCTAACATGTTTTGATGAAGCTGAAACCTAAAATCTGTCATTCACTTATAATGATAAAATTGAGGTCTTTGATGTGTGTTATTTATTTGTGTAATTAAACCTAAGCTTCTGGTATCTCCAAGCTTCTAGTTATATCTATGATGTGTTTTTGTTTCTATTGGATGATGAATATTGTAGTTTTTTGAATACGTGTGTCTCTGAACATATTAGTTGCTCCAATTTTATTAGTTTTTAGTTTTAGCCTTTAACTAGTCTTCTTGACTTTAGTTAGCAAGTTGAAGCTTAAACTTTGTTAGTCAATGGTCCTAAGTCAGCAAGTCATGTAGGAAACAACTAGATATGAGGAAGGGAAGTCCTAAGTCAGCAAGTTATGTAGGAAGCATCACCATAAAATATATTTTCCATAAGGTTTTAGTAATGTCTCTTCTAGTTCTAGTCCAGAGGGAGCTCATGAAATGGAGTGAATCACAACCTTTCCTATAACTTGATTTGCCAGAACAACTCCATTAGAGATAACCAGGTGGTGTAACTGCACCAATTAAGGCCACTACACTACCTCCTCCTTTTATAGCTTTCACCATACTATCACATTGCCCTACCATTTATTGTATCACACCATTCAAACACAGCAAGAATTCAAGACCTAATTCATGTATACTATGCAAGAGGTTCACATTAACAAATTTTTTTGCAATTTATATTATATATCTAGTCAGAGCTTGAGATGTTTAATGTTCATAATATGCTAATAATAACCTTGCTTGGACCTAACATTTTTAAGTTTTATAAATGTTGATAAATTGTTGAGACCATATTACGTATGTTCAACTAGAAAACTTTAAAAGCTCTTGTCCTGCATTTTCTACTCAAAATTTGCAATTTATAGCATTCATTACATCTCATCTGCACAATGCCTGTCCATAGACTGTATCATAGTTGTCTCCAATGTATGTGCTGCTGTAAAAACATGTCAATGAAGTCTTCCAAGGTACGATTTGTACAAATTTCTTAAGGTAGTTTCCTATAGAGGAATTAAGAGCATAGTTTATCACCTGATTGTCGCAAACATGGTGGAGTAGATCTGCTCTACTTATAGTAGCAAACAGGAATGTTAATGTGACCATAAATAGCAAAGCTGAAAGTGCATCCTTCCTCATCCCCTGAATCATATAGAAATGTTTAAGTTCTAAGCCTCAATTTTTTAATTAATTGAAACAAGAAATGAGATTAAGTGAAGTTGAAGATTCTATCCCAATATCTTAATGTTGGTACTTAGGTGCTGCTACCGGATAAGAAAGTTAGGTGATGTTCAAAGATGATTCTACTTATTTGAGTTGGAGTATGTTATATGTAATTGACTATTAAAAGTTTTAATTATTTCGTGGTATTGACAAAATGGTGTAACAATTTTTTGCTATATTGGCTTGGTGGAAGTGGAAGAGGATGTCTTAGCAGGGTTATGCCCCTAAACTTTATATGCTAACAATGGTAATTACTTTAGTAAATGGAGCTCATGTTACTTTAGTATAACCTATGCTAAGTGTTAAGGAGTTGTTTGAGGAATAATTGGCTAAATGTGTTTATTATAAAATGATGGCACCTGTATTGCACAATTTGTTAAGGTAATAAAAAGAGAAAATATAAACTCCTAGTATATAGCTCACATGATTAGCACATAACTGCTAGCCCTCGTTGATAATTATACCATATAAAAGTTGCAAGCCTTGACTTGAGCTTTATTCCATTTCCGTACCCTCATTGCTAATGTAACTCTTAATTTGATTATATAGCTAGTCATAACAAATAGCATCACACACATCATCAAACTTTTCTGGCAAGTCTTCAAAATTTTACTTCTTGTAGTCAATGGCCAAATCAGCTCCTAAGCTTTTCAGGTTTCCAACTTTGTAGTGCTTGAAGTTCCTGCAACTTTGGAGGCACCAGAAACATGTTTTGTCAGCTACATTAGTACCATCCAAGAAAAAAATGAATGAAGAAAATAGTTAGCAAGTGTTCGTGTTGGACAAACATACTTCTTTGTATTTATACAGTAAACAAAGACATCATTTGTACATAGCTTCTGATGCTTGTAGAAATGAATTAGTGAGGTCAATCTGGTTGTAAGGAATGTATATATGGAGATAGATATAAATGGAGGAAAAATTGTATGCATATTGCATATAATTACATACCTGTGATGATTTATCTTTTTGTCACTAATACAATAGTAATTATGACAATTTAGTATCTTTCACTATTAAGTTGTCACTATTAATATATTAATAGTGTCAAAATTTCTTTTATCACTAACTAAGTTTTGTCATTAAAAGCCTATGCAATTTGGCGCCAAAATAATTTTAGCGGGAATAAGTTGTAATTGTGACAAAACATATGTTAATAACTAATATTTTCTATTTGTTGTGACAAAACATTGTTTGATCACTAATTTTTTTCTTTTTATTGAAACGGTTAACCGTCACACAATATTTACTTGTTGTGACAAAAAATTGTCAATAAATATTCAATTAATTAGTGTCTACTTCATATTGTCACAATAATCAAACTATAACTATGGTCACAATATTCGTAATTTAGTGACAATTTTTTTGTGACTAACTATTTTTGTCATCACAAATACGAGATTTTTTAGTGCCAAGATAATTAATTGACACTATTGTTTGGATTATCAGTGATGGTTTATATTTTTGTCACTAATACAATGGTAATTGTGGTAATTTAATATCTTTCACAATTAAATTGTCACTATTAATATATTAATATGTTAAAATTTATTTATCACTAAGTTTTGTCACTAAAAACCTATGAAATTTGGCGCCAAAATAATTTTGGCGGGAATTTATTGTAATTGCGACAAAACATATGTTGGTAACTAATATTTTCTATTTGTTGTAACAAAACATAATTTGATCACTAATATTTTTTTCTTATTGTGACGAAACAGTTTACCATTACACCATATTTTACTTGTTGTGACGAAAACTTTTGTCAATAAATATTCAATTAATTAGTGCCTACTTAATATTGTCACTATAAAAAAACTATAACTATGGTCACTATCATTTGTAATTTAGTGACAATTTTTTTCTACCTAAGTATTATTTCGTCACAGATACGAGGTTTGTTGTAACAAAACAATTGATTGACACTATTGTTTGGATTAACTATGATGATTTATTTTTTGTATCACTAATACAATGAAAATTGTGACAATTTAATACCTTCACAATTAAATTGTTACTATGTATATATTAATAGTGTCAAATTTTCTTTTAACACTAAGTTTTGTTACTAAAAGCCTAAGTACTTGTTATCACGAAAACTTTTGTCAATAAAAATTCAATTAGTTAGTGTTTGCTTAATATTGTCACAACAACCGAACTATCATTATACACACTACTATTTGTAATTTTAGTGGCAAGAAATTTTGTTATCTCTTGATCAACTTTTTATTACAAAAGTTATTGTCAATATAAACGTAAAAAATTAATGATAAATATTTGTTGTCATAATAACATATTAAAATTAACCACTGTAAAGATAAATTGTCATTATTGTAAAAATTTTAGAAACCAGAAACTACTTGTCATGATTTTTTCTTTAATATGATTATTTGCAAACAAATCTAAATATTTTCTTATAAAATATTCAAACTACATATGTTGATAATCCAAAAGTAATATGTAAATGTTTGGTATACATAACTTTGAAATTTCATAAAAAGCAAAATAATTAAATGTTGAAATATAATAAAAAAACTTGTTCCAAAATATTAAGCAAAACTCTTAACCTATTGAAAATTAAAAAAAAAAGTTCTTGACAATGCTCAATCATTGTCATCGTCGCCTTCCTCATCTTCACTTACTGAATTTTTTTTATCATCATCCATAAAAGTATCTTCATCACAATCAGTTTCGTCATCTTCTCCAACACTTATAGTATTAATATTTAACGAATTTCCTTCAACAGTTGCAGCATCTAGATAAGATCTATCCAAAGATATTGTACCAGTATCATCCTCTAAAGTAGACTCGTGAAGTGAAAAGCCAAAATTTTCATTTTCTTACCATGGCTCATCTCCTATATCATCATCAGAAAGATCATACAAATCATGAGGCTTTGTCTTGACAACAACTTGCCAATTGAGCTCCTTAATATCTCTTACATAGTAAACTTGTTCAGTTGGAGAAGCTAAAACATATGGTTCATCAGCTTTCAACTTGCATGTGACATTTACCATAGGAAACCCAAACATGTCAACCTTATATCCACCTTTATGATATACGTCCCACTAGTCAGCCTTAAATAAAATGATACTATTTCCCCCATGATAATTTAATTGTATGATATCTATCAAAACACCAAAATAATCTAAATTGCCTGTATTCACATCACCTTTTACAAAATTTCCACTATTTTTTAATTTCAATTGCAAATCTTTGTCCTTTGTGTTAAACCTCCATCCTTTGATGAGGAAGCTTTTATACCGATAAACTCGCTTGTTTGGCCCATAAGCTAAATGTAATAATTGATCACTAACCATTTCACTTCCTTTATCATGCAATTCGGCAACCTATCATGAGTAATGAGCATTAAATATTTATATTATATAAATTAGAATTTATAAAAAGTTATAGGCGAAAATAAATTTATGGTACTTACATATTTCTTGAACCACTGATGGAATTCTTTTTGATATCTACTTTCTACATTTCTAGAATCCTCCCTCTTGAGTTTTTCTTTATGCAGGGTTCATATTAAAAATAAGTAAAATATTAGTAGTTAGTTCAAGAATATATAAACCATAAAACAAATTATATAAAATGACTAATTTCCAAAGTTAAGAGAACTTACTCCACAAACTCTCTGATTTCTTCACAATTTTCTAGCACATACATTCTCGCTTGAGCCCATTCATCTAAGCTCAACTCATCATATTTTTTTCCGAGCAAAGGCCTACCAGCTTGTGAGAAAACTTAAAACCTAGAATGAGAATGAGCATCACTTCCCTCATCATTTCTTCCAACACGATTCAACCTAATTTCAGTTCCATGCAAATACCTTGAACAAAAATGCATGCATTTTTGCGCAATATATGCCTCAGCAATTGATCCTTCTGGATGCGCCTTATTTCTCACATATGATTTAAGCCTACGCAAATATCCCTCTATAGGATACATCCATCGATATTGTATTGGCCCAGTAAGTTTAGCCTCACTCATAAGATGAATGGTTAAATGCACCATTATGTCAAAAAATGAGGGAGGAAATATTTTCTCTAATTTACAAAGTGTAAAAGGAATTGATTTTTCAAGTCTCTCCAAATCATCAAAATGCAAAACTTTAGCACATGACTCTCTTAAATAAGTACACAACTCAAGTAATGCTTCGTACACCTTTTTACCCAGAAACCCACATATAGCCAAAGGGAGATATCGATGAAGAAATACATGACAATAATGACATTTCATTCCAAAAACTTTAGATTTAGTAAGACTCACACATCGAGAAATATTGAAAGAATATCCATCTGGAACATTTAGATCAATTAAGAACTAACAAAATGCTCGTTTTTTAGCTTTAGATAGTGTATAACATGCAGGGCGAAACGCATACATGCCATCACTTGTGGGAGTTGCATAAAGCTCAGGACGTATACCCATAGATTCTAAATGAAAACGAGTATTTATAGTATCCTTTGTTTTCCCCTCAATGTTCAACAAAGTCCCAATTATGTTATCACATACATTTTTCTCGATATGCATGACATCCAGATTATGTCGAAACTTAAGTGTTGTCCAATATTAGAGTTGAAAAAAAAACTCTTTTTTCTCCAATTTCCGAGCAATAGAGCATCTCTATGCTTTCTTTTCCTTACAGTCTTTCCAAAATTCACCTATTTAATGAAACTAGTGGATATAGAGAAAAAAGAATACAAAATAAAATATACACATAATTTAAAATCAATAAAACTTCACCTGAGAAATATTGAAAGAATAGCCATCTGGAACATTTAGATCAATTAAGAACTAACAAAATGCTCGTTTTTCAGCTTTAGATAGTGTATAACATGCAGGGTGAAACGCATACCTGCCATCACTTATAGGAGTTGCATAAAGCTTAGGACGTATACCCATAGATTCTAAATTAAAACGAGTATTTATAGTATCCTTTGTTTTCTCCTCAATGTTCAACAAAGTCCCAATTATGTTATAACATACATTTTTCTCGATATGCATGACATCCAGATTATGTCGCAACTTAAGTGTTCTCCAATATTAGAGTTGAAAAAAATACTCTTTTTTCTCCAATTTCCAAGCAATAGAGCATCTCCATGCTTTCTTTTCCTCACAGTCTTTCCAAAATTCACCTATTTAATGAAACTAGTGGAAATAGGGAAAAAAGAATACAAAATAAAATATACACATAATTTAAAATCAATAAAACTTCACCTGAGAAAATTGATTATATTGTTCAACAACATCATCCCCTGATAATTGTTTCAGTGTGCTTCGAAACCAACCCCC
>JAOSBL010000212.1:39140382-39158664 GCA_027568915.1 Erythroxylum roraimae
AAGCTGAGTTTGCCTACAATAGTGTTGTCCATAGTGCTATTGGTAGATCACCATTTTCCTTGGTATACTTGAAAGTTTCAAAGAGCAATGTTGATATGATAAAACTTCCAAAGTTACCAAACTTAAGCATAACAACCAAAAATATGGCCAAACAAGTGAAGACTATGTAAGAGGAGGTTCGAGAGAGACTTGAAAAGACTAATGCCAAATATAAAGAACAAGTCGATAAACACAGGAAGTCTAAAACTTTCCAAGAAGGTGACAAAGTGATGATTTTCTTAAGGAAAGAAAGATTCCTTGTTGGAACCTATAACAAATTGAAGCCGAAGAAATATGGTACTTATGAGATACTAAATAAAATCAACGACAATGCTTATGTTATCAATCTGCCTGAGGAGATGGGAATTTCAAAGACTTTTAATGTTGCTGATATCTATGATTTTCATGGAGAAGAGGAGCTCTATCTTAATGACAACTCGAGGTCGCGTTCTTTTCAAGTGGAGGGGACTAATAAAGATTGAACCCTTAAGGATTTGCTTATGTTGTCCTTGACCTATTAGGATTTGGATATGTTGTCATATACCTATTATGATTTGTTTATGTTTTATTTTATTTTAATTTTCCTAGTTAGGTAGGTTTTCTTGTCCATCAAGAAAAGGAAATAAGTTAGCTTTAGAAATGGATTTCAATTAATCCTTTTCACACCAGAATTAGGACTCTCATGTGCCACTTTAGGGGTATAACAGGGAGGGTTAACAGATATTTTAGAGACCAAAAAAAAAAACATTGCCTTTAATAAAAGCTTATGCAGAAAATTTTCCTTAGAGAAATTGCCTTTCTCTTGTTGATTAAATCCTAAGTTTTATACTTGGATCTGGTTCAGAGATTAATATAAAATCTCTACTTAACTACTTCCGCTGCGTCAATTCCTGTATGAGATACCTTAATAATTTCAAGTTTAAGAATTAATTAAAAAAATCATAATGAGAAAATCTATGAGCATATATCAAAATGAGAAAATTTATGAACATATAAGGTAATGTCGGCTAAAAGTGTGATTCACACCTAAATGTTTCATAAAAAGTCTAAGTAAATCTCTATTATTGGGACCACTTTGCTCTCTAACATTACTAAAATAGTATTCACTACACCTTAATGTTACTAAAATAGTATTCATTAAACCTAAAAGTGGTAACAAAGAGAATGATAGGGGAATTTAGACCTTTTGTGAAATATTAACGTGAAAATTACACCGTTAATAAGTGTTGAAAGAAATTATTTTTAGGATCACTTCAATCTCTAGTAGGTCCAAATTGCCTAGTTGTGATATGACATGGGCTAAATTTATAACCCATATGCTAAAACTATCAAAAAGTTAACTTAGGGTGTTACTAATACCATTTTGAAAATGTTAAGGTATAATGTGATACTATAAATAACGGTAGAGCCTAACTTAGATTTTTTTAAAAAACATTAGGGGACAATTTGTACCTTTTGTCATGTAATATTATATTCAGAATCTTTATAATTGATTTAGTTTAGCAAAAAAAAAATTCTAATAAGTATCCCCATATTTATTTAAGCTCCTCTATATTTTAATCTATTAGATCGTTTACATCATATAACATGTACTAATATTTTTGCGCCATTAATGTTAGTTTTAGTATAACAATGATTAGTAATAGCTTATGGATAATACGTAAATGCAATATAAATTTTATAATTATAATCTTATCATAATTTTATTCACAAAAAAAAATATATTTTTTAGACCTTATCTTCTACATTAGTTAATTAAATAAATACATATAAAATAAAGAGTATCTTTAATTAATTATATCGTAAAATCTATAATCAACTTATATAAACCAATAATAATTAGATTTGAATATCCAAAGTTAAGTCCACACCTTTGTTCAAAAAAATGATGCCATGTTTTCTTCCCTCCATGCACGACCGCATGTATGCTGCAACAGCAAGCACTAACAAAAACCCTCGATACAAAATGTGAAATTGATACCAATTATCTTCATTGTTTGAGATGAAACCGCATTTGCTAACATCATTATAAACTTGAATACTCCTTTTTTTATCAATTTATTTGGTTGCACGAAGTCCTATCCAACATTATCTAGCATTATACCCTCAAATGTCTTATCAGTCAATTGTTGCGCGATCCTACTCCTGTACATCTATATGCAACTTCTCTGTAGCAACTCAATAAAAATGTCTCCCTTTAACTTTGAATGTGGTTGTCATATCGATTTTTTTCTCCTTACTTCCCTTTCATTTTCGTGGAGGAGAGTAAATGTAGACCTCCAATTGATGGATATATTAAAGAGAGGCGTTTTCAGCCTTTCTTTTCTAGTACGTTCGTGTCACTGTAGACCTCCAATTGATGGATATATTAAAGAGAGGCGTTTTCAGCGTTTCTTTTCTAGTACGTACGTGTCACTGCAGGTTATTATGGGGCTTTACTGGTACATATTTATCCACTTACTATCCATGCGCTCTCGTCGGTCAAGTGGCCCCAAAGTTAAGGGATACTGTTCATTGTTCGTGCTTCTATCTGCAACTCCTATTAAGTGGATAAATCAGTACCAGTAAAGCCCCATAATAACCTGCTGCAAGTAGCTCCCAGTAATTATTGTCTCACTATATACATAAAACTCAATTTCAAAAGTCACCGTTGACTTCTCATGTTGAAGCATGATTTTGATTTTATTGACACATGTAAACTACTCGTTTTACCTTACTAATACATGGGTATGAAGGAAAAGCTGAGGTTTTAGGACCCTTTTCCTTCCTGTTAAAACGTACATGTGATCGAACTATGAATAGATGTGAACATATACCAAGGATTTATGATGATAAGATGGATTAGTATCATATAAATACTGTTAGATTTGTTGGATATTGTAAGTAGTTTGTCTAGTAAGCATGTAATCCACTTTATCCTAGTAAGATAACTACCTAGATCGGCATTTTTTATTTTCGTATTTTATGTGCTAATGAATTTTAAAAAATTTATAGCTTTCCAATTCATATTTCACGCTTGCACCTTTTTCTTTTCCCCTTAATCTTTTAAAAGCAAAATAGAAAGATAAATGTTTTAGGAAACTAAACTTTGTTAAATAAACGATGATGTTTTGTGACACATTCTAGTTCCTCAACTGTCAAGTGCTGCAATTTCGTTAGACAAAAGAATGTATAATCAATTGCCAAAAAGGAAACAAATCTATTACCCACAATCATTTCAATCTATTACAATCTTGATTAATGCTAATTCGGTAAAGTGAAGTCCATCTCTCTAATCATATAGATACAAAAGCAAAGAGTGATGGGGATATACATTTTTCTTTTATTTTTCCTATCTATCAATGGTACCCAGCGTTAAGTTAACTGAGGAGGGAAGGATGAATCGAATCAATATCCGTTGGCAGTTGACAAGATGTGAAGATGTTCCTTAACAGACATTGTGAGACTGTTCGTGCCATGTTAATCACAGTCAAATCCTAAATAAAAATCTCCAAATAAGAAAGACCGGGAAAAATAAGACTTACTTTGCATGGATAAAAGCTACAACAGTACCTAGGCTAGGACTTAGTTGGACCAGATGTCATGGAAATGCATAACAAGGATTACTATTCAAATCACTGTTTTGAGAAAGCAAAAGTCATTCAAGAAAAACTGAAAGGTAATCTTGCTTTACATTTAAAAGCGTCCAGTTAATGGAACTAAGAGGATCTAAAGCAACTGGGTTATAGCTGGACTCACTTTAATTTCTAGGCCTTGGTGACATGAACTGTGCGTGACACAGTTCTAAGTCAGTCATTCTTCCACATAGCTAGTAGGCATATGTATAGCTTTTTAAGATATGATTACCTGTAAGAAAATTATTGTTTAACTCGGAGGCTTAGATTGTAATCATGTTTGTTCCAAGTTTGTGGAGCATACTACAGCATGATCAAAACTGTTTAATATATTTATATTAAAAGGTAAGAGGAGAGCGCCAGCAACTTGTTCAATGGCTACATGATCTACAATAGAAAGAGCTAAAAGGGAATATTTCCTAAACGGGTAAATGAAAAGGAAGTCTAAACAACATCATGATCGTGCATTGAATAATATTTTTTTCTCGTGACTAGAATCTAAGGAAAAACAAAGAGCGAGAGAAGAAAGAAGAACCAACCAAATGGCTCATGACTTGCAAGAATCACGTAGTCATAGCAATAAAATGAGCTTGTCGGGTCACTTTTGAAGGCCAAGATTGGAAGGAGGTAGTGATGTGTTACACTTTTTGTCGAGGTAGAAACATTGCGATTATGGCCTAGCATGTAGCAGAGGATGTAGCAGAGGATAAACATTAATAAACAAAAAGAATACTAAATGAAACATATAGATGGAGAGGACGTGACAAGACGGACCTAAAAGTGATGATACGACTCAAAGAGTACCAAGAAAAATGTCAATTAATAAGTGAGTTGTTCTCTTTTCATGGAGGTTTAATTATAATTAAAGGCATAGAATATATTTCCATGGTTTAAGTGTAGTCTTAGATTCCTTTGAATTGTTGTTTCATGTTCCCTAATCACTAGGAAGAAAAAGGGTATTCATATGCACTAAGGTGATGATTTAGACGGTGTTGAGTTCATCTCCAATCTTAGATATCAATCTCTTACTGCTTAGGTTAAACCTTTGAGCACATCGTTTCTTGTCCCCAGTTAAGGCAGCCAAGGGTGACCCACGAATGCGAACACCCCGCTTGACCACAATTACATTGAAGAAAAAACATAACTCTGTCCTCTCTTTTAGATATTGTGACTGCACTCATATGGTTGTGGGTTTTTTTTTTTTTGAGCTTTCCTTCCTTTTTGTTTTGCCATTGGTGTTTCATTTTGTTTAGCTGAACATATTTTGTTTTTCGTTTTCAGAAAAATTAAGAGATAGGTAACGGAGATAGACAGGAAATGGAAGATGCATGAGAATTGGATGCTGGAGACCAACTAAGGTGGGGACCATATTCATATGGAGCTTGAAAGAAAATACATAACATGAATGTATAGGATAGATAGGCAAATAGGGTGAATAAATGCCTTCCCTCAAATGGGATTAGGGGATTAGCAGATTGTCCAATAGGCACAGTTTTGAGGTTGCGGACCATCCTTATTATTGTCGAGATAGTGCCAAGGAATATGGAAATAGAAGCATGTTTTCCTATTCGTTTTTCTTTCTCATTTTATTTGACTTGTATTCATGAGGTGATGTTGGAGGATAGGGGCTTGGAGCATACTAGGTCCCAGCAGCAAAATCATATAAAAAGGGAGGCGGTGTGTCTTGTTCCCCTACAATTGACCCCCCTGAAGAATGGGAAGGGAAGTGCAAAATAATCTCTTGCTTAACTATAAATAATTTTGGCCCCCCACACACTCCTTTCTTTACTTTCATTTTCTCATGAAGCAGAGGTGGATCAAAATGAGCTAGCACAGCATTGCAAGCATTCTCCTCTTCGATATATTATAACTCTTCTATAACAAGTCAGGTATGGACTAGGAGCATCTAGACTAGACAAAAGGGTATAGTAGTAGTAGGTTCATACCATAGCCAGACTAGACCCCCTCCATCACCCTTTTAACTACTGCAATTTCCTTCTCTTTTGTCTTCCTTTTCTCTCAAGCTCATTAACAAGAAAAACCATAACAGAAGAAAAAAAAAACAGATTGAAACAGCTGGGCCTTCAACGCCACCTTTCACTAAATGTGTAGCAAAGATGCAATAAAAGGAGATACAAGAGTTCAACTTTCTCAAGGCACAAGAAACATCAGACATTTTGACAACCAGTGACGTGGTTGAAAGCCGTATTCTTTCATATGAAATCACCTCTGTTCACTTTTGCTGTTCCAACCTGTGTGGATGAGATGAGTGTTAGAACAGCAAGGTGGTCTGTTATCGTATGCTTTGATGCATACTCGAGGAATTGTACCTCTCAGGGTTTCATGACAAAGACAGATTTCTCGCTTCCTGAAGTGACCAATGCAACTATGCAAGTTGGTGATATTGACATGTACGTCACTTTCTCTGCTGCCCGACATATTGAAAAAGATAAATGCATCATCTTTTTTTAACTGTATCAGAAACCAGGCTGCGCACGCCCACCGTACAAATCAGTGTCAGCATATTTGCTTTCAGCTTCCGACAAGAGACATGTGGAAGCCCACAGAAATAACTTCCGACCTTACATATTAGTATTACGCCAAGTAACCATTATGCATTTATGCTTACAAAGCTCGAAGAAATCTAATGAAATCAAGAAATTGCAACAGATCCACTCCAACAGCACCAAGCCATTACATTTCTTCGTATGCCTTCATTTTCCTGATTGGTTCTGACAATTGATAGCTCGACGGAACTATCAGAGAGGCCAGAGGCAAGCATGATGCCATCCAAGCTGAAGTTGCACCTGACCTGGCCTCGATATCTGTTAGACTTGTATAGCTTAAAAGGGGACTTGTGGAAAGAGTGCAATAAGAAATCAAGGCCAGAAGATTCCACATAAAACTTTTGAAAAAAAGACATAGGGCACCATTAGTAATCAAGACTATTACTATATCATTGTTGTTTAAATCTTATAAACATACTGACAAGAATCAACACAATTACTTGTATCTTTGAGGGAGAGAAGCCAGTAGAAAATTATGTGGCGACCACTGTACTCTCACCTTTATTTTTGTGATTAAAACTTGGATACTTGCTTCCGTCTTTACAATTATTTCCTCAGGAATTCTCTGCAGAGATTCATATACATCAACCTAAGAAAAAGATCCAGGCATAATACTATTTTAGGCTATCATCGTGTATTCATAGTTCACTCATTTTACAATAATCTTTCCCATTAGAAGTTCTCACAATTTGTCTAACGTGAACTTCATTAAAAGATCTTAATCATACCTTTAGATTCGGAGAGCTTTATCGTCAAATTTAACAACAGCACACTTCGATCCAAAAAAATCAAAGTGCTAGGACAGTAATGAAAAGGTACAATAGATAATTGAAATAATTTTCCCCTTGAATTAAAGTTAGGTTGAAGGACTTCATCGTATTTGTGAAGACTATCACGACTGAAGTCAAATAAGGAAAGGCTAAAGTAGGAATGGTATAGGGAGAAGAAAAAGTAAAAGGACAGAAGATCGGCTTTATTTCAAGTATCATCAAGTAACTGGAAGGTATGACATCTAACTAAGCACCCCAACACTGACAGTTAAGTTTCGTCTTCAGATTCATTTGTTCACAGAAGTTTAGTGATAAAATAAAGTGTTTGTCCTGTGGGTAAGTTGACTTCACTCTTTTTATGAATGTTAAACAGAGATAACTAGTTATTCTGAAGAACATGCAGCTAATGTCTACTAATCATCTGATAACTTCACACTGAGATAGCAGTTAGCATGGCATTCATTTTAAGAGGATTAATCTCAGAAGCTAGACAAGGAATTGCTTGTGCCAGCTTGGCACTGTAATCTCTCACCAAAGGCTGGAAAATTGCACAAATATCACTCTTATGACTTTTAACTAAATAACCAGTCTCTGGGTATTAAGTATAAGGCTCAACAAACCTCCCATGCAATCCTGAATAAATAACTAAGGTTTTTAATTCATTTAAATAGGAATGGGTTAAAATTCATAAACTTGAGTATGATTCATGACTTCAGTTTATCCACACAAAAAATTAAAAAAAAAGGCAAAAAGGACAAGATAATCACTCGAATTTGAAAACATTGCCATGATTAAAACCACTGACGAGACCAGGAAGCTGTATATGCATTATCTAATCTATGAGATCCCTTACATATTAACTATCACATGAGCTTACTTATGAGATCCCTTCATATCAACCATCATACGAAACCATTATTTGCATGCAAAAACAGTGTGTTGGGTTGGTGAACTTGCCTATAAGAACATTCTAATTTTACAATCCACATACGCATAACATATTGCTTCCATCAGATCCAACATAAGTGACAGAGTTGAGAAAAGGTCTTAGACAAGTGACAGATACTTTCTTTTTATAAAATTAATTAAGACTTCTAACAGAAAGGGTAAATTGCGAATAGCCAAAATCACTAGTTTTTTGTTTAAAGGAATTAGGAGCTTTCTTAAAAAGCTTAAACTAAAAGGGATCGTTTCTCCTTTATCCTATTAACTATCAAGAACAGAAAATCAACAATTTACTGAAGTAGGTCAGAGAGGTCCCCTCAATCTTCAAAGTAATATAAACATCATTAAGCCATCCTGCCACCCAGACCATGATGCAATAGATACAGCGACGTAACGGTAGTGACAAAGGATGCTAGGAACGGATATAAGAGGATGTAATATGTCAAGAAAGAGAGTATACCATGATTATGGGGGATATTTAGGCATTAACAGCATCGGTATGACCACACAAAGCTACGGACAGCTTTTAGCTATTTAGCTATTTAGCTTAGGACTGCACAGCACCATCCTTGCTTAAAAATGCCACGAACTCATGGATAGCTTTGGGTTAGTAATGCCTCCCAAAACTGAACAAGAAGAGAACACCTCAGCTTCTGAAGAAGGATGCTTCTGGGTTTCAACAAGGATAAGAAAATTTAAACAACTGATTCCGAAGTTGCTTGCATAGCCTATGAATGTTAAAACATACAAGAGACTTCACAATAAATAATGGGAGAATATTACTAGCAATGCACATTACCAGAAGTAAAAAGTATATTGAAAAGAAATAGATATGATCTGTACGAACATATAAACAGTTTGAGTGATAAATAATGTAAAGAATACGTTAGTATCTTTCTCCAGTAAAGTGATGATATCAATCTGTTACGGATGCATTTGTGGGACAAAAATATGAACGACGCAGAAAGCTTACTGCCTAAGATACTGATGCCGTGTGGGAAAGAAGGAATCCTAGGTGGTCTAAAATTTGTTATTTCCAGTTATGTTCTATTACTTCCTTATTTTCCAACAGTAGGAGTTTCATTAGGAAAGGAGTTTATTAAGGATTCTGAATCCTTACTTAGTTAGGAATTCTAGTTGGCAGTAGGAGTTTGTTTAGCAGTAGGAGTTTGTTTAGCTAGGAATTCTAGTTCTATTATTCTTCTTGATTGCAAGGAGATTTCCCTATAACAGGGAGTTATTCAGCAATAAAGAAAACAAGCAGAATTTATTAGAAATTACGAGATCTAAAACTCTCTCTCTTAACGAGTTTCAAGGTTGCAGCTCCCTTTGACGAGTTGTATTGGATTACTCACTATAGGTCCATCCAGGAGGAAGAACAAGGGTAAAAACTCTTTGTTGGGAGAAGAATCTCCGGTTAATCGTCCGGTGACGCGATCCCAGACTCGGGACCGTAACAATTTGGTATCAGAGCTACTCACCATGGACGAGAACATCGTTGAAGAACGGTTACGTAATCTTCTACGAGAAAACCAATCTGAAACTGATGCTAAAATAGCAGCAGCAGAATCAAGGCGGGCCACTGCAGAGGCACAGATGGCGGCCCAACTTCAACAATTATTGCAGCAACTTGAAACTTTAATTCGTGTCAGCAGCCGTGGTAAAGGAGTTGACGTTGGGGACGGAAGCAATGCAGGCTCCAACCAAAACCAGAATCCTCACATTGATGAAGGAAACAGCAGCAGTAAAGGAGGCGTGAATGGTGCAGGAACAGGAGGTTTTGTGCCGCGGTATACGAAGTTAGATTTCCCCACCTATGATGGACCAAGTGACCCATTAGTGTGGCTCCATAGGTGCGATAAATTCTTCGCTAATCAGAGAACGGCTGAGGGAGACAAAGTTAGTTTGGCAGCATTTCACATGATTGGGGAAGCCCAATTATGGTTTTACCAAATTGAACAGGAGGAGCCGAACATGTCATGGAAGACATTCAGCGAGAATTGTACCCTTCGCTTTGGTCCACCCTTGCGGAGCAACCCGTTGGGAGAGTTAATTAACCTCAAACAAACAAGTTTCGTAGAAGAGTACTAGCAAGAATTTCAAACATTATTAGCACGGGCAAGCTCAGTACGAGCTGATCAGCAGGTCGACATGTTTATGGCAGGACTAAAGGAGAATATCCGCATTGACGTAGAATTGCACAGTCCACCGAACTTGTTACATGCCATGAATTTGGCTAGGGCTTATGAAAGAAAATTACAGCTCACCCAAAACATGAAGAAAGGCGTAAATCCTTACATCAACTTCAATTCAAGGGGAACTTCAAATAATGCCAAATTGGACACTGTTGTTGGCAGTGCAGTTACCACTTCCAGCAAAGCTTCAACTCCATTTATTAAGAGATTAACAAGAGCTGAGATGGCCACTTGTAGAGCTCAAGGATTGTGTTATAATTGTGATGAACAATATGTTGTTGGACATCAATGCAAGAAACTATTTTGGCTAGAAATAGAAGGCACCGAGGAAGGGGCTCAAAGGAAGAAGAAAGTACTCCGGCGATATCCTTACATGCTATTAAAGGCGAACAACATGCTAGAACAATGCCATTAACAGCAGTCATTTGGGAGTAGCCATTAACTAGTTTGGTGGATTCCGGTAGTACTCACAACTTTATTAGTTTGACAGCAGCTCGAAGGTTAGGAATTCACATTCAGCCCCAGACGAACCTTAAAGTGGCTGTAGCAAATGGGGAGCAAGTTGTGGGATTAAGCAAACGCACCAACGTACAGTTTTCAATCACCAATCATCCTTTCAAGGCTGATTTTTACGTGATTCCCTTGGCTGGTTTTGATTTGGTATTAGGTATACAGTGGCTACGAACATTGGGCCCAGTTTTATGGGATTTTACGTCCCTAACAATGCGTTTGGAGAAAGCGGGCAACCCAGTTATTTTATAGGGACAGCCGCAATCCTCACACCCAACAATAAATCATCTTCAGGCAGCACAACCTCAAGAGAGAGACTTGGAGAAAATACTGGTAGCCTTCAAGGAATTATTTCAAGAGCCGATAGAACTACCACCCATCCGACCATGCGATCATCGTATTATTTTACGGCCGGATACAGCCCTCGTGGTGGTCCGACCATATCGATATCCTCACTTTCAAAATGATGAGATTGAAAAACAATGTCAGCAAATGCTACAGCAAGGCATCATCCGGCCTAGTCGTTCTCCATTCTCATCCCCTGTACTGCTAGTTCGCAAGCACGATGACACATGGCAATTTTGTGTCAATTACCGAGAGCTGAACGATAAAACTGTGAAGGATAAATTTCCCATCCCAGTAGTTGATGAATTGTTGGATGAGTTGCATGGCGCAAAATTTTTTACTAAGCTTGATCTCCGATCCGGTTACCATCAGATTCGAATGGATCCTTGAGATGTGGAAAAAACAGCTTTCCGAACTCACCATGGCCATTTTGAGTTTCTTGTCATGGCCTTTGGACTAACCAATGCCCCTTTCACCTTTCAAGCGTTAACAAATGAGGTATTTCGACCCCATTTACGTCAATTTGTGCTTGTTTTTTTTGACGATATCCTTGTGTACAACAGCTCTTGGGAGAGCCATTTGATTCATCTACAAATTGTCTTTGAACTATTGAGGGCCCATCATCTCTATCTTAAGAAGTCAAAGTGCTCGTTTGGAAAACCACAAGTCTCCTATTTAGGCCATGTGGTATCCGCAGGACGTGTTTCTACCGATGTAAGTAAAATTCAAGCAGTCGCTGATTGGCCTCAACCTCAAACTATCAAAGCCTTGTGTAGACTCTTGGGTTTGACAGGACATTACCGAAAATTCATTAAGGATTATGGTCAAATTGCGACCCCCTTGACAAACATGCTAAAGAAACAAGCTTTTCAATGGAATGATGCGGCTAGAGCCTCCTTTGCCGCGCTAAAGAAAGCTTTAATAGCTGCCCCAGTGTTGAGTTTACCTAATTTTGAGGACGAGTTTGTATTTGAATGTGACGCGTCTGGTGTAGGTATGGGAGCTGTCCTACAACAACAGGGACATCCCATTGCCTTCTTTAGCAGGAAATTAGCAAATCGTCATCTTAAACTTGCAGCGTATAACCGAGAATTAATCGGGTTAGTGAAGGCAGTCCAACATTGGAGACCATACCTTTGGGGGTGTTCTTTTATCGTTCAAACAGATCACTATAGTCTCAAGTATTTACTTGAACAGCGGTTGTCCACATCCCCCCAACAACACTGGCTTAGCAAGTTAATGGGATTCAATTTTCGAGTGGAATATAAGGCTGGTTGGTTGAACACTGCAGTAGACTCTTTGTCATGACGTGAAGAAGATTGTGGGCTGTTGTACCCAATATCTCAACCACAGGTTGTCTTGTTCGATGAGATTCTAGTAGAGATTCAAGATTCAGCCACTTTACTGGAAATTAAATCAAGAATTGAGCAAGGAACATCGAAACTGGGTTGGTCTTTGCGTGATGGAATGGTGTTCTTTCGAGATCGCATTTACCTATTGCCAACCTCTTCCTTGATCAGTGCTATATTATCAGGAATCCATGATAATACTCATGAAGGTGTTGAGAAGACGTTACAGCGAATTTGCAAGGATTTTTATTGGTAGGGCATGAAGAA
This sequence comes from Erythroxylum roraimae, assembly GCA_027568915.1. Classification (NCBI taxonomy): domain Eukaryota; kingdom Viridiplantae; phylum Streptophyta; class Magnoliopsida; order Malpighiales; family Erythroxylaceae; genus Erythroxylum; species Erythroxylum roraimae. The sequence goes on from JAOSBL010000212.1 coordinate 39,152,984, forward strand.
CACCATCAAGGAATACGTCGCAGCATGCGTAGTTTGTCAACGAAATAAAGCTGAACATTTGAGTCCAGCTGGATTACTTCAACCGTTACAAGTACCTCACCAGGTTTGGTTGGATATATCAATGCATTTTATTGACGGGTTACCAAAATCGTTGGGTAAAACTGTATTATTAGTGGTGGTTGATCGATTCTCAAAATATGCTCACTTTATTCCATTGGCACATCCGTACAATGCTTGCACCGTTGCACGAGTATTTTTTGAAAATATTGTAAGACTACATGGCATTCTTGAATCTATTGTTAGTGATCGAGATACCCTTTTTACTAGTACCTTTTAGAAGGAGTTGTTTCGTTTATGCGGAACTAATCTTAATTTCTCCTCCGCATATCACCCACAATCTGATGGGCAGACCGAGGTGGTTAATCGAACCATTGAAATGTACTTGCGTTGCCTTGTTGGAGATTGACCTAAGAAGTGGGTAGAATGGATTCCTTGGGCTGAATTTTGTTACAACACGTCCTTCCACACAGCCTTTAAAACATCTCCATTTCAAGTAGTATATGGTAGGGAGCCTCCGAGTTTGACATCATATGTTGCAAGAATTTCTCGAGTAGATGCGGTGGATCAAGCACTTCTTGATCGCGATGAAGCTTTAGTGGCAATTCATACCAAACTCCAACAAGCACAGCAACGAATGAAGAACATCTATGACAAAGGACATTGTGATGTGGCATTCTCTCCTGGTACCTATGTGTGGTTGCATTTACATCCTTATCTTCAAAAAACAATCGCCGGCCACATTACACATAAACTTGCACCCAAGTTCTATGGACCTTTCCCGGTGGCAAAACGCATTGGAACCGTAGCATACCAACTAGAGCTTCCCTTGGACTGCAAGCTGCATAATGTTTTGCACGTATCTTTGTTGAAGCTTTTCAAGGGTGAGATACCCGGGGAGCCACTAGCGCTACCCCCACTTGAAGAAGGTCGAATTGTGATCAGTCCTGAGGTCGTTGGGAAATTTTAGTACAGTGTAATGGAGGTGCGACAGAGGATGCTACTTGGGAAGATGTCTCGGAGTTCAAAAGGGCATGTCTGGACTTCAAGCTTGAGGACAAGCTTTTGATGAAGGAGGGGAGTAATGTTATGGATGCATTCGTGGGACAAAAATATGAACGACGCAGAAAGCTTACTGCCTAAGATACTGATGCCGTGTGGGAAAGAAGGAATCCTAGGTGGTCTAAAATTTGTTATTTCCAATTATGTTCTATTACTTCCTTATTTTTCAATAGTAGGAGTTTCATTAGGAAAGGGAGTTTATTAAGGATTCTGAATCCTTACTTAGTTAGGAATTCTAGTTGGCAGTAGGAGTTTGTTTAGCTAGGAATTCTAGTTCTATTATTCTTCTTGATTGTAAGGAGATTTCCCTATAACAGGGAGTTATTCAGCAATAAAGAAAACAAGGAGAATTTATTAGAAATTACGAGATCTGAAACTTTCTCTCTTAACGAGTTTTAAGGTTCCAGGAGGAATCAAGGGTAAAAACCCTTTGTTGGGAGAAGAATCTTTGGTTAATCGTCCGGTGACGCGATCCCAAACTCGGGACCGTAACACAATCACTCGGCAATCTCTGAAAAGAATAATATCCATTTTACTATTTTTCCCCCACCAAATTCATCATTTTCTAGCCGTATGCTCTTTTGTCAATAATCCCAATAATCTAACAACATACCAAAGCTTTAATAATGATGCTAATCAAATTTACGGAGTTTGACCAAGTGCTCTAGTTTCCAAGGGATCTACTTATCATCTAAATCAAGAGCTCAACTAATTCAACGTCATCTTCTAAAGGGAGATGATGTTAAAGAGCCAAGGGGAAATGAAAAATAGATACTAACTTTAAATTGTTAAGCAGAGACCCAAATGCAGCAAGATGATAGGTAATGAAGGAAAGGATACACTCACAGCATAACTCAAAATTTTGTCCTCATACATAACAATTAAACAGGTTTGAAAATAGAGGGAAGAATAAGTTATTGTCAGACTGTACAAGTTCATTGCTTTTCTTCAAATTGGTACTTCTCATAGAGGTACTATCCCATAGCTACAAGTTCTAGGAATTCTTCCATAACCATGATGTGGCACAAGTAATTACTCTATATCATCTCCATTCCGAAACTTGAAAATCAAATATCTCATATTTTGGAGAAACTTTGCATTTCTTGGGGCGGAAAAAACACGTACAATAATAAACGCTTCCTACTTGGAACAACCAAGAAACATACAATTTATTCTCCAAAAAAAAAAAAAGAAACATACAATTTAAACCACATTACAGAAAGATTCCTATAACGAGATGATCTTTTTCTACTTCAAAAATCATTTTCCACAGGTTATACAAACCTTTCGGGCAAAATCGTGAGTACCCAAATCGAGTAATCACTTAAAGGCACCATTTTCTAGAACGGTAGAGAAAGAAATGAAAATGACTTTTTACCGCATTCGAGCTCGGGTACGGTTATTGAACCAGAGCAGGCTGAGAACGGAGAGGACAGTCTGGATTTCACACGTATCTGCTGAGAAACGGAGCTTCTCTTGAAACTTTGGGTGGGCTCTCGGGTTTAGGCCGCATGGAAGGGTAGAGATAGTGGTCTGGTAAAAGTAATCCTCTGGTATGGGCCTTTTGGGAGTTGAATAAGGCCTATTATATAGTCAATCTACTTTATAATTATCTATTAAAATAGATAATTTAAACCAAAAACCTCGCGTGCTTTATACCTCTTCAATAGTTCAACAGGTAAGGTAGTTCTGCATCTTTATAATTAGGTCACATTTTCGCTGGGGGTCCTCCCCGATGGAGGGCCTCCCTTCAGCCTCCATGACCTCCTTGGAGAGAGGGGAAGCGTCTGTGGCACAGGATGAATTCCTTGTTGTAACTCGTGAACTACTCATCCAGAAACCATGTGGATTAAGCGATACCAACTCTATTGAGACCTCCCCCACTGGAGCATGGAAAAACAAGCTATATATACCTCCGAAAAAAGTATCTTTGAAGCACTATGATAAGGTTATGTCCGATGGAGTTGTTAGTCCTCCTATGGAGTTATTACAAGCTAGAGCGAAGGTATAGTCCTCTGCACTTATTGGTTTTTTCTGGAATAAATGACCAGTGTTTCCTACTGTAAACGCTTGGGCCAAATCATAATGGGGCTCTAAGGGTTTAGAGAAAGTTTCGTTAAGAGAAGGTGACTCTATCTTATTCAAATTTATAGATAAAATCAGTTGCCAGCTATATTAGAGCAAGGTCCTTGGCATATAAGGGATCAACCTCTCTTTGTAAAGAAATGGAAGCCTGGCATGGCTATTGACGGAAGCACAGTGGATACAATCCCCATTTGGGTACAATTTCATAATCTTCCCTTAGAACTACAAACAATAGAAGGCTTGAGCTTTCTTGCAAGCTCATTGGAGAAGCCTTTAGTTATGGACACCCAAATAGCTCAAATGGAGAGAATTGGGTATCTAAAATTTGTATTGAGGTTTTGAAATCTTCTTCTTTACCGAACAATGTGTCTATTAGGTTTTTGGGAGATGATGGAGAATTTGTGAAAAAAGACATTTCGATTATCTATCCATAGAAGTCCAACACAACAACTAAGATATGGAAACGAATTTTTTTTCTTACTGGCAGGCAACAAGAACTCATGGTTATAGACAATATAGACAATGCTAAGGCAGGCTCTGGCTTACTAGAGGAAAATCTAGATATGGTAACCATTATGCTGGAAAAAGGTATTCCCACTAAGGAGAAAGGCAAATCTATATCGATGGAGGCTACATCTCCCAACTTGAGCAAGGGGCCAGAGTTGTCTCAACTGAACAACTCACATACTACTAATGATCAAGAGTCGGTGGGAGTCACTGATGTTTATTATAAAGAAAAGCATGTTATAGTTGACAAAGGAGAGGAGTCGGCCCATGTGGAGATTGTTGCTGTTCTTCACTATTGATCGAGGATGGGCAGATAGTAAGTAATAATTTGCTGGACCCATTGCAAAAGGATGGGATAGTTAATCATGTTAATGGCAAGAACTTTATGTTTTATAAGGATCCAATTGTGCAATTGGAGGTTGGGAATTTTAAGATGGTTGATTGTTTTGAGATGCCTCCTGTCAAGTTCCTTGTTGGTTCTGGATTGGGAAAAATGGGGAGAATCTGGACAGTAGCACGAGTGAGTTCATTTCCAAATATTTGGAGCATTGTCAGATTGAGTGGGCTAACATGCCGACTCCAACTGCAACTATTAGGCAAACTGAGAATCAAGAGACAGGGGATATAGAACAAACAGAGGACTGTGATACCCTACTAGCTATAGTCCATATACCAAACATCCCTGGCGATTTTTGTGTGCAACCTAAATCTACAAAAAGGAAATCTACTAAGAAGAGCAAGCAAATTCCCAAATACCAGAAATGGTGAATGAGCTTTCCTATGAAGATGAAACTTCGGTGGTGCTTATAATTGTTTCTTGTTATTGTCTATTATGCAGATAGTCATTTTATTTCCTTTAGGGAGTTTTTATTTTTAGGTCATATTGCAATATGATGGTAGGTGTTACAAAGGTCTTCTTAAGCACCAAACTTATCGCGAGTTGCGCCTACTCCTTTGCACGGCAATCCTGTTTAGATCCGTTTAAGCAAGACTCAGCCTTCCCCACGTGATCGTCAACTAACAATCGAGTTCTTGAATGCCTCACGACCCCGCAGTGTTTGACTCTCACACTCATAAGAAACTACCGAAGCAATTAGAATAATTAAAGGCAACAATAGAACAAAGAAGAGATACATCAAACTACCAACCTTATATTACTTTCCTTAAAGTATACAAAGGAATGCCCTTAACTCTCTTGTGTAAAGAGCAAGTCTCAAATGAGCTATATATAAGCATCAAGGCTTGGGGAATAAGTAAGAATCCTAACAGAACTTTAACATGATCTTATCCTATCATATTACATCATTATCCTATAAGATTACATCCCTATCTAAATAAGACTCTATCCGATAAGGCTTATCTACATCTCAACTAACAAGATAAAAGATTACACATGATCTATTCCTATCCACGAAGATGTCCACTATCTTCAGATGATCCTCCCGCGTGGTCTTTATCCTTTAGCGCTGATGTTTATCATCCATGATCTTATTCGCCACATCATCCACGATCTCTATCTGTTGATGATGAATCCTCTAAGCCAAAGCCAGTCATAGTACACTGGTTCAACCCAATGCTTACCTATGTCAAGTCCTTTAGCCATGGTCCGTCCATTTGAGCACCCACTAAGTCCTTAGTCCATCAAGAACTTAGCCTTAGCCTTGTCAATTCATACACGGTCCGAAACTCTACCAAAACTCACACCATGCTTGATCTAATGTGCTAAGTCACCTTGGAGCTTTCGCATGCCACTGCCATGCGCGTGATCTAGTTAACCTTCCACCTAAGGTTTGTCTTTAGCTAGCTGTGAAGTGCCTTCATGTGCTAAGGGGCTACCAAACTACCCCCATGATTGAGCCCAAGTTTATCATATAAATTGGCCACGCTTTCATAGTTTTTAATATACTTTTTGACTCTTAATGCTTGATTTTGTGCTTAAATTAGTTCCTTACTGTGAGTTTACATTTTAT
>JAOSBL010000212.1:39159418-39170486 GCA_027568915.1 Erythroxylum roraimae
ATTGATTTATGAATTTGCATATTGAATTGAGATGAATATGAATGGGATTGATTCTGATTATGAATTTTGGATCGAGACTTATTGAAGCGGTTTAGGTATAGAATTGTGTTTGTTTATGTTGGGATTCCGGACAGGAGGTCTGATGAATTGTGTGGATTGTTTTGGAATATAGAAGTGAGTTTAAAACCATTTGCAGGTTTTTGGGATTTTTAAATTACAGCCGTTATGCTGCCAAATTTTTAAATGGATATGTGTATGTAAGTGTCTTTTTGGCAAAAAGAGAAGAATAATAAGTTTTTGTTTAATTGATGAGATATGATTGTTTTTGACGAGTTAAATGAATTGAAGTAATTTTTGATTGATGATGCATTTCGAAAGGGGAAATGTAAATTGATGTGATATGAAGGATCAAGTGAATTTGAGTTCGAGTGTGAATAATTTCAATTGGATATTGAAGTCACTTTGAGTGATGATTTTGAAAAAGAAAAGAAAAAGAAAAAAAATGTTACACCGATTCGGATTGGTTTAGGTCCTAAGGTTTCCAACGCGACGTCTTTGTAATTCGCGGATGTCGAAAATTTGTTTCAGTTCGATTGAACCATTTGGTTGCTTTGATTCCGAGCCAATTCGATTTCTTTGGCTTCCGCACGCTTTTGTCTCCGATTTTCGTTTCGTTTTCCGTTCGCTTCATGACTTCCGATTCGATTTGTGATTTTTTGTTTTTCTTTTTTCATTTTTTCGGTTGGGTTCCGGTCTCAAAAATCGGGTCCCAACAGTTATGGTATCAGAGCAAGAAATTGAATTAAGGAAAGTTATGTTTTGTTAAGAGGTTGGGTTCCGGAAACGGGATCCAACACTTGTTTTACAAAATCTAGCTTTAAAAACAAAATATGCAAACTGGAGTAATGCCTTGACTCTTGACTCGATCACTCGATATCTTGCTCATCACCTGAAGATGGGAAGGAACGGGAGGGTGAGCTTAAAGCTCGTTGGTAACAGTTTATAATCGATAACAAGCAAAAACCATTGAAAACCCTCATGATCATAGCAAATTCTCATGAAAATCCATAAAACGCAAAATTCTCAAATTCTCAACTTGTTAATCCAATTCACAACTCACATAAGTCATGTATCACTTAATTCTCAACTCACATAAGTCAAACCAATTCACAACTCACCTAAGTCAAGCATTCATCAAACTTGTCAATACATGTAAGCACATAAGCACATTATAATGGTTTGGGCAGATCTATAAACATGACAAACTACACAATTCCACATAATGGTCCTGTGTAGTCGTAAACTTGAGGGAGTCCATAAAGGAGCTCTGTGCCATTAGCGGGAAGGCAGGAGAAGCCTTTAACTTGGTCAACATGCACGTGACATTCTTGAATGGACTACACCAAACCCATATAACATGTAATTCATGAATTGAAAGCAATTTGTCCATATGGCACATTTTTGGAAACTTGATTTCATATACTTGCTATTCTTTCAAAAATCATATCCATCATCATTTCACAATTCCATAACCAAAATCCTATACCAAGCATAGTAGCCCTTTCTCAAATCATTCAAAAACAATAAATGCCACAATTATGAAGCAATTAGCAATCATTCCCATATCAGCTCAAAATTCACATACAAAAACATGTGGCACATTTTCAAGCATTTAAAGAACAATAAATGCACATTTATAAGGTAGTTGGAAAATCATTTAATTCCATCTATTTGAAGAACATTAATGGCTTATTAACTCAATTATAAAAATGTAACCCACCTTAATTTCTTTGCTTGAAAACTTGCTCAAGGATGTCTCTCCTCTTGCTCTTCTTGTCCCTCTTGCCTCCCTTCACATTAGCAAAAACCCCAATTCAATACAAATCCAAATTGGACAACACAAAGAAACATATTTATAAAATTGATCCTAGAATACTTAAACCCATGTATTTCCTAAGCTCTTTGAACCAAAACCCCTTCCAAAAATCCAAAAGATTAAACATAAACTTACCTTGAATCTTCACCAAACAATGATTTTGTTGGCTCTAATGGAAGCTCTAATCCTCCTCTTCCTTTTTCCCTTCTTGAGCAACTTTAAAATCACTCTTTAAGACGAAGAAAAATCAAAACCTAGCTTAGCTTTCTTTCTCTCCTTTCTTTTCTCTCCAAAGACACTCTCTCCCTCTTCTCTCTTCTAATTTTCATTTTTTTTCCTCTTTAAATGCAAGACAAGTCTTCTTTCTTTCTTTTATACCCTTAATGAATCTAAAATGTCCAACTTACCCTTCCTTTAATGCCTTAAGACTTTATAAGTTAAGTGATCTTCCAACAATGCCCCTCATGCAATCTTACCACCCTAACACATTAATTTAATTAACTTATGTCATATAATCTCACTCACATTAACATGCTAATTAACTCCAAGATAAATTAATCTATCAAGACCTCAAAATTACTTTAAATCATGCTTAATTAAGAAAAAAATTTCCGGGGCTAACATCAGATATACAGGGGAGAAGAAGCTCTTCTTGTATGATAATAAGACCAAAAAAATAGGTTAGCATATGACACTGTCTTTTGGTGAAAATGGCATCTATAAGAATTTTGATCGTGTTCTAAATGCTTGTAAAGTAGCACTTAATGATTATCAATCTGTTTAATATCATTTTGATGATAAAGAGACATGAATAAGAATAAGGTTACTTGCTCTTTTTATATGATTTTGTATGAAAATTATGCCTATTTTTTTGCCTTATTTGTTAGGCCTTTTAGGTTTAAAATGTGATACATACATGAATGCATGCAATTTTCTTTTTGCTTAGGATATAGAATATGATGCATAATCATTAAAATGTTCATATGTAGAATTTGATGCTATATGCTCATATGATGATTTAAGTATAGGTTCATCATATAAATGCTTAGTTCTTATAAAATTTATCTAGTGCTTTTCCATAAATGAAACAAATTATGCCCATCATTAGAGCTCTTTTGGACTTTAAACAGGTCATTCAATTTTTCACTACTTATGGTTAATATAGACAAAGGCTCTTTAAGGTCATTAATCTCCTTCTTCAATTCCTTATTTTTTTTGGTAAATAAGAGATTTAATAAATTAATGGAAGCTATATACAATAAAAGGATTGTCCAGGACACAAACCATCCCAACACCGCAGGAGCAACCTACCCTGAGAATCTTAGGACCTTTACAGCAATTAAGTCTCATTAAACTAGCCAACTGCAGCACTCACCTATACAAAGCGACTATCCAAGATGACCTTGAAGGAGGTTCATCTTGCCCAGCAATATAACCATTTACAAATCACCAAAATAAAGATCAAATCACATATACACTCCTTTCCATTGCAAAACCCAGGTATTCATGTCCACTTAAGCCTCTAAGTTGCAGTTTCCTCGTGCATCACATTACGCTGAAACTGGTTCCATGTATGATATCAGTAGCTTTGTCCCTCCAATTCTCAGCCACCCTTTCGTTGAGTGATATCATGTTAGTATCATATTGCAACAGTGACCAAAGCACGTAAACCTACTGGTTTGGAATATGAACAAGCCTTCATCCATCCCTGCAAGTTGATCTCTCGTGGGATCACTTGCTAACCTTGCCATAATGATGTGGTCTACTCTCAATACAGGCAAGTATCATTAGCAGTATATTCCTGAGCATAGTTTTGTGACATAAAGGTCCCACATGCTCCTTGAGGACACATCCTTACAAGCTACTTCCTCCACGTCAAAGCCCTTTTTTGGTATGTCTAGATTAATGGGCAACATTCAAGCCTCATCAGTTACTAAAGATCCTGCAAAACATAACAGTTAGGAAAATAATCTCAAACAGTTAGGAAAATGCCTTATTATTATGCAACATATCATGCACGTTCTTATTAATAACCATACTCTTAGAATCTACCATGCCATGCATATCACATTTTAATTCATCATTTTCAATCATGAACGAATTTAAGAGCTTTAAACTGTCTTTATTCTTAGAATATCGATAAGGTTATATTTAGTTTGTTTATTTGGGAAAAAATTAGTCTATAATTTAGCATTTTTATATCATGTTTTATATGACTTATGTGATATTTTCTTATATTTGATTCATTGTATTGCAAGTGATAATTTGGAGGACAAATCTCGGATGTGATTGCATTATTCTCTATAGTTATTTGATCAAAGTGAAACTTGAGTCAATGGGAAGCTAACAAGATAAAAAACAAACTTATAAAATGAATCAAAGATCAACTTACGCTTGAATTTCTCAAAAATTGAAAATTTTGATGATAAAGTCTAGATAGGCAGTGGACCAAGATAAAAGATAGGAGCTTGTATTTCGTGAGGTTTAAGAGTTGAAGAAATAGTAGCTAATTGATGTCGATTACAAGTTGTTGTTATGAACACGTTACACACTAATTGGAGACCGCTAAATTTTTAGAAAAAAAAGTTAGTGCTGGTATGGAAGTTGGTCTAGTTCCAAGCTTATAACACATAGTTTGAGGGATGTATGAAAATATAATTTCAATCACCTTAAGGCTTTATTATATAACCCTAACTATAAATATTCTTATTAGGGTTAACTTAGGAAGCTTTTAGAGGTCTTTGATAGCCACCTTATGTCATTAACACTTGTTTTAACATCTAGGAAGGATTTGGAGAAAGATTGGAAAGGGCTCAACCTTAACCTAGATGATATTGAGAAGATCTATTCTAATTCTTTTTTTCTTTACTTTCTTTTATGTTACGATTAATTTGTTTTTATTACTTTTCATTATGTTAAGTAGCTAAATCCTTAGTTAGGGTTAAAGATTAGTTTGTGTTGGATATTTTAATTATTAATGCATAATTGTTATCAATTGGTTATATTTATTTTCTTCACTCTTAATTGTAGGATTTATGATTGCCCATTAGAAATTCACTCATAGGGATTTTATGAAGGACTGAGAGATGAAATATAATTTGTGAACTAGGAGAATAAATGTTTCAGATTTAGAGACAGAGATTTCCTAAACCATTGTGAGAATTAAAGAGATTAACTATTCTTTATGAGTTTGATTAGGTTGAATTGCATATCAAGATGTGATAATTACCTAATTGATTATAGCTATACACCTTATGAGAGGGCATAGATACATTAAGTTAATTTTCATTTTAACAATCTTTTTTGAAAAATTAAATAATTCACTTAAATAACAATTTCAATTCCATATAAGGTATGCTATAAATACAAAAGATGTTTAGTACCATTGCTTTGGACATTTTGAATGCATTATGTCGTATTAAAAGCAACTACCACAGGTTACATTACCATGAATAGATGTCCTATCGAACTTACACATTGCATGTTTCTTATGTTTAGGTTCCTCTTATTACCATTTTCCTCCTTCATTTGCGTTTCTACTTATATAATTCTCTCAACATTTTAGCTTTATATGTTATGTTCCAGGGGAGTTCTTATATGGTTTTGATTAGTAGGTATACTTTGTATTATGTACCTTTTTCTTGAAGTTTCTATCTTCTGCAACTGAATTTTCATCCCAGTAAGTAATCAATTGTACTTTGCTTCTTGTTTTTTCTTTCATTTGTTAATCTAGAATTTATGAGATGTATTTTAAGCTATATGCACGAGCTGGGAATGCCAATCCTCTTTTCTTTATTGAATTATTATGTAATCACGTATGAGAATTTGGATATGCATTCTTTGTTCACCAACAGATGATTTGATTTCTTCCTAATGTGCCATGTTATTGCTTATTTATTACTCCAGGTAAAGGAATGCCCTTCAGACTTTAAGATATCAACTTCTATATTGTCAACACATTCTTTTAGATCATTTAAAATCGTCTCTAATGTGGAGTTCTCCTGTGCTTCTAATGTATATATTACACCATTAAAATAATAAGAATCACCTAAGGATCATTAATGCTCTAATACATTCTTTAAAGATTATCCCAAAGAATTTTCCTTTAAAAGCCATTATTTGAACCATACACAATGTAGCCATAATCCTAATCTTTAATTGTAGGAACCTTACTATAGTGAATGTGTTGATCACTATAATTGAGAACTTACACTTTTACCTTTTTCATATAGTCAAATGCCAAAATTGTCCAACCATAATGACGGTTTAGATTATTAGAAGTAAGCTCCTAGTAGTCACCTTCTAACTTCATTCTAAAATATTATCTTTGTTCATTTTAATTTATAACATGCCAATTACAATTGGTTATTGTCCAAGGTAAACCTCTAAGAGATTGGTAATTTTTTTGGGACAGTTACTGGACATTCTAAGCTATTATAGAAATATGGGTTGATATTGTTGGCTTTCCAAGCCTTGTTCCCCTTACCTGACCTCCTTCTAGTATCAAATATAAATCCCTTATTGTTATTCTCAATATTCCTTCCCCCTGTTGTTGATGTATAAGACTTACTTCACACTTAATTATAAATCTTCCCCTTTAAATTCCTTTTGTGGTATAGTAAGTATAATATTGTTTTACCTGCTCCTTACTCTATTACTAGCTTGTCTTCGTGTTTTACTCTATATCAAGTTCATTAACATTTTTACCTTGCTTTTTCTCTAGTTCTAATGTACTCTCTTTATCCTTTGAGACTTTCTGTCCATCCTTCTCCTATTGGTCTTGACCTCTCCTTTATTGTTTCAAAATGATTTCCATTAGTTTCTAGCCCAGTTAATTCCTCATAATCTCCTCTTTAAATCTTTTCTCAGTGTCCCTCCAATATTTACCTTGAAGTTTAAGTGAGAGCTTTCATTAATAGGTAATATTAATGGAGTCTTCTATGAGTTTTGTCACTTTCACCCATCCTCCGTATTGGAATGGTATCTATAAACTCCTTGTGAAGTTTAAAAATTATATATAGCCTCGCAAAACCAACCCATCTCCTTAAGGTTATCATCTCGTCAGTATAAACCAGACTCCCCACAAAGCTAACAATTAAACTCAATCATTTTATGGACCAATAATCAAATAGTACTTTATAAAAATTGATGCACGATGGAAGATTATCTTGTTTGATGTTTCCTAATGTGATCCCAAGTCTCCAAGGCTGAAAGAATAGATGAATGTCTTAAAAGTGTCACAGACTTGCCCTAATAATTTCTTTGGCTCTAGATTCAGTGTCGAATTTAAAAAGAAAAAGAATATCTTTAATTAACAAGACTTTTCCAATTCCTTTCCCTTTCCATATCCTATTGCTTCAACTTTACATCACAAGAAAAGGTGCTTGTCTACCCTAAAAGAAATCAATAAGGGTGGAATTTCATGACCTAGCTCCTTCCCATAAAATTTCAATCTCGAAGGCCTTTATCTCTCAACCATTTGGCTTAGAAGGGGGCAAGTGTTGAAAAGTGCTCTCTGAGCTCTCACCTACTACCTTTCTCTAGTTAAGTCTTAGATTAACTATCTATTTCTTGGAAGTAAAGGTTCGAAAGTGGTCACAAACATGTTACCAGAGTAGGTGTTTGAGGGAAGTTAAGAGAAAAGGGAGTGGTTAAAGGTACAAAGGTAATATTTTCTATGGTAGGGGGCTTCAAAGTTTAGCATTACTAAAAAAAGGGATGGAGTTAAATGTAACAACTAAAAGAGGGAAAATACATTACTTGGGATGGTAAAAGGAGGTAATGTAGGAAAAAAAATACCAAACAACTCTTAAAACCCAAAAGCCAACTCCATTTTAACTTTTCCTCTTAGTTAATTATCTCACTTTCATTAGTTTAGTAATTTAATTTAATTATTGTTTATGAATTCTTATTTTAGTTTAATTGGTTGAATATGATTAATAAATTTAATATTTATAGACCTTATAGGATTAATAACCTAATACTCTATGGTTATAACTTGCTATAATCAATTACATGCAAATGCAAATAGATTCAATCAAATTGGTACCATTTTTAGGGATAATTACATTACTATTTTTTTAATTCTAGATGTATTTTTCTTTAATTTTTTCTTCATTTGTTTCAAGTTGTTAGTATGAAATAGTATACCTAAGAGTGAAAACTTAGATGAACTACTTCTTGTTGACTTTGAAATTGGGTGGACCCATAAATAGAATAAAGCAAGAAGGAGAGACGCTGTAAATTAGCATAATATTGTTGTTGGTATGGGGAACAAAAAACACATAGGATTTGTATAAAGGACATTCAAATGTTGATGATTAGTGAAAGTTCCTTCTATATTAGGTCTAGTCAAAGGTAAGAAATTACAAGTTAAAACAAGTCTATCTCCATCTGCTACCGATATTAGTGGATCATCTGGGGAAGACATGATCATATTTATCAAAGAATTTTATTCTATGATCTAGACACTTCCACTGAATGGCCTTACAAAAGATGAGCTTAGATGAGATACTTTCTATATTACATGAGAGATCAAGTAAGAACCTATTTGCTATCAATCAAGGTGGATTCTTTTGAGGAGTGAGATCAAGTTTATGATGCCTTTATAATATAACTTTTCCCTCGTTATAATACCAATAAAATGAGACTGTAGGTTCAATTTTTTTCACAAAAGAGGGAGTAACATTCCACGAATCATATTAATAATATATAGCATTTCTTAGCCAGTGCCTACACATTTAGTACTCTTTCAAACTAATTATATAGTCCTTCTATGAAGGCCTTATACTAAGATGTCAAACTTTAGTTAACACTGTGGCTAAAGGGACCATCTCTACAAAAATAGTTGAGAAGGTTAAGGAGATCAATGAAACCTTGGCTAAAAAAATTGTCAACTGTAGTTGTAAGAGGAATGTTAAAAGCTTCGCTTTATAATGTTCAAACATCTTCAAACCTCGCATCACAAGTAACGGATCTTTTGAACCATATGAAGTTTTTAAATCAAGACACAAGTAATAAGAAGTTATTTTATCAATGTAGAATATATAGGCATTCTTCACATATATGTATGAATGTAGAGTAGACCTCAAATTACTATAAAGAGGCTAATCTCATAGCTACCTATAGAGAAAAATAAGCTATGAAAATTGACACCTTCTATAATACTTACAGTTTGAGGTGGAGGAATCGCCCAAATTTCTCGTGGAAGGAGTAAAGAATTTTTGTAGGCAGAATTATGAGATAATATAAGTTTCAACAATAAACTCAATTTTGACAACCACTATCGTCAGAGCATAATGAGATGGAAGAGATGATTAAGAAATACATGTCTTCCATTGATTCCAAATTAGATAACTTATACGGATTTGAAAAGTTGGTGCAATCAAATTATTAATCCATTCAAAACTTAGAGGTTTAAGTAATTTAATTAGTCAAGATGGTGAATGAAAAAGGTTAAGATAAGCTTTCTCGTAACACTGAGGTAAACTCTAATGATCAATTACTAGACTTTACATTTAGGAGAAACAAAAAGCTTGTGCTAAAATTGCTAAAGAGGAGGAAGTGAAAAAGTTAGGAAAGCTTAAGGAAAAGGATGAGAACAAGATGAATGTAAGAAAACTAACATCAATCTCATCTTCAACCAATGTTAGTCTTAAGCAAGACCTTAAACCCTTTGTCAAACTTTACGTGCCACCAATTATATACCTTTAAAGGTTAAAGAAGAAGGATGAAGATAAGTTTAATAAGTTCCTAAATATCTTCAAAAAGTTGCACATCAACATACCTTTTGTTAAAGAATTAGCTTAAACGAAGTAATATGCCAAGTTTTCAAAAGAGATAATCTCTAATAAAAATAAAATTAAGGAATATGTTATGGTGCCTTTAATCAAGGAGTGTTGTTAGACCTTGTTTTATTTGCTTGATTTGTTTAATTGGTTAGTTATGTTTTGAGTGCTTAATTGCTTAATTATGTTTGATTGATGGGTTTTTTTTTTATGTTAGAATTGGTCCTTTAATTAGAATTAGACTTTGTTGGGGAAGAATTAGAATTTAGTGACATTAGATTGGAACGTTAGGTGGAGTGTATTAATTGGAGGTTACATTAAATAGTTAATGTGGTAGGTTTGTATTAAATGATAAGAGTTAGCTTGGGGTTAGAATAGAACTAGATGGATTGAGTTTTAGTTAGAGACCAACTAAGGGCATAGTTGGAAGAGTCTAGTAAGTGAAGGGCAAAAAGGGAAAAACCAAGAGAAACTAAAAGACAAAAAGTAAGAGGAGAAGAGGAAGAAGTCGTGGAAGCTTGGTGAGAGGGAGAGAAAGTCGTGAGGGAGAGAGAAGGAAGAGAAGAAGAGAAGAAATTCAAAGGAGAAGAAGATATTTCATGGATTAGAGGAAGAAATCAAGTTTCTAAGGTAAGTTTTATCATTTTCTTCTTGATTGATGAAGAAATGGGTTAGGGTTTTGTGTTGGAGAAAAACTAGTGAGAGAAATTGTTGAGGAAGAAGATGATGAATAGTGATTTCATAGGGCTTTTGGATGTTTCTTCTAGGGTTTGAGTTTTCTAACCTAATGGAAGTATGAAAAGGTTAGATTGAAGCTTGGTTAAGGTTATGTAAATTTAGGGTTTTGGAAAGGGGAATTTCGAAAATTTGAAGAAGAATTGATGAATTGTTGGTTTTGTTTAGGCAATCAAGGGTCTTCTCAAGGGCAAGAGGAAAGAGGCCATTGAATTGGAAATTCGCAAGGTTATAAGGTGGGTAAAATATTTCTAGTTGATGTGTGATGTGGGCAATTGCATGATGTGTGGATTATGTGTTAAATGAATTGTTAAAGTGTTGATCTTGATGTGTACATATGCATGATAAATCAACTGAATTGAGATATTAACATGTTATGCATTATACATGCTTGACATTTTGATTATCATGCCATTTATTGACTTATGGCATTTTGAATATGAATGATTGATGAAAGCATGAATTTGAATGTGTTTGGGTAAGAGGAAACCGTTTCGTAGTTGCGTCGACGTTGACAAATTACCTTCTCCAGGCAGCCCGCTTGTGGCCCACGAGATCCGAAATGGACTCGTTTTGTTCACGATGCAAACTTTGGTTTCATCGTTTTGTTCACGGGACCCTCGAACCATTTGATGTGCATTTGCATTATAATGTGATAAATTGTGTTTCG
>JAOSBL010000212.1:39175037-39186179 GCA_027568915.1 Erythroxylum roraimae
CTAAGATCAGGACTTAGAATGCATTCTAATCTCGGTTGTATCATAATTCAACATGCTAAACTTCTGGGTTGGAAATGGATCGAGGTTCATAATTTAAGAGGTATACGAACTCCTTAATTTCAGTCACTGAAGAAACACAGGATGGACAAATAATTGTTACAAAGTAAACCCAGGAACACGAAGAAAGAGAAAAAAAAGGAGTGGCCAAATAGCGAGATTGCAGCTTTAACCTGGGATAAAGGCAGAAAAATTCGTGAAACAAGAAAATCTGGAGTCATCGGCTATCAAAATGCTCAATCCAAGTTACTCATCACAACAATTTCAAAAAAAAGTTACTCATCACAACTGATAATTGACAGCATATATCCACTATTCGTGAAGTGTTTCTAGAGCAGTATTAACTATTAAGTTAAAGTTAAAGACATCCAACACAGAGTAGAGAAATGACACATGTACATCATAAGTGACATTAAGACAAATCTCCTGTAAAAATTTAAACATCATAACTACTAAAATTAACAAAAACGATGAAAAGAACAAACTTTTCACATTCAGACACAATATTATATTTAGGTAATAAAAATAGTCTGAAGCCATGTCAAATCACGCTCTATAAAAATTGATTTTGTAGAATTATAAATCAGTAACATATACTATACAAACAAAAGCAAGCAATAGAGAATAAAATTAAGTCTTGAAACTATCAAACTTGCAGATATAATCTTCAAGAATTTGAAGTTTGTGATCCAAAACCTTTGACGAATTTTTTCAAGTTCCTTCGGATCTATCACCAAGACTTGAACACCCAATTGCATCTTCGTCTTCTGAAGATTGAAGTCAAGACATCAATAAGAATAACCCACAAGAAAACCTAGACACTAATCAACCTTCCATTTAATTTACTTAGTTACTAGTTTGGAAACGTGAGATACTCAAAATCAACCTTCCATAAGAAGAACAGGGTGAAGCCATTAAGTGAAATCACCACTAGATATGTAAAATAAAAGGATTCTATTGAATCTGTTTATACCAAAGGGATTTAAAGAAGAAAATAAATCCAACCAGTCGAAACTCCATATTCCCTTATATGGAGACATAAAAATTTATCACAGAAAAAAAATGCAACAAGAACAACCTAATAAGATCTAAGGAGATACCCACAACTTCTCTACGGAATCTTTTACTGTAAAGACAAGTAATAGTAAAACAAACACACAAAAAAAAGTAGAAGAAGGGATGTAATCTAAACGCTAACCAGCTAGAGTTGATGATGTCTCTCCAGTTAGGAAAAGCAACATTACGAGGCCCAGAGACATGAAATGCGTACGGGTGTGCTTCTTTGGCTTGGACCAGCACCACCTTGCTTTCCTCCGCGGCACTTGGATTAGCCATTTCGCTTTGGGCTTCGTCTTCTCTCGTGGTTGGCGGTGCTCCGTTGCTTTGCATTTGGCGTTTAAAGGAGCTGTAAAGATTTGTTGGTTGCGCCGTCTCCTCCACCTGTTCCCATTTAATTTACTTACCAAGATTGGAGGAGAGAAAGAGGACCTGAATTAGGGTTTAAAACAATTTAATACTTTCTAAGAGACAAAAAAAAATAACAAACGGAGCTAGGAGGAGGGACATCATCGGCGTGCGAGGCCCGGTAGATATGTAACTTGGAAGTTCTAACAAAAAGTTGAGACATGTATGTAGTGAATTTGTTTTGTTGTGCTTCAAGATGCTGCCTAGAGAGGAAGTCGCCGTCACCGTTGTCGTCATCGCCGCTCTCCGCTGACCCCACAACTAACTCAACTGGAGAGCTGAAAGCTGAGAGCAGAAGAAGAGCGTAAGCCTTGTGTTGCTTTTCGCTGCAGAGAGAAGGTAAAGAGAAGAAACCAGAGAAAAAACTAGAGAAGAAGAAACGTCAAGAACTAGAGAAGAAGAAACGTCAAGAGTATAAACCAGCTGGTGGGAAATGAAGGCGCGGGCGAAAATGTTTAATTTTAAACTGCCTTCTGCGACGTTTTGTTTAATAAAACATAGTGGTTTTTATTTCACGACGTTTTATTAATAAAACGTCGCAAAATATATTACAATTATGTGACGCTTTGTAAAAACGTCATAAAAAAATGAAATTTTTTGTGACGTTGTTTAAACGTCACAAAAAGTTTAAATATTTTGTGACGTTTTTTTTAAAAAACGTCGTAAATAATATATTATTCTTGTAGTGAATGTGCTATTGGCTTGGATGACTCATCACAACGGATAGAGAAAAGGGGGTCTTGGATGATGTAGCGGATAAGATCAAAATGGATGAACATCAACTCTAAGAGTTAAAGATCATATGGATGGATCATCTAAAGATAGGGGAGATCTTCATAGATATGGATAGATCATTCCTAGATAAATGTAATATTTATCCTAGCTTAATCCTATTAGATAGAGTCGTAATTGGATAAGGATGTCATTCTATTGATTAGTGTGATGTAATCTAATAAGGATAAGATGTGATCTTAGCTAATAGAGTTCTATTAGGATTCTAACTTAGTTATCTAGAAATACCAATAAATAGCTCATTTGAGCCTCTGTCTTCTCGGAGAGACAGAGAGACAGAGAGAGAGGTGAGAGAGCATTCATTTGTATACTTTGAAGGAAGTAATAAAAGTTGACATTTTCCGTATATCTTTCTTGTTAACGGAGCTAAGTAAGATTGTCGTGCAAAGGGGTTGTGGTGGATAAGTTGGTGCTTAAAGAAAACCTTTGTAATAATATGCATGCTTTGACAAGAAAAAAGGATAAAAGATGTGAGGGATACGGCAGGGTCCAATTCATTAACTCAATTCCTTTTTGGCTATTAAAGTCTTACCGTTCTCAACTTCTCCTCCTCGTGAAATGAAAAAGATTGATAACATTTATTTTGCTATAAATGGCTCAACATAATTCCAACAAACTTTAGTTTAGTTGTCACATTTTTTCCCTTATCAGTTCCATACAAATCAACTTAGGACCTCCATCTTTCTGTAACTTAATTTATCGAGAAAATGGGTCAGGAGAAAGAAAATGGAAATAGATGTGGCAGAGGTAGGCGTCAATTCGTTCATTCAACGTTGATGTGAGGCACGAAGTCGGTTCTTGCTCCAAGTTGTTGGAAGAACACAAATTTGACTACTACGACGAATTGCGTACGGCCATCTATTTGTTCTAAAGAATGCGTGTTAATGTAATGTTGTGTCTCAAATATTATATAATATCTTCCAAGAGACTCGTCAGGTACAGCCTCCTTTCACACTTGAGAAATTGACCAGAAAAGAGACTATTTGGGCTCTGAGGCCCTTATCACTTCCAAAATTGTGAACCCATAAGAAGATTGCCTCAGGTTACCAAGTCTGTAATGGCAGCCCACGCAATTGTGGCTAATCGAGTGGAAAGAAGCAGTAGACTTTCCGTTTCAATTCTTGTTCAATTTTGCATATTTGTAACCCAGAAGCATCGGACATATGTTTCATGTCGGATATGTGGTTATTGTATTTAATATAGAATTACCTCTTTTTCTAGAAAATTGAGGGAGGAGCAGAGATAAATTACAAGAGTTCAACTTTACGAATAATTAAACACACAGTTATTTTTATTGTTGTAAAGCTGAATAAGTTGAACAACAATGCTGATCTATTATGCACCGAGTGATTTTCGGATAATTTAAAGGGCAAACACGCTACATATTTGTCATATGATAAAACCTTTTCCACCTTTCTTTTTGTTTTTCTCGTGTGGATTTCAATTTTGTAATATTGACCTTGGACTTTTATTGTAGAAAGTAAGTAATAATTTATTCAATCAAAAGGTGGAAATTACAGCCAGTGTTGAGTTACTACTCATACATTTAGAGATTGTATAAACTCTAGCTAAATACACAACTTTTAGAACTTAGCATCAGCCTTTTTTATATCCTCAATTATTTTTTGATTCAATTAGAAGTGAAAGGTATCCGACATGATTGCCATTTTTAGCTTGAGGTAGAATTCAATTCAATTGTATCTCTTATAATCTTCTGATTTCCTAAAGATCTTCGTGTTTCTCATTCTCTAAATGAAATGAACTAATATAGCAAACCATCATAGAATACTCTTTGATCCCCTTTGCAATTCTAGCTCAGTCCATTTATTCATAACAAATAATCCATCCAGCTAAGATTTCTATCTTGAAGATTAAATATGCAGATGAATTTTCTCTGTAGTTGTCTTGTTTGACTACACCTGAAGAAAAGATGATCTATTATTTCATCTTCTATAGAACATATCTTATCTTTGGTACTTAACTTTTGCCCAGCTACTAACCAGAGTATAAACAAGTGCGCTTGGGAAAGTTCAGATACCCATATTAGCCTAGAGAGTGGGGAGTTGATGAGTGAACCAAATAGTAGCTATTTACAAGATTGAGCAATAAAGTTCTGTGAATTGTGTAGCCCTTATATAATCTCAGTGTCTAATCTAGTGAGTAAGTTGGCATTTGTTCCACAATTTGTCTGATTCCTCTGGTCGTATGAAATGGCTAATTCTAGTAATTATTTTGGATAAGCATTTGCACCTTAGTATCCCCTGGAATGGAGCGACTCAAAGTTGAAAAGTAGTAAGTGTAGCAAGAAGGCCTTAAGAGAATGCCAGTTATCATACTATAATTTTGTATTTTTCCCATCTCTAATATAATGCTTGATGTGAGAATGCGTGAATGACCTGGTGAGGAGGATTTGATGAAAGGTGTGGGATTGTGAGCTTTTCCGAGATATGGTCCATATTCTCCTTTATTTGATATGAAATGTGTGCATCCACTTCACCCAAAGACTCTCTTTATTCCAACAAATTTGCCATAAGCCTTTTAGCTAACAATATCTTGTTCATTCTACAGGTTGAATTGATCCATAATCCACCATTTTCTTTAGGAAGACTGATTGTTTTCTGCAAGTACACGGGTACGGGTCTCAAGTAGTATAATATAATATCGTCCCACAGGAAGTAATTGTGTAAGTACTAGGCTTGGATTACTCAATTAATTGGACTAAGCAGCTGTGTAAGAATGGGGATTTAAATTAAGAAAATTAACTATAAAAAAATAAAACCAATGCTAAACAAAGATGTGAATATCTCTAGGGATTAATCCGAATGGAATGTGGTAAACTTCAAGGAAGGTTCCACTTTTAGCGTTTTCTATGGACTTGAAGTAGATCAATTTATGAGGCGAATTCTGGTTGATAGAAAGTTGAGCCTAGAGTTTCTTAGATCTTTTTTCAAGGTATCAAAGGAGTATTATGCAATAATCCTAACCTACTATCGTAGCCTAGTAATCAAGCATAACCCATTAAGTTCTTTGCTAGCCTGGGTTTCCTCTCATAAATTTAGTCTATATCTAAATCTGAAATTTATAAGTTCCCTGTTTTGGATTTTCGTTATCAATTTTTACCTATCGATTCTTCAATTAACAACTAATGTCAAGTAATGGTTGGCCAAACACAATACCAGCAAAATTAATCTCAAAACAGAGAAATCAAAACCAAGAAACTCATACTTATAAATCAAGCCAAGATTCAATCCACAGAAACTAGCCAAAAGCTTCAGCCCTAACCTTGAAGCTTAGGGGAAGCTACTCACTGATGGTGGAATGAAGACCGTAGCAATTAAAATCAGTAAATAACATAAGAGAAACCAGATAATAAAACAGAGAATGAATAGCTTTGACTGTTTTGCGATGGAATTGAAATTCCGATGATTGTTTTGTGATGATTGAGAATGTTTATGAAATAAAGTGGACCCGATTTGATTATTGATTTCTCGCAAAATGTGTATATGTTTGTTTTTTCAAAAAAAAGTACTAAGTTTTGACTATTCGAGTGCTCTAGCATGTCATCCTCACAGGGCACGGACTCAGATATCCCTCAAGATGTTGAGAACGTGTCTTGCGAAAGTGAGGTGCTACATATGTGGTAACAAAGCCCATAATTACTATCTTATATGGGCATTTTCTAAAATATGTGTGTCAAGTTACATGCATTTCAGTCATATTATAGCATGTAGTAGTAACTGATCCTTAGTTTGAGTCGCATGAGTATGAGTCAAATGCATGAGCATTTATTAAGAGTCTAAGCGGATAGAAATAGTAAGAAAAATGATATGTTAGAATGTGAGAAAATGGAAGTTGTGGATATCTTGAAATAAGAAAAAGTTTATGGTTCGATATGACAAATAAAGATTCAGCATATTTGTATTGGTGGATGTATTATAGAATACGACATCAATGTTATACTGGGGTAATATATCCTTGAATGTGGGATAGATATGAATATATTGTTGTGGATTGGTAGAGGAAAATAGAGATATGGTAGAAATGGCAGGATGTAAAGTGTATAAACAAAGATAGATGAAAACAAAAATTTCTATAATCTAGAGAGGTTGAAATTGGGCTTAGAATGGTTTTTTGATTATCGTGATAAGAGTTAATGACTTAGTGTAAGAATATGTTAGTGGGATTGAAATCGAAATTTCAGGGTGATTATGCATCTATGATTTCGAATTAATTGTGAACATACATAGGTATGATGAAATAATGGGAATTGGAAGGTGAGACAATGATAACGATAGATGAAAACGTTGTCAAGGTTAAGTTGATTTGCCTGTGTGAGTGCACATCTGATAATGGGATCACCATGACAAGTGAAAATATTAAGCATATTTGTATTATATGTGTGGAGATGATATAAGAAGCAATCGGTGACTTATTGAATAATTTCTAGTCATAGTTCCTATAGTTTAAAGTCTAATATGAGTTAGAGTAAGACGTTAAAGTGCTTATAGTGATCAATTGGGAATGAATTGAGATTGTTAATGATATTACCATATATGATGAACTGAGGAAAAAGAAGAAGGACATGATCATGGAATAATCCCCATGATCAGGAACAGGCGCAAAAAGGGAAGTGTTATCTAGAATCAGATGAGATCAAGGTATTCTTAGCAGAAGCTACCAATTGGTGAGTTGTCCTAAATACGTCTCTAGATAAAGATGTAATGATTTTGATGGTATATATCAAGGTACTAGAGTAAATAATTTGCTTAGTGCTTCAATGAGCCTTATGAAAAAGGATGTTCTGATCATATCAGTTATGGCATAAAATGATCTTAAGGAGATAATATGAATAGTTGAAATTGATCTCCTTAAGGTACTAAGAATGGCTGACGAGTAATGGTGAAGACAGTTGATTTATAAAAAATTTCATGAGTGGTATTGATGAAAGCAGCAAGAAATCTTCTTTCCAAGAAGAATTTCCCTGAATTAGGCTAAGTTGATCAGATGATTCAATTTAAGAATAATCAATAAAGGAACAAATAAGGAATGAATATGTAATAAATCAAAAAGAGAATATTGGAGTCATATCCTTAGTGGAGACTCAAGCATAAGAGGTAAAATATGCTACTGAGAAGGTATGCATTTTGTTCAATGTAAAGTCTCCAACTATGAGATTGGATTATTGAATTTGAGGAGACATTAATTGCTAATATGAGGAGAATATAGTTCCACGTTATATTCTATGTAAATATGTTTGGGAGATACAACTTTGATATAATGAATGTGCTACAAACACAGGAAGTTAAGATTGCAAATAAATTGAAATGTGTGGAGAAACTAGTAAGAATGAACAGACGTTAGAACAAGTCAATATGAAATCAGAAGAAATAGAATGAATTGAGAAAATCATTTGAGAAGAAGAAGTCAATTCGGAAAACTGAAAATAACATGAGATAATACTACCTCATTGAGTAATTATATTCTTAAAGAATTAAAGAGAACTAATCATGGGCACAAGGAAATTTGGGTTATATCTATTGGAGTTAACGATGTCCCCGACAGTGTTATGGTATTGAAGATTAAAGTGATCCAAGCAAAATTGTATCAATTAGCGACTATGATCATAGATGATATTTTGAGTGTATTCGAAAAGTAAAGAGAACAATTTGAATACTTGAAGAAATCTTACATATCAAGAAGGTAGAAACAGTTATATGCCAAGTTTCATAAAAGTGAATCTTAGCTTGATCAAATAAATTGGGGGTGATATAGTATTTGAACATGGCACATTGGAAGACTCAAGGAAGATAGAGGTGACGATAAAGTGAGAAACTACAAGGAATATATGCAAGATTCGGAGTTCTTTAGAACTAGCTGTATGTTGGATACTACCCGAGACTATTAAAGGTTTTTACTGATCTTAGCTCTTTAACAAAAATGTCTGAGAAAAAAATGTGTAAATCATATGACGGATAAATGTAAAGAGAATTTTGAGGAAGTATAATATAAATGTTAATTATGCCATGGGATTTGGAGATTTCGTAGTATATAATGAAGTTCCCATCAAAGATTAAGATGCAAATTGTTGTAACATCATAAAGTGATTTTTGTATACATAGAGACAATTGAAGCCTCATAAGCTAAATTTTGATACATGATTTAGAATTTACTACAATAGTAATTGCGTTGAGAGCTTGGAGATATTATAGGTACAGTGAAACATTTCATATTTTATATGGATTATTACTTTATGAGGTAATTACTGAGTTTGGAAGAATTGAAAATGAGACTGCGACAATGGATAGTGTACAAATGAGTATTTTCTGGTAAAGCTAGTGTTACATCTGATGTATTGAATAGAAAATTCAATAATGGTATAGCACAAATTCAGATATTGAGGTTTCAAAAACCTAGTGCAATAAAGAGCATAGAATGTTGAGTTGAATAAGGGGCAAAATGAAGTGTTATTAGTTGCATTGAATTTAAGATCAGTTTCACATTAAAAGATTAGCAAGACCCAAATTGAGGATTCATAAATTAGAATCTTACTGCGAAGCTGAAAATGAATCCGGATTTTGAAATTTGAATAGGAAAAATGTTACTGTGTGATTGAAATAAGAAGGATGTGTACCCAATAAAAATGATTGAGCAAAGAGACTACTAGAGAAAGCAAGTACAACCTAAGCTATACATCCCAATAGGAACACGCCGAAACAACAATTAACGACTAAGGATGTAGAAACAAGCAACTAAATGATTGAATTGCAAACAGTCTTACATGTGGGAGATATGCTTAGAACTAATATTTTGGAGCTCATAGAAACATGAGGTCAATGTACAGTTTAAATGACTTTAAGTATAGCAATCATTATCATAGTGATATCATTAGAATATTGTATGAGGCGTAAAATGACAAAAAGAGTCGTTCGCTCTTACATTGAAATAAAGAGGGCCTAAAAATGGTTAAACGCCAAAATTGATTCGAGATACGGTTGATGAATGAAATGAATTTGTAATAGGAGTTAAATGATGCAAGTAAGATAAATGAAATTGGTGGATCAACATCAAGGTTATGGAACATAGTAAGATGGACATCAAAGTCGAGTGTATTAATACTAAAGAGATGTGAAGTATCAAGCGAAAGCTGGAATGTCTCTAAGAGTATCACCTTGCCAAGGTGTGCTCAAGTTAGGGAAAAGGATACGCTAAGCCTGATATGAAATGGTTTGTGTGGAATTATTATGAGTTAGTATTACAAATGAAAGATGTTTCATATTCACATAGAGTTACATGGATATGTTTAGGAAATATCATTATGATCCGCTATATGTGTTATTGATGCTGGAAGTGAAATTGTGGGTGATAGGAGATATATTGAGAAACAGTTAAGATAGCGTGATATCTGGAAAAAAAAATTAGACGATTGATTGAGTTCATTGACTATAGTCAATTGAAAGGAATTATTTGAGTGATGAAGTTAAATGGGAAACGGAGGAGTAATTGAGGAAACAATTTCCCTGCCTTCCTGATCAATCAAATAAGCATTATGAGGATGAAATTTATTAAGGAGGGGAGAATTGTAACATCTCGTTCTCATACTAAGGGTTAGAACCCTAAAATTTGGTACATGTAAGATCAAAGAGAGATTTAGAAAAATGCATTTCATGCTCATGTATAATATAGCATACACATACACACACACACACATGTATAGTGATTTTTGCACATGAAAATAATTGTTCATGTACTCATTTGACATTTTTCCTGGTATAATTGATCTATAAATGTGATTATATTTGGAATTGTGAGTTATATGTATTAAAAATTGAGTTGGAGTGTATATATAGTGAATTAGAAGTTTTGGCGAAATATGAGAATTTTTCTGGAAATTAAGGATATTTTGGGTTAAGAAAAATGCCAAGTGGTAGAACAATTGGTGAATAGTGATAGAAATAAATGTCAAATGGCAGCATAATTTTTAATATGTGGCATTAAGATTTAATGACTTATGTCATTGAAAATTGGGAGACAATTGGAGTAGAAATTGGGTGAGAAATAGACTAGAGATTAAATGATATTGCAAGGTGTTAATTTGATATTTTTTTGTGGTAAGTGTCATGACATGCGCCATGACACCCACCAAGCAAATGTTACTTTGCTTTTTAAACCCACCCCTACGTCATTTACATCTTGCAAGACCATCTTTATCCTTGTCTCTCACGAAATGCCCTAACTTTCTTCATCTTCTTCATGTGCTTTCTTCTTCACCCGCGACATTCACTCCCACCCTCATCATGTTGACTTTAGTTCAACTCTTTCATCTTGATTCTTCAAGATTCATTGCCTCCCTCTTCTTGTTGCTAAAAGACCCAACCTATTCCACCTCAAAAAGGTGAAGATCGTGTATGTGGAGGAGCTAGGGTTTCTTGGTGACTTGAGGGAGTTTTGGAGCTAAACATGTAAGTAAACTTTGTTTTTCATGGGTTGTCTTAATAGAAGCATATTTGATGATAGTTTGTAACATCCCGGTACCTAGGGGAAGGGTAGAATAGTAATTGTAAGTGGACAGCGAGAGTTTAGAAATGTAATTGCATGTTCATGCATTGTGTGACATATACATACTTGCGAAAAATGAATTGTTGCACATGAAAATAATTGTACATGCATTCATTGACTTTCCCGGTATAATTGGTAAAATGTGTGATTATTTTGAGAAATGTGGGTTCTTGATCTTGAAAATTTATTTGGAAAATGAAATTGTTGATTTGTCATTTTTGGAGAATTTTAGGAAATTTTTCTGAAATTTTTCGGGATAAATTTTGGACCAGA
>JAOSBL010000212.1:39186279-39198804 GCA_027568915.1 Erythroxylum roraimae
AACGAAAAAGTTTACACAATTCAACCCCCCTTCTTGTGTGTTGATTATCATTATACTAAATTGTGATTAACTTCACAAACAACATAAGAGAAACCAGATAATAAAGCAGAGAATCAATAGGCTTTTGGGATCCTTGTCTCCCCTAGTGCGTGCGTCTGCCTCTCGCTGGTGCTTACGTGCGTTTCTTCTCTTTGTTTTTGTGTTGCGCGTTCTTGCTCCTTCGCTGTGCGTCCCTCTCTGCGTTGCTGCGTGCATCGTTCCTCCTGCATTGGTTGCATCTCGCATGTGTCGTTCCTCCTGTGTTGGTTGCGTCTCGCGTGTGTTGTTCCTCCCCTGTGCGTGCGTCATTTTGGTGGTGTGCCCCTGGTGCGTCCGTGTGGTTCGTCCCAGCTGCGCCTCGTTTGTTTCTGCGTCTGCGTTGAGTCTTGGTTCTACATGGTTTGCCCCCTCCTGCATGCGTCGGCCTTCTCTTCTCTAACCCTTTTAGAGCTGCTGCATCCCCCTCACTGTTTTCGTGATGTGACCCTTTTTCTCTCCCCTCTAGTGAAATTAAAACCTCCCCATAAAACCTAGCACCTAATGCTTTTTTTCCTTTTCTGATTGCCGTTTTTTTCCTTTTTGTATTGTCGTTTAATGCTTCTGCTTAGGATTGTTTCAGCCCTCCTTTACTGCGTCGTTTTACCTTGGACTCTCCTTCCTTTATTCAATTGTTATTGTGGTCCTTTTCATTTAAAGTCAAGTGTATTTCCTACAAATTAAACAGGAACCACTATAAATGCAGATTCAGATAAACTAAACAAATTAGTAGGTAAAATATGTATAAAACCTAATGACTGTATGCAGAAACTAAGGGAAATTGCCACTCATTCCAATGAGAAAATGCATTCAACAAAGACATATAACACCCCCCTAGACTTTGGATATCTTTCTACCGTTTGCATTTAATCCATGCGACATGAAATCTCTTATACTTCTATCAATTTCTTCAAAAAAAAACCTTTAGGGATTGCCAAATGTGACAACCAATAGATATGTAGATTGTGAAAAATAGAAATGGCTAGCTGCAACCTAACACCATAAGATAGAAATATGTTGCTCCAGTTTGTAATTCTTTTCTGAACTTTATCAATGAATGATTTACATTCAGCTTCCTTGTGGGGATAGGAACTCCCAAATAGTTGAGCGGTAATTGGTGAATGGTAAGTCCTGCTCCTATAATCATACTTAATGCATCTCCACTTTGCTTAGAAAGATAAGCAGAACTCTTTTGTGGGTTAAATTTTAGCTCTGATACTTCCTGAAATCTCTACAATGAGGTTAAGATTGCTCCAATTGAAATAATATCATTAGCACATAGCATGAGCAGATCATCTGCAAAAGAAAGCTGACAAATATTAAGCTCTCTACATCTATAATGAAACCTAAAGCATGTGCTGTCTGAATTACATATCTGTGTCCTTCTTTGAAGAACTTCTATAGCGATAGCAAATCACCCTGCCTTAATCCCCTCGCTACCTTAATCCACTAGGTCCATTAAACCATATGAACTAGTATTTCTTTTATAGGGTTTGTCTTTATGAAAATTAATATGAACAAAAAATTGAGGTAGCTACCTTGAACATTAATCATGACTGATGAAGAAAAGGAATGTATTAAGGACCCAAAAGTAGGTCCGCCGACTTTCTCTCTTCATGTATTATCATTATCAGCCCTTCAAGAGTAGCTCTCTCCTGTGAGAAGTCTCTTCCTTTCTTTCCTTTCTCAAATCCTTGGACATTAATCAGACGGCATTAATGAGATCCTTCCATCATGCAAAACCATATGGCAAAGCTCATATCCTTTCATTTATACTACAAAAGTCAAATACAATGCTACACCGTATGATAATATTGCATGACGTATCGTACTACTGGTACTTGACATAGATAGATATAATATGGATTTACAAAAAAAATCTAAAAATAAATGGCGCCCTTCAGTTAACGAATGAATTATATATGAAGGAAGAGTTTCACTTGCTATTCTCCTTGCCTGAAATTGCTTTCTGAGGAAAGCATAAAAGGACAACCAAGCACTGAGGCATCAGTGACCGAATTTCAACCCATATGTTGTCAAATATTGTGGGATAACGCATAGGTGGGGGCCAATGACCAAAAGAATGTTTCATCAAAGAGGGTCAAGTTCCATGTCAACGCCACCAGAGTAGGGATGACTAATTTGGTGGACGAGACATAAGCCCACTAGTCAAATTGTTTAATTTAACTTGGAAATGTATTATATTATCATCATTGCTGAAACGAAAGTCCTTTATGGTTGAATTTGAGTGGTACAATTTTCAATACCATGTGTTCAAACAAGTCAATGAAAAGAAATATTGGTCTTGCTTTGGTTCTGTATCAAAAAATATATATTTTCTAAAAGCATGGGTCTAAACTTGAGCTTAATGATGAAGTGTTAGAGGAAGGTTGGTGAGGATAACAAGTATATAGACAAGTTAAGGAAGGGAATGTTTTCACAATCAATTGTTAATTAGAACGAGAGCTATCACATCCTGAGAGCTGCTTAAATTAATCCTTTGGTTTTGTTGTTATCAATAGACAACTTTTTAAGCCACTAGCAGATCTTACTAGAATAAGAAACTATAGATCAATTATCTATTTTAATGTTCTTATTGAATTTTTTTAATTCTTAATTTGAGTTTTACATCCATGCCCTTCATTGTCTTTCATGAGTAGTCAACTTTTAAAAGTTCGGGAAATTGTCTTTTGGCTATTATACAGATTTAGGGTAACGCATGATCACGAAGTGGAACCTTAGCTGGTATATTAGGGTGGTTAGAGCGGCAATATAGTAATATTTTTTTTGGTTACACTTATTTAACATTAAAAAAAAAGGAAAGAGAAAAAAGAAAGAAGAAGATGGCAATAATGATAACAGAAAGCATGTAAAGAGAAGATTAGAGAATTCATGTATAAACAGAAGAATATATATAGTACATAATTTTCTTATCCCTGTCTTGCCATAAATTGCCAGTTGTTAAGGTTTTACATAGGTCTTTCCTTAATTACGTATTTTATGGTTTCTCAGCATTAAAGAAAAAGTATATATGTTTCACTTTAGCCTCTTAATTATAAGGATTGCAAGCACCAAATCTCGCTTCATTGACTGCTTGCAACCAGTATTTTTCTGCTAGCTCTAAACTAATAATGAAAATTATGTTTTTGGTCATCGAATATGAAATAATCCCCGTTAGCAAAGTCAGACTGAAAGGTTGTCCTAATTTAAACATTTGTTACATTATTAAATTTATTATTTAAAATGTAAAAATTTCAAAAGTAAATCAAGTCGAATTTCATAAATTTTGAGATTGACCTATTCTTATATAGGATAGATTTTAATGATGACATAGTTCAACTTGTATTTTAGGGTTCTGTTTATCTTGGACTTAAGTTTTATAAGTAATACGAGATCATAATATTTTATCTCATGGATGATCCTTAGTTTTCTTCAACACATTAGTTTCTACGTTTTTAAATAAAACACCTATCACTTTTTGTTCGATTAACATGCCTATCGTTTTCAGTCATTACCATACCTCGCAAAATTTCTTCACCTCTGCAGAGTAAGGGAGGAGAAAAGAAATATCTATATACGGACTACAGTCATACATAACATGATTGTGTTTTTATGAACAACAACATGAATCGACTTAAATCTGAAACCCCAATTGGTTAAAATCCCTAGTCATAGGCTCTCAATTAGGACCATCCAATTTGCACTCTCAGATTTTCCCTTCCCTTAGTCAATCCCTCAAATTATGCCGGTTGAGTACCAGTCTTGCATTTACACATCACACATGGTTTAGAATTTGTTGACTTATAGTATAGCAAAACCTACAAAGCTCACGCATCGGATGACTTCTACAAGAATATATCAAACAGAAACAACATCAATTATCAAAGTCAAAAAAATTTTATTGTATTGTACGTACCTCTCAATTAAAGTAAGTACATTCATTTAGAGATATTTGTAGACGAAAGTAAACCAACCCATTATGACATACACGTGTATGATTTAATGTTAAAGGTTTGTGGTTGACTTGGAGAGGGGAAAAATTAACAGAAGGAAAAATATTGATGAGTATTGAGAGTCTAACGAGAGGAGCGTGTGGCAGGATTTGATAGAAACACATACAAAGGAAGCACTTTCGTGTTTATTTATATAATATATCAAACTTCCTTTTCTCCGTAGCTGTGTGTGACACACACCGTCAAATGGTACCCCACATGCTCTGCTTCTACTTCATTGAACTTGCGGGTATGGTTAGTATACTTATTCATCCCGATCTATTCGGTGCTTTGTCCCCTGTCTATCACCTCTCTCTCTTACACATATGCACACACATGGAGGTCACTACCTCGTGTCCAGATCTGAGTAAGGTTGTCGAGCTTGTCAGCTTTCACACTAACTACGCTGAGAGCATTATGACATCATTTTGATGAAACAATGATTTTGACATAAAATTCGGAATTTGGGAATTGGGGTCCGAACACTAATCTCCCAATTTGGTTGTCTTAGTCGGCTTTTTCTGCTTTAATTTCTCATTTTATAGCTTATATATATAAATTATATATATATATTCATATTAGGCTTTTTCTGCTCTAATTTCTCATTTTATAGCTTAGATATATATATCTTGATGATTATATAACGTTAGTGGAATGTGAATACACTTATTTTAACTATTTACGATTGTTTTTCGGATATCACAGTGTTGATAATAGTTCAAATTCTGATATGTAAGGCGAAATTGATTTTCTCTGCATTCTAAAGAATCTTGAAATCAATAATTTTCACATGCCTGAATTCAACGAAGAAGACATGATACCTTATTTGCATAGAAAATAAATTTAGTTTCTCTCCCCTTCTTCCTTTCTTTTCTCTGTACACTCTATCAGATGAATGTTTTAAGTTAAGTTGTTCTAAAAAACGTATATAAGAGGGTATAGAGAGGACCAATTTTATGTGTACTTTTCTTTTAATTTGATACGTCAATCAAGTATCAATATATCATTAATTAACATATGAGATTTTTCTATATCAATAATTTCACTAATAATATCATATTAAGTTGTTATATCTGAATGGGAAGTTACTAGCCTCAATCCTTAAGTTTTAGGCCATTTGGAAAATTTTCTTATGGCAACTTCCAAGAGTCTCCCACTTAGTCTAAAATTGGATGAAACTAATGCATAAGTATAATGTATTTACAATTAAGCGCCAAAACTCATCCTAAAAAATATTATAATTATCTAAATATGATAAAACACTAAATGTGGATATGACAGTTGTATATTTATTACATAGCATACTCTGTTCCATATACCACAAACACCAGTGTTTTACCATACTAGACCTATAAATGACACATAAATTTCATTATGGTCCATAGTAACGTTTCTAGTAAATTCAAATTATGACATGTCATAATACAATTATGTGCACATTATAACTAGAAACAATAAATGGTGTGTATCCGAAATATATCAATGAGCTCAAAATGTCAACTTCATTAGATACATCACTCAAAAGGAAAACCAAGTCCCATTATTTGTACATGTTCTTTAAATGTCTTTGGTTGTAAACCTTTAGTCAACGGATCTGCTATCGTGAGATCTGTTCTAATATGTTCAATAGACACTATTTGTTTCTAAACCTCCTCCTTAACGACAAAATACTTTAGCTCTATATGTTTGGCACCTCTTGAGTATTTGTCATTTTTGGAAAAGAACACTACTATAGAATTATCACAATAAATTTTCAGCGGCTTAGTAATGGTGTCGATAACCCCAAGTTCTGAAATAAAGTTTTGCAACCATAATGCATGTATTGTGGCTTCAAAACATGACATAAATTATACTTCTATGGTGGATGAGGCAATGACATATTGTTTAGCACTTTTCCATAGTATTGCTCTTTCGGCAAGAAAGAAAAAATAACCATAAGTTGACTTTTTGTTGTCAATGCATCTAACAAAATCTGAATCTGAGTGTTCAATCGCTTCCAAATGATTAGATCTTTTATACATGAGCATGTAATTCTTTGTTCCTTGAAGATATCTTAAAACTTTCTTTGTAGGTTTCCAATTTTCAATTCCAGGGTTACTTTGATACCTGCCTAGCATGCCAACTGAAAAACTAATATCTGGTCTTGTACAAGTTTGCGCATACATTAGACTTCCTAAAATAGAAGCACAAGGAATTGATTCCATTTGCTTTTGCTCTATATCATTTTGCGAACATTGCATAAGATTAAATTTATCTTCTTTTTGAACCGGAACAGTTCTAGAAGAACATTTTTGCATATTAAACCTCTCAAGAATTCTTTCAATATAGGCTTTTTGAGACAATCGCAATAGTCCTTATGATCTATCACGAAATATTTCAATTCCTATCACATAGGATGCCTCTCCCATATCTTTCATTTCAAAATTCTTTGAGGGATAATCTTTTGTCTCACGCATAATACCTAAATCATTAGTCGCAAGCAAGACATCTTCAACATATAAGACTAAAAATAAAATTATGCTCCCACTGATCTTTTGGTATATACAACGATCAACAATATTTTCTTTGAAACCGAAAGAGGTGATGGTATCATTAAACTTAATATACCATTGCCTAGAAGCCAATTTGAGTCCATATATTGATTTCTTAAGTTTACACAACATATGACCTTTTCCTTCAATTGAAAATCCTTCGGTTAATCCATATAAACTTCCTCTTTAAGATTTCCATTCAAACAGGCTATTTTCACATCCATTTGGTGTAACTTCAAATTAAAATGAGCTACTAGTGCCATAATAATACGCAATGAGTCTTTCTTTGAGACAGGTGAAAATGTCTCTTTATAATTAATGTCATCCTTTTGAGTATATCCTTTAGCAACAAGTCCAGCCTTATATCATTCAATATTGCCATTCGAGTCAAGTTTGGTCTTGAAAACCCATTTACACCTAACTCGTTTGGAACCTTATGGCAATTCAACGACATCCCAGACTTTGTTATCATTCATAGATTTTAACTCTTCCTTCATGACATCAATCCACTTTTCTAACTCAACACATTCTATGGTTTGTGAAAATGAATCCAGATCTTTATTAATGCCAATATCAAGATATGATTCTTACAAATAAACTTCATAGTCACTTGATGTTGGACACCCCGCCCTCGTGAGTAATGGGCTCGACATCCTAAGTGACATCTGAACGCGTATCACATAAGGGTGACGTGCCCCCACTAGGACAAACATTAAAACTATACATTGTTCCTATTTTTGAACCAAATTTGGGAAAAGCCCAAAATTGTATTTCAATTCTGCTTGTTCAGAACGTACGACGCTCTATGTCTCTAGTTTATTTAGAGACAAGAATTATCGCATTTGGAGATCCCATAAAAAAAGTTATGGCTACTACCTTGTAGGGTTATTTCAATAAACCCTTATTAGCTAAAATTTTATTATGGAGGGATAGAAAAAGGCACTAGGAATCTATTGCTCCAAGAATCACTTCATTTGGAGGTCAGATGATGAAGTTATGGCAAAAAGAATTAAGTATGACAAAATTGTTAATAATATTGCCCCTGTCTTGGGGCAATTAGCATAATTGTCCTTAGAGATAGCAGATTAGGATAATCTTAGGACGCCTTGATAGAAGACTTCGAGATCTACAACTTTCATGTAGATATTGAAGACAGATTCTATCGTTTGAAGGGTCAAATATGGAGCAGACGATAGCAAGAAGGCAGACAAAGCAAAAACAGATGAATCAAAAAGGCAGACGAAACAAGAGGCAAACGGATGCGGAAAGCAGACGAATGCAAGAAGCAGATGAA
The DNA here is from genome assembly GCA_027568915.1 of Erythroxylum roraimae. Classification (NCBI taxonomy): domain Eukaryota; kingdom Viridiplantae; phylum Streptophyta; class Magnoliopsida; order Malpighiales; family Erythroxylaceae; genus Erythroxylum; species Erythroxylum roraimae. The sequence continues at coordinate 39,194,172 of JAOSBL010000212.1, forward strand.
TGCAGACTCAGACGATAACATAAGGCAGATGAATGCGGGAAGTAGACGAATACAGACGCAGACGATAGCATGAGGCAGACGAATGCAAGAAGCAGACAAATGCGAGAGCAGACGATAGCATGGTCAACTTAAGACGAAGCAAAGTCAACTTAAGAAGATGCAATGCTTAAAACGAATATGGTCAACTTAAGACGAAGAAAAGTCAACTTAAGACGATGCAACACTTAAGACGAATACGGTCAACTTAAGACGAAGCAAAGTCAACTTAAGAAGATGCAACGCTTAAGACAAATACGGTCAACTTAAGATGAAGCAAAGTTAACTTAAGATGATGCAACGCTTAAGACGAAGCATCCTTACAGATGATATGATGTCATCATAGACGATACGTCTTTACAGACGATACATCTTTACAGGAAAATCATCCCTACAGATTATATGACGTCATTACAGACGATGTGACGTCATCACAGACGATATCACTTGATGCTCCTAAGCAATTCCCCTTCTAAGGACCCTAACTTTTGAACATCTGGTCAAAAGTTTCCTACTATATACCATTGGAAAGCTAAGAGAAAGACCTATAACTTTCCAGAAGGCACATTTGCCTATTTCTACCTAGATTAATCTAGATCTTTCTCTGGAGTCCGAACACTAGCTTTTGCCTTATGCAAACTAAACGATGAAATGTATTAACTTGAAAGAAAATCATGATCCAAATGCAAATCTTATTTCATTGACATAAAAAGGCAAGAGTTTTTACAAAGCTTTAGAAGGCATTTCAAGTCGCAATTACATTTATGTCTCAAAATCCCCAAAATATAAAAATTACATAAATCATGAGTTGCTCAAAATGCAACTAAAGCCTTGCTTTACAGAATTTACTTCAAATACGAAATATTTCAAAAGCGGAGTGATGCCTTGGCTATTGACTACTCGATCTCTTGCTCATCACCTGCTTATGGGGAGTAAAATAGGGGGTGAGCTTAAAGTCTGTGGGTAACAATTTTATAACTAGTAACAAGCAAAACCATTTAGAAAGTCATTTTCATGCAGAAATTCATGTTTATGCAAAATGAGTATGCATCATTTATATCAGCTTATTTTGAAAATATAGCATATCAAAACGTCATGAGCACATAAGCACAACAAAATGGTCTGGGTAAGTCCATAAATATGACGCACTACACATTTCTACATAATGGTCATGTGTAGCCGTAAACGTGAGGGAGTCTATGAAGGAGCTCCGTGCCACTAACGGGCAGGAGAGAGAAGCCTATAACTTGGTCAACGTGCACGTGACAATTCTTGAGGGACTACCATAAACTCACATAACACATATTTCATGAACTTGTAAGCTTGTTGTCCAAAATGTCACATCTTCCAAAACTTGCTTTTCATGCACTTGCTATATCTTGAAAACCCTTTCCGAAAATATGATTTCATGAACATGTATCTTTTCAAAGAATCATTTTCAAAAGCTTTTCATTAATCATGAAAACAATTTATGCAGCAATCATATAGCACCATCTTACAACATTTAAAAGGAAATAAATGCATATGAATAAGGTAGTTGAAAAAAATCATTTCTTGAAAGAATCTTTAGTGACTCAGTACTTAATTATAAAAGTGAAACCCACCTTAAATTTTTCCTTGCTTATAACTTGGCTTAAGGATGTCTCTCCTCTTGCTCCTCTCGTCTTTCTTGAATTTCTTGAACATGGATAAAATTCTCAAATCAATAGGAATTCCAACTAAGGACTCAAAGAAAAACATGCTTAAAAATTGATCCTAGAATACTTAAACCTATGCATTTCCTAAGCCTCATGAACCAAAGCCCTTCCAAAATCTAAAGCATTAAAAATACTGTTACCTTAAATCTTCACCACTTGAAGAGTTTCTTGGATCAAAAGAAAACTCTTGTTTTCCTCTACCTTTTTCCCTTCTTGCACAACCTCAAAGCATCACTCTCCTCTTTCTCTTCTTTTTCTCTCAACCACCGAAACCTCTCTTCTCTCTCTTCCTATTCACGGTTTTGCTTCTTCAATGCAATCCAAACCTTCTTCTTCTCCTTTTTACCCTTAATGACTGTACAATGTCCATTTTGCCCTTCCTTCAAAGCCGTAAGGTTTCTAACTTATATGACTTACCAAATTCGCCCTTACACACTCTTAAAACTTTAATACTTCAATTCCCTTAACTTATGTCATATCATCTTCCCACATTAACATGCTAATAAATCCTGAAAACCTCAACATTGATTTAAAACATGCCTAATAGTAATAATAATAATAATTCGGGGGCCAACACTTGAAATAACTGATTCCTTGTTCTTTGAGATCTTCTCAAAGGTATTTCTTGTGAGTTAGTTTCTTTAAGGGATATTTCATCTTTCAAATATTGTTCATTGTTTTCAATACGTTCTTCAACAATTGGAACAATAATGAACGAAGGAACACTTACATATAAAGGAACATTTATCTTTACTTCCTTTATATCCACAGTTTGTTGTTCCTCACTCCCATTAACTTCACCACTCTTAATAAATTTTTCAATACTAGTTTCCATTATTGTTGGACTATGGTTTGGACAATAAAATATATACCCTTTATATTTCTAGATACCTAATAAAGTAACCACTAATAGTTTGAGAATCTAACTTTCTTTCATATGGATTATAAACTCTTGCTTCTATTGGGTAACCCCAAACATGCAGGTGCCTTAAATTAGGTTTCCTATTTGTCTATAACTCAAAAGGAGTTTCGGGAACTGCCTTACTAGGAAACCTGTTCAACAGGTACATGTTTGTTTATAGCGTATACATCCACAAGAATTTAGGTAATGATGAGTTACTCATCATGCTCCTAACGATATCCATCAACGTTTTCTTACGCCTTGCTGCCATACCAATTTGTTGATGTGTGAATGGCATAGTGTATTGTGCACATATGTCATGTCTTTCAAGAATTTTAGCAAATGGACCTAGACATTGTCCTATTTCGTCATATTTTCCATACTATTCACAACCTCTATCAGATCTTATGATGTTCACTTTCTTGTCTAATTGCATTTCAACCTCATTAATGTATACTTCTAAAGCATTCATTGCTTGAGAATTTTCTTTAAGCAAATAGACATACCCATAATATGAAAAATCATCAATCACTATAAGAAAATCATAAATTATCGACGGAAAATTACCAACGAAACAAATACCATAGCTAATTAGAGACGAAAAATCAATATTCGTTGGTAACATTTTCGTGAAAAATGCCATTTGCCGACGAACAAAATTTCTATAGGTAATGGTGGAGGGAAAATATCTAGGAAAATTTTTGATGGAATATAGCGACGAAAAAATCATACTTATGAATTTCTAATGGTATAACCGCTCCGTTGATAAATTTACGCAGAAATGCTTGGTTCAATAATCAAGCATTGGGGTTTACCGACGGTAATATATTCCATCGGTGATGTTCCAATAGTCAGGGCACTCTGTTGTTAGCTTTAGCTTAATCATTTTAAATAAATCGAAAATGACTTCATTTGGTAAACCAAATGAAGTCATTTTCATTCGAGGCTAAACCCATCCCGAACCTTCCCCCCTCATTTTCTCCTATGTGTTTTCTTCGTCCCTCATCGTCGTCGCTTATCCTTTTCTCCTCGCCGTCGCTCACCCATCGCGTGTAATCGTCATCATCTTCCTTTAATCATCGGTTGAGGTAATATTTTATTCTTTGATTGTTTTTTACGACATCGTTGAGTTTTGTTTGTTACTATGTTTTGTGTACTGCTTTAATTGTCATTGTCTTCTTTTCTTTATTTTGGTTGTCTTCTTTTGTTGTCAGCTCACTCTAGCTCTGTCATCTTCTTCCTTCACGCGCTTCAGTGACTTCTTCTGCGTGTCGGTTGAGGTAAGTGGGTTTTGTTATTTACTAGGTTTTTGTGTACTTAGTTTAATTTGGGTATTTGTTTGTGGTTTGAACCTCCCTTTTGAACTTGCTGCATTTTTAATATAAATGGCCTGCACTAACCGAAACTTGTTTGTAGTATGAACTTCGTTTTGTGGCTTTAAATTTTAAGTATTGTTAATCTAAATTTTATGTGTTGTTAATATAAATTATTAGTTTTAAATTTTAAGTATTGTTAATCTCTATCATTAATACATTTTCTTTTTGGTTGTATTTGGTTGTTACATTTTTAAAGTTTGAGTTTATTAATGAAGTAATATAGGATGGGTTTGAATTATAGTTTCAAATATCTGAATTTTGTCAATGGGTTATTTCATTGATACTCTCTTAATTGATTAGGTTCTCTTTACTTTTCATGTTCTCACCCCATTTTTTGTTGGATTTTTCCCTATTTTTCTTTACGTATATTTGTTTTATGATGGGATTGATAAATGAATGATTTTAGGAGTTTTGAATAACTTTAATATAGGATATTGGTTGAGTTGTCTTGCAAATAACATTATGGATTGAGGACTGTGGTTTTGTTTATGTATCAATATAGGAGGGGTTTGAATGTTAAACAGATATACTATGATATTACTATATCTTTAGAGGTTCATATGATCAATTAGTAACTTCATATATGAAGCATTTTAACATTTTTATAGTTGCTAAACTGCCAT
>JAOSBL010000212.1:39210843-39224386 GCA_027568915.1 Erythroxylum roraimae
ATTATTATGATGCCATGTGGTGTATAGCGTTGTTTGTTCGTAGTTCTCTCTTATCGTAGGATATGTACCGGAATGACTTGCGGGCGTCTCGGTGTGTACCCTACGATAAGGGGGCGCTACAGCACATCACATTGGATATTCTTAGTAAGCTCATCCATATCTATTGCAAACAAGAAGTGACTTAACGAGAATCTTTATTATAACCCAATATTAGTAGAAACTTTTAAGACAAATGGACAATAAATAATTAAATTATTTTTTTGTATTATGTACACTCGAACAAGAATTAATAACAAAAATAAACAAGCCTGAGAGAATATACATAACAAACGCTAGGTAATCAATACAAATAAAAAGATATTTTATGTAATCGATTAGATTTAATTGAACAATTATAAAACATGATAAAAATATGTTCTTACATATATAAGTTCCCTTCGACAATCTTCACTCTTGGATAATGAGTGACAAAATTTGCCTTAATAAGTAAATTTTCTCGAAACAGTTGTTTATAAATTTTATAAATAGTCTTCAATCTCATCTTGTGACAAAAATATAAGGAAATCGCAAAATTTCCTCGAAAAATTATTAATAACTTTCAGTAATGAAAAAATATTCAAAAAAATCAGTAAATTTAAAATAACGACTTTATCTTCAAAAATTCCCTCTAATATATTATAATTTTTATGAACTTCAATTAAATTTTTTTGGATAAATCACCTAAAAAGCAATTTGGTTCTACTTCTGTCTTTCTGTTGTGGTTTTAGTTTTAGTTTTAGTTTTTTTTTTAGTTTCTATTGTTATTAAAAAAATAAAAACTTGTTTGATTGAAATTTTTAATATGAAAACTGAAAATAAAAATTTGTTTGGATGAAATTTGTAACAAAAAAAAATATGGAATATTTGATTTGGCCCATTTAAAACTAATAATAGAGTGCTTCGTGCGTCATCATCGACTCTACTTTCGTCTTTGTATCCTCCATTTTTCAAGTACAAATTTCTTCCGCTTCTCAATGGTTTGGAAAATTTTTAACAGAAAGTAATTGTCTTTTTGATTTTATATGAATTGTTGTAGTTTGTTCTGTCAAACATGGGTGCTTTGTTTGCATTTCTTTTCTTTTTCATACCAACTTGTGTGATTAATTGTTATGTGAAGGATCGCATACGTAGCGGAAATAAAAATTGCAATCCTGTATTCATTTATCGCGTTTAACAAACATACTAATAGTAAGAACATGTAAAAATAAATACGTGAAATTTGTGAGGAAAATTTGAGAATTTTGTTTTTAAAAAAATAAGTTTATCTATTCTAAGTTTCTCAAAGAAAGCCCTTTCATTCTTATTGTTATTCTTTGCTAAATAATTCTCATTACTATTTATTTAGGGCTTACATTAGTAGATTTTCATGTGGCATGGCAAATTTGAGTGAAATTACCTAAATATGCCATATATTAATGTGTGAATCTGAGTTGATATTTATGTGCTTGTCATTTCATATGGTTGATGATATGCCGTGTCATGTATGTTTTTTTTTGTTAAGAGAGTTAATAGAAAGGATTTAAATTAGAAAAAGTTAATATTATAAAATTAAAAAATAAAATGAAATGAAAATTATTTATCAAAAAAGACAAAATATTATTATCTATCATTGTCAAGGTAAGATTTGACATAAACTCATTTTACAACTATAGAATTTCCTTTTTTTCTTTCTTTCTTTTGGGTTGTCTCAATAGGATAGGCATAAGGGGGATACGATTTCACAAACAAATACGTACTTACCTCAACGAATGGAGATAATTGAGTTTAGATTACGTGATTAAATGAGGATAAAAGCCTCAAATTGCCATACTTGAAAGAGGATGAAGGCTGTTGATAACTAGTTCAAGGACAATTAACTCTACAACTTACAAAAGAAAAAGATAACATAATTTTCCAAACAGTTAAAGAAGACAGTGCAGCCGACTAATAGAACTGCAAACCTAGTAAAGTAAAAGAGTTTAATTATGGGATTCTCGTGTCAAGTTGGCTGAAGATTGAAGATTGAAGATTGATGGTGGGACGTTAATGTGTGGAAATGGTTCTCTTACTAGTTAATAGCTCCTATTTAATCATTAAACGTTTGAAGACGATGGACATTAATTAAACTAGAATTAGATTAAAGAGTAATTAATTAATTGGCAAGTCATTTTCCGGGCTCTGACTTCGAGGAATAGGAAGAAATTGGCAGGTGGACCCATATGTCGACGCACGCGTGCACGCCGCGTGGACCCCACCCTGGTTGACCTGTCTCGGCATTAAAAGTCATAGTCTCTAGGTCTCTGACGTCGCCACTCCCCACCGCCGCCTCTCCACCACGTCTGCCGCCGCCCATCCCCTCGCCCTTCACTTCTTCAATTTTGTCTTGTGAACATTTTCTCTATAATTACCAATTTCTTTTGCACCACCCAAATTTAAGACTTCATTAATCTTTGGCATGTTTTTCCATCTTCTTTAAGTAATATTACCAATAAATTTCTTTTAAGTAATTATAGACTGAATTGTGATCATTAAGTTAGTATAAACTTGAATACTTTATCAAATATTTAATCACTAGTTATTATTAGTAAGACGATTTCATAATTGAATCTTCTAATTTTTATTTTTTATCATAATAAAGATATCAAAAACTATCCCAACGCACTTGATTATACTTGGACTTGGTAGTTAAGTCCTTGCGAAAGGACTCGATTTAAAAAATGTTATTATCTCCAATAAAAACGTGGGCAGCTATATCTTTTTCGCTGATTTGCTATTAGAGCCGGCTCTGGTTGACTAAGAAATAAAATTATTTCCTCGCTATTAGGCTTCTGAGTTATCTCTGACTTATAGCATATGTCAAAGCATATGTCAAAATGATCTTATCCTTGACTTAAGCTGGTAATCAAACTTACTCAGCACGTAATCATTGAATTCCAACATAATTGAACCATATTATGACTTACATGACATCTAATGTGGTAATTCATATATCTTCACCTACCTTAAAGAACTAAAATGTAATTAGTCGTGAATGATATCTCAAGTCATCTCACCAACAAATTCTCTTCTATGACAAATTAAAGTTTTGTGGTTCCATTAAAAGACAAAATTTTGGACTTTCAAGAGGCCAAACTTTGACTAATGCTTTACATGAGATGCTGAGTTGATTTCAACTTCCTTTCAAGTGTGATATTCATTTCTTCTCAAACTCATGACTCTAAGGAGGTCAATTGTCTTGTCTTTGAGATCTAGTCAAGCTTCCATTATTCCTATATGCATAAATAACAAATAAAATTCTACTCCATTTCCAAAACACAAACGCCCACACACATATATACATGAAATAAACCCATGTTTGGTCCTCAAACTCTAGGCTATTTTCTGGTTTTCTTATTTTCGTAACCATTCTAAACAAGTTTCAATTTTAGTCGCTGTTCTATTATTTTTATTGTGATTTTATCTCACTTGATTAAATTAAACAGACATAGAAGGAAAAGCTTTTGACTTCTTTTACTTAATCTATTATAACACCTATTAGAAACTTGTGATTTAGCCACTTTTTTTAAAATCAAATCTTTGGCATGGAGATTTTGGAATGAAGGATTTCGTAAGTTTCAAGATATATAATAAAAATCATAATTTGATATGAATGGAGAAAAATAAAGATGTTTGAAAAAAATTTATAACGTTTAAATCTCTCATTTTTTTGGAATTTGAAATTCCATAAGAGGATTGGGCTCTAATAAATCCGTTAGAGATGAATTCTAACAAAGTGTTTTATAACCTTAATTAATGTTCTCTAACATATTTAATTAAAGAAAATAATACTTATTGCTCTAAGTATAACTTAGTAATTTATTTGAAATATATGAAAAGTTCAAATCAAGCAGTAATATTACGTACTGAAATCCTATAATTTTAATGAGACATTTTAATCCATTAATCGGTTCAAATTCATAAATACCAAATGATTATCATAAGAATATAAATTCCTAATAATAAACTTTAAATTAAAATGAACAGTCAACCTTTCCCTTATGTCTTAAAGTCTAGAATTAGTAAGTAAGTACTCATTTGTTAGCAAAAAGAGTATTAGATTGAGGATTCGTGAAATTTAAATATTTGAATATCGATGCCTTAAACCCGTAAAAGTAGATAATTCTCAATAGATTTTTGGTACATTCAAAAGAAGAACAGAAGATTTCTGTTTTCCACCCATCTATTTGCATGTAATTTTTCCACTTCCAGTGTAAACAGAAATATTATAAAATGTAATTTAAGCTTTCATCATCAACCAAAAAACAAACAAAGAAAGGTGTCCGTAGAGTAATAATTGAAAGCTATAGGAGTTCTGGTATAAAAATTCCATGAGACTGATGAGAATTTGGTTTGTTGGCTATCCATTTGCTTTTAACGGTTTTTTTTTTAATTTATGTATTTCATACAACTACAGAGGGAATGGAGTATGGTTATACATCTAGATTACTAATTTAAGCTTATTTTGTCTCATCAAGACATTCCAAATCCATATTGATCCTACTAGCAATTATATTCTATATATACTCCCCTCAAATAAGACCTAAATAGGTATTAATGTGAATCAACTAGTGCATGTAAGAGTAGGGTTTTTTAAAAAAATTATTGGCGATCTTGTAATTTTTTTTATATCGATTTGTTAATAGTTAACATTAATCAACATAATAATCAAGAATAACCGTTCTTCCTTCCTTCTATGAGTAAGTGGAAGCTTACATGGCAAGAAGTGGTTGGGCATTGACTTATGACTGTGTAATCTTTGCTTCCTCATCATCATTGTTGTTATTAAATGAATCCGACGGAAAAAAGATGCACAGCAGCCCACAAAGTAAAAAAGAAAAGATAAAATAAATATATAAAAGGAGTCAAAAGACTCGCATAGAAAACAAATTTAAGAAAACTGTTAAAGAGAGAAGACAATTAAACCCAAAATTCATAAAGACCTTTCCTTTGTCTACGCATGTGACCCTAGAAATGTCAACCGCACCAACAGCATTCCGGTCAGTTCTATTCTGTTGATGTTACGCTCACAAGAACCAAAACAGTCTCCAGTTTGGGTACTATAAATACCCCCCCGAGTTGCAGCAAACTGTTTCCTATCATTTTTTGTTACCATACAACTAAAAGCAAAACCTCAAAACAAAGACCAGAGCAACATCGATAGTACGCAAGTGGAAGCACAAAGAAAAGTCCAAGATTTAATCAAAATAGCTGCTCATCTACAGCAATTTAACCCAAGAAACATGGCTGATGAATTCAACACAAGCACAAACTGGTGGGATTCCTCCAGAAACAGGTTTGATAGCGGGTCATCGTCTTCTTCCTCCGGGCTTAACACTTTAAGTAGCTTTCCTTGGCCAAGTGAAATAGTGGATGACAAGGGAAGGTCGTCCATGGAGTCTGTGTCAATATCAGATAGCTCTGCTGTTTATCATGATACCCAGAAGCTGCAACAAGGGCAGGATCATTCTTGTAGTGACTTGAATATGATGGGCTTAGGCCTCTCTTCACATGCCATGGAATGGAACCAAACTTTACTGTAAGTTGATACACTCTTTGATTTGAGAGTTTTACTTCCTGTTATTTATTACTTTCTTCTTGTTTAAAGGTGTGTTCAAAATTCATGACCTGGTATTTAATCTTTTGTTCTTAATATCGTTTGATATCTTTCTGGTAGTCGAGGCGATAAAACTGGGAATAGTTTTCGTTCCATGTTCCAAGAGAACTTGAATTCGAACACGAATTATCAGCATGAACGTGGGATCGGATCATCTCAAGTTCACTGGAGGGAGAGAATGCTTAGTAGAGTAAGTGGAGATTCTTCCGTGAACGAGTTTAAGAATATAAGCCAAGATTTTTCCCTAGATCAACCTCATTTTAGTCCACCTGGTAGCTCCAGTGATAGTACGGTCACATGTCAGGGCTTGCAGTGTAGCTTTCAAATGGATTCATCAGCTATCTATGGCAATACTTCAACTGTGTTTCAAGGGCTATTAGGATCTGAAAATCAACCACGGCAGTCTTCGTCAGAGAACCGATCCATGAGCTATCAATATGGCGCAAATTATGGCATTAGCACCAATGAACTGCTGCCTTGGTCTAAAGTTCCTCAATTCTTGAGAAATTCTCCTCCCAAGCAACCTTCTCACAGCCACTTGCACTTCTCCAACAACGCACCCTTTTGGAATGCATCTGCCAGCCCCATGACTGATGTTCGACCGACCTTTTTCCCTTCATTGCAACCGCAATTTCCTGCATCAAAATTTGAAGAAAAACCAAAGGTATGCATTTCCGTATATTTATATATTTTCAACAGAAATATCACCAATCATATATATGGAGTGGCACGACTCCTTACATGCACTTGATGCTTATGGCGTGATATTGTCACAAGCATACGGAAGAGTGACTGGATAAATACATACATGAAAATTTCCTAGATCGATCGAACTAACAACAAGTTTAGGGTGGGACTATTGAGAATGAGACATTTTTGGTTCACTCATATTCCAGCAGAATATATCTGAAGTACGGGATTCGAGCACAGTACCGAAGAAAAGTGGTGGGAGTGAAGCAGCAACAAAAAGGCCTAGAAACGAAACTCCATCACCTATGCCACCCTTTAAGGTACAACCAATTTTGGTCGAAAAATCGTTTTCGACAAGATAAGGGATACACACTAAGCTTTTTCCTTGGTGCCATTTGTAGAATTTATTTTTGGTTTTTGATGAACATATAGGTGAGGAAAGAGAAGATGGGGGACAGAATCACTGCACTCCAACAACTAGTTTCACCTTTTGGAAAGGTGAGAAAATATTTCTGAATTTTCTCTTATCTTCACTTTCAAAAGAAAATTGAGACGATCTTGATTCTTTGAAATTTATGATTCATTTTCCTCTTCTATCTTTTGATTACGGGTTTCTTCAGACTGATACAGCCTCAGTGCTTTCTGAAGCAATTGAATACATCAAGTTCCTCCATGGTCAAGTCACTGTAAGTTCCGTTAGAAACCTTGCTTCTCGGAAGTGGGGAATTAAAATAGTGCTAGGAAATCAATTTCACTTGGTTAAACAATGTATGTTCCATAACGTGCTGTGAGGTATCATCCATTTTTGGCTCATATATTCTGTTTTAATATGTATATGTCAGCTCTTAAGCACCCCATACATGAAAAGTGGAGCTTCCATACACAACCAACAGGTACATATGCAACAGATTCTCCTTCCTAATCGCATAAATGTATGCATGTTTTCACTTGGTTAATGCCCATATCCAATTAATACATAGTAAAGTCTGTGGTCAAGGGTGAACTGTGAAGTATAGTCAGGTTAATTAAGACAAGTAAAGTTCTCGCTTGCTCTTTTCTTTTTCCCCATTAAATTTACGTATATTTTTATCATGCTTTCTCTATATAGAGTTCTGAAAAGTCTAAAGACCCTGAAGGACAAAAACATGATCTTCGGAGCCGAGGATTGTGTCTGGTGCCGGTTTCGAGCACTTTTCCAGTTGCTCAAGAGACGACGGCTGATTTTTGGACCCCTACATTCGGAGGCACATTCAGATAGAAGGGAAAGGAAAATGGTCGGAATTCTGGTGGAAGAACTCATTCTGTTGTATGCTACTAGTACTTACACATATAATATTATCAGAAACCCTATCCAAGTTAGGAATGATCGATAAGATCAAAGAAAAAATGTAACATGAAGAACAGAAAACGGACAAGCGAAGCCCAGATAACAACTTATCCCTGGATATTGAAAGAAGCCACAGTGTAGAGAAATTGTGAAAGAGAAAGAAAAGGAAATGATCCTTCAAAGATACATGCTTGCTAGTGTAGGGCCAGTAGCCACAGGCAAAATAATATTGGTTGGCCAACACATTGGGATCATTAGGTATAATATTGATCAATAATTGTAATAATTAAGGAATAATTATGATAAGATTAATGTTAGGTCTATAGAATAAGAATAGATGCTGACTTTAGGAGGGGAATATGTAATATGAAAGATTTGTTTTAGATAACATTAATTTTTTTGTTGGTTCATGATTTAGTTTAATCAAGTAGAAGAAAGGATATAAAGGAGCTTTTGTTGTTTCTTTCTGCTACTGCTATATTGTGCACAGAGCTGGCACTATCTTTAGTTTTATATGAGAGGAAGAAGAAGGGAAAAGAAATAAAGAGAATAATTGAATTCCTGAATAGGGTAGGAGTGAGAGTGGGGGAATGTCATTTGATTGGAAATCTCTCACTTTTGATTTGTTTATGTGCTTGGAATATTGTGAGTGGAGGTCAGAAATTGGGCCACAGCAAGATTTTATAATTTGATTATATTATTTTTATGTCTATGTATGCTTTTGTGCTTTTCATCCAATGGTCACATTGAGGAGCTTTCATTGGAAGACTCTCTGTCTCTATATTCCCATACGCTATCCTGTTTACTCTCCGAAACTCAGATTTGTGGGCACTTATGATTTGAAGGGATGGTAAAAAGAATGCCATTGGAGGTTTATTATAGGTTCCATACATCAGAGTGTAAATTAAAAATTGGAATTTCACTACTTTCAATATTCCAGATTCTAGAATAAATTCACTTTGAATAATTTTGACAAATACATTAGTCCAACAAATCGAAAACTCAGGGGCAAAATGCTTAATATGTACTCTAATAATAACTAATGATTAGCAAGGGTCACCTGATTCCATCAATATGATCCAGATTGCATGCCTAACTAATGGGGTCATGCGGCTATCAATTTGAGTTTCAATCTTCTTCTTCTTCTTTTTTTTTTTTTCTCACATTTAGAAGCATTTAGTAGATGCTATGAATTTGTGTCGTTAATATAGGAATAATCTCATCAAATGATTTCAATATTTTTTAGAACATACATCTCCTTTTGAGTCCCGTTAGGTAAGTATTCGTGTAAAGCTGTAACCACTGACTTTGCAGCTTTAACACCTATAATTATGACAAATCCTAAGTAACATAATACCGACTAAATTAGTTTTGTTGTATCAAGCGGAGAATGTTAGAGAATTTACAATGAAGAAATAAAGTGGCATGAATATCTCTTATTTGATACTCCACTTGACTAGTATGTATCGACTCTCCTACTTTACCTGTTATAGCTTTCAGCAAGTAAAAGTGTTTGCTTCTGTTATCTCCTACTTAGTCCTGAGTTTGGCATCCTAAAGTCGATCACTTTAGAAATTCTTTTCTTTCTTTCTTCAAAGTTGCATCAACTTTGCCAAGAAACAGAAATGCGTCAAATAGAAAGAATCTATATAGTCTTCCATGTGATTTAGGACACCAAGAATTTTACTTGCCAATCGGCATTTGTCTTTTATTTGAACTTCTTCCACTCTTCAATGAACTTTCTATCTACTGTCCTACAAGCTGAGTTTCAATATCATTGTTGGAAAGTAACATTATTTTGGAGAGTAATTCCCATGTTGGTATTAATTTTTTATAATTTTGAGTGGAATTTATTTTTTTTCGTTGGCAAATAATACAACTGCAGAGCCTTGTGTACTGACTGCATGTGCTTTGCACATGCATTTCTTTGTGCAGGGAAGAAGCAGAGTAATACTTCCTACTCAAATAGTTAGGAGTACATTTCCACACGAAAAAGATACCAATGATTTTAACCTTTCCAAGATAGAAGTTAAATTAACAAAGGATACAAAAACAAGGATTGTAGCAGCAGCTTCTTTTATTGAAGCAATACAATAAAAGCATAACTTCTTATAGATTGTAAAGCACAGAAAGTAAGGCTAAGAATCATGTACTCCACTGCTGATACCGGCAGTTCAATGATACTGAGGTAATTCTAATAATTTGAGGTTAAGAGTTCCATTTCTCCTTAATTTTTTTATCATCTAAAGTTGTAGTGCAAGGTATGATGAAGCAAATCTTTACATATTTAACCCTTCACTCAAATGGGCAAATATAACATTGCCTGCTAATGCAAATGCATCATCATTGGGATCAGCGATAAGTATTTTTAATTGGATTTAATCACTTACCTAAGCTTTTCGTCACCCAAAATGCTGCCACACTATGACCATTAAATAAAATTTATTCTAGACTCCATCTAATTAACTTTCTCCTGATTAGGAAGAACAAAAACCACTTAGAAAAGTAAGGAAAGGAAATTTGAAACTATTTACGATTGGAATGATTGCTATAGACCCTAAAATTTTAACCGAATATCTAGTTTTTTAAGCAGGCTAATGGGACAATAAAACTTTTTGGAACATAAAGGAGTCAACTTGCACCCCAGCTATGCTGCTTTAGATTATATTCTAACATTAACGGGAATCGATTTATGTAAGCACGTACATAAGCAAAGAACATTATATGAACTAATATGTTACATCACTCCATCAAAGTACCTTTGCCCTCAAATTGAACAAATTGACCGGATATATTGTCTATAATAGCATATTTAAGTTAGACTTCTAAGATTTTTTTACCTCTTTTTTAATATGAGATTTGATACTACCTCTCATGTGAGATGTCATAACTTCTTTTTCTGAGACACCTAATGCCTTCATCAAGGTTCCTTTTTAATTCCTAAATCTATATCTAAAATCTTCTTCTTTTTTGACATGGAACTAATTTGTTGTGTATGACTTATATACACGAATGTAATTTTGAAGTTTTATGAAAGAATGTGATAGTTTTTTAGAAAATTTCGAGTAAACACAGCCTGACACATAATCTCTGAATTGAAAATACGTGTTGAAATATGATCATGTTGGTGTGATCAAGAATTTTCTAAGGAGGACATGACTTAAGACACGAGCATATTAGAGGCCATGTCCATATTCTAGAAAGATATAATGAGTTATACAACTTGAGATACATAATTCTTGGTTGTGTTTATAATGAATAACCTTATGCAAAAATATATTTTTAATGGATTTCAAAGTCTAGAAGGATTTTAGGACATATTATAGTCAAGTTTAAGTTAAGGTGGATTTAGTAAATGTACAAGTCTTATAGAATTGTAATAGTTAGAGTTTACAATTAACTATAGTTATGCCTATATCTATCTATCTATCTACTATCTATCTATTTGTTTGTTTGTTTGTTTGTCGATCTATCTATATCTATATATATATACACACACACACATATCTTACCTTTCTCAGGTGAGTTATTGAATCAATAGTAAAATCATAGCTTTTGGCTTTTAAGGATGTAGGCACATCAAATATATTAAACCTCTTAAAAATTTTTCTTGGGTAATTCTTATTTATTTCATACTACTTTATTTCTACAATTAATTATTTCCCAAAAAGTGGTATCACAACATAGTTGAGACAATAATGATAGTGGTTGCAAAATTTGAAGTGGAGAAGTTCAATGGAACTAAAAATTTTAGGTTATAGCAACACAGAGCAAATGATTTTTTTGCATAGCAATGCATGTTAAAGGGGTTACAAGTGAGTTGCCCAAAACATGTGGAAGCGCTTGACTAGGAAGGGTTACAGGCATAAGCAACTAGAGCCATATCACTATATTTAAAAGATAGGGTCATGTACCGTATCATAGAGATTGCATCCTTCATAGAGATATTGAAGAAGATAGTCAATACGTGTCGAAGTCTCTCACAAGAAGAATATACATATTGAAAATAAAGGAGGAAACAAAGATGGAACATCATATTAATGTGTTCAATTGAATAATTAGTGACCTTTTAAGACTCAAAGTGACTATTGCAGATGAATATAAAGTGATGATTTCCCTTCACTCATTACCTCTATCTTATGAACACTTGTGACCATACTCATATTGGGTAATACGATAGATGGTATGGAGGACATCACCATTACGTTATTGAAATATAACCAATATAGAATAAATACTTGTGAAGCCTCTCAAGTTGAAGGGCAATATTTGAGAGAAAATTAGGATTGTGGAAGAAAGTAAGAAAAATATGGCTCATCTAAGTGTATCTTTTAGATCTAAATCTAAAGGTAAAATAATAGAAATTTATCAATTATAAAGATATGATAAAGATATGCTTTATTTTTCAATTAGTGAATTTTAGGACTCATAGATTTTAGATACATGATGCTTACAGTATATGACACAAAATAAGGATTGATTTATGTTATATACATTAGACAACTTTAGCATTATCTAAATGAGGAATGATAAAGTTTATGAATTTTTTAAAATAGGACAGGTCAAGATTAAGATGCTTGATGGTGTTATTAGAATGACTATGATGAAAGGGCCAATACTGGAAAAGAAATCTATAAAATGATAATGAGCATAATTTTAATTAGAGAAGTTACAACAGTAAAGTTAAAGGAAGATAGTACTATATTACATCATATATGGCTAGGTTATCTCGATGAGCAAAGGATGACAAAACTTCATAAGAGGAACATATTGAAGGATGTAGACTTTTGTAAGTTTTATATGCCTAGTAAAATTTTAAGTTGACCTTTAAAGATGTAGTGTTTAGAAAGCGGCATCTATTAAAATAATCATATAAACGAACATGTCAGGATCAATGGTGAGCAATATTGATTTAAAAGTGGTACATATTAAATAATTGACTAATTGAAACATAGAGCATATCTTTATCATTGAAAGTTAAGAGAAGGATAGATGAATGAATGCTATAATGAAGGGTATCAAGTTTCAGAATTGATTGCTAGTGTTTAAATTTTGTTGTAAAAGATTCAAATTTTGGAAAATGTGACTGGCATGTTGATAAAGTTGGTTACTAAAGAGAAGTTCAAGCATTATTTGAATTTGATTAACGACAGCGCGTGTTGAGTGCACTGCAAAATTTACTTGACTCTGCAAACTAAAATTTGTAGTTATGGTAAGTCGGGATTAAATCCACAGGGAATGTTCGGTTAATTTTCGTAATGAAATTAATTGATGCAAAGAAAGTATATGGGGTTTTTTTTTGGATTTCAAACAGTTTAGAAATTAAAGGTAAAATTAAACTATTGAAAACAAATTAAGTCAAACAATCAAAAATGAGAAAAGTGTCGAGTATAAGTAAGGTCCGATTCTAGGGTCAATCTCGGCCTAAGCACAATCAAGCATATTCCTTCATTCTAAAGTTTTTACAAATCTTTTCGGACTATTGATCTGAGACTAATAGAACACTCTACAAATCTCGGTTTTCCTTAGGTTGTATTTAATCAAGATACAGTCATTAATTAAACCTAATTACCAAATAACCTAAGATACGATCTCTAGATTCAACTTGAAAATCGCATTATGAGTTGGAAAAAGATTAATATAGGCAGTAACCTCACATGCTCGGGTTATCTAACCTAAGTCATGTTGTTCCTAACGATTAACGATTGTTAGATGCCACTCACAAATATCAAAAGTAACAATTACATATTACAATTAATATTTTAGCAATAGGTTCGAAATAAAACGATCAAAATAATATATTAAGATCATTAACCTCAAAACCATCTAAATCAATATCAACAACTCAATAATCT
>JAOSBL010000212.1:39230755-39243758 GCA_027568915.1 Erythroxylum roraimae
GGCCATCTTAACCCGGATATGTTTTATCTTAAATTAATGAGCCCTACTTAACTAAATTTGTATGATTTGGAAAGTAAGCTCATGATAGTATGCTTAGCTTGTTGAGTAAACTCAAGGCCATCTTAACCCGGATATGTTTTATCTTAAATTAATGAGCCCTACTTAACTAAATTTGTATGATTTGGAAAGTAAACTCATGATAGTATGGATTTAGAGGTAGGGTTAGGAAAAATATAAATATGATATATTTTGCCAGAAAGTTGTCACCTAACAGTTTTAGGAGTCACATAAGATGTGATTGATAAAGATGTTATCTACCTAATTTAAATTTAGTTGATTTATGCAAACTCAAGATCGATTATTTTTTAATAGGATCCTAGCTCCCTAGGAAATTATTTGATAATTTCTCGATTTAATAGTGAGGGCTATTATTTTAAATCAAATAGTGGGCGTAATCAAATATGTTAAAGTCCTTATTTTATTTGATTTTGGATATAAACTAATACTATCTCCTTTTATGTTTTTCAGTTATCCAATCAGAAGATGAGTACCAACCTAACGTTGAGGAGCATCATGGATGCTAACAAGCTGACTGGACCTAACTTTGCATATTGGTTTTGAAACTTGAGAATAGTTCTCTGGCAAGAAAAGAAGTTGTATGTTTTTGACACTCTTACTCCAACAAAACCAAGTTCGGATGCAACTGATGAGGTTTGGGAGAGGTATCAATGTTATATTGATGACGTTGAGCAAGCCACATGTATGATGTTGGCTAGCATGTCTCCACAACTTTAGAGGCAACATGAGAACATGGACGCACCTACTTTGATTATACATCTTAAAGAGTTGTTTGGTGCACAAAGTAGGGTGGAGCGGTATCAATTCTCCAAGGCATTTTTTCAATGCAAGATGGCAGGGGGATCTTCATTCAAATTGCACATGTTGAAGATGATTAGGTTTATTGAAAAATTTATCCCTATTAGGTTTTCATAGAGCATGAGTTGAGCATTGATCAGGTACTACAGTCTTTAAGTTCGTGCTTTTCATAGTTTGTCTTGAACTTCCATATGAATTAGAAGTACATGACATTACCTGAAGTGTTGAACATGCTCAAGATTGCAAAAAGGTTCCTTAAGAAGGAACCCATTTATGTACTTGTTATAAATTCTTCCTAGAGTAAGAAAAAGGGCTCTAAGAAGATAAGAACAAGAAACAAAAGGCTTTTACTAGTATAGCAAAGCCCAAAGGAGGTGACAAGATGAAGAGCAATGACAAGGGTACATGTTTTTATAAAGGAGTCAATGGACACAAGAAGATGAACTATAAATCTTATCTTGCTTCCCTGAAAGATAAGAAGCTTAAGGAAGTTGTCTCTTCAGGTACATTTATGATTAAGATCAATCTTTCTACTTCTATTCCACATGCTTGGGTATTAGATACTAGTTCTAGTTCTCATATCTGTAATAACATACAGATGTTACCATGGAGTAGATCATTGAGGAAAGGCAAAGTGGACCTACGAGTTGGCAACAGAGCAAGAGTTGTTGCATTAATTGTAGGAACTTGTAATTTAACTTTGCCTTCTAGCATTGTATTAGAACTTAATAATTATTATTATGTTCCAGTTATTAAAAGAAACATCATTTCTATTTCTTATTTGGATTTGAATGGATTTATCTTTATTATTAAGAATAAGAGTTGTTCTTTTTATAAAGATAATATTTACTATAGATCTGGATTACTTACAAATGTTTTGTATGAGTTAGATCTTGAAAGGCCAATTCTTACTGTAAATAGCAAGAATAGAAAGTTAAGTGGCCAAAATCCATCTTATTTATGCCATTGTAGGTTAGGCCATATTAATGAAAATAGAATCACAAAGTTACATAAAGAAGGATATTTGGATCTTTTTTATTATGAATCATATTAAACTTTTGATTCTTGTTTATTGGTAAATATGACCAAACTACCCTTTAGTGGATAGGGAGTACGTGCTAGTGAGTTACCAAAGCTAATCATTTAGATGTCTATGAGCCCATATCCACCAGTGCTCAAGGTGGATTTTTCATATTTTATTACATTAACAGATGATCATTCTAGATTTGGTTATGTGTACTTAATGAAACAAAAGTCTGAATCTTTTGAAAAGTTCAAGGAATTTAGACTTAAGGCTGAGAAACAAACTAGTAAAAATATTAAAACACTTAGGGTATGTTTGGTTGGAGGTTTATTAATAGAATGGAATGGAATGTAACATTATTCCATCATTTGGGAGGAGGTTTTATAATGAAATGGGATGGAAAAGGAGGGTTTCATATTACATTCCATTCCATCTTAAACAATAAAAATAAAAAAAAACCTCCAATTTGAGGGGTTTAGGATGGAATGTAAAATGATAAACAACTTTACACTATATTACATTATAAACCCTTCATCGAAACAACATTTCACTATATTACATTATGACTTTCCATCCCTCCCAAACAACAATTTTCTAATATTACATCCATTATAAACCATTCCATTCCATTATAAACTTTACGTCCAACCAAACATAGCCTTAGATCAAATTGAGGTGGTGAATACTTGGACCACAAGTTTCTTAGTTACTAAAAAGAGAATGGGATTATCTCACAATGGACTCCTCCTGCAACTCCATAGCATAATGGAGTTTCTAAGAGGAGAAATCATACACTGTTAGATATGGTATGTTCTATGATGAGTCATGCAATCCTTCCCATGCTTTTAAGGTTATGTCATTGAAACCACTATTTACCTTCTAAATAGAGTTCCGTCTAAATTGGTTGACAAAACACCATATGAGATATGGACTGGTAGAAGACCAAGACTGTAACACTTAAAGATTTGGGGATATGATGCTTATGTGCCATATCTAATAAGCTTCAAGCTAAATCAGATAAATGTAAATTTGTGGGGGTATTCGAAAGAGAGTTTCAACTATCAATTTTACCATCATTTTGAGCAAAAGGTGTTTGTCTCAAGATATGCTACATTCTTAGAAAGAGAATTTATTCTCAAAGAAAGTAGTGGGAGTAAGGCAGAACTTAGTGAATTTTAAGAGCCATAAATTCACATTGAGATGGAGCAAGAACCTCAAGTTGATACATATGATGTACAACCGAGAGTTGAAGAGACACGAAGTCCGTGACGCATTAGTAGGATATGTTGTCCCCCCATTAGATTAGATATACATATTGAATAGGGGAAGGATAATGTATCACTCATACATGATGAGCCTACTAATTTTAAAGAAGCAATGTCTGACATTGATTTTTTAAAATGGCTTGAAGCTAGAAGATCTGAAATGGAATCCATTTACACTAACCAAGTATGGAATTTGGTGGATGCGCCCGATGGTATTGTAACTATTAGATGCAAGTGGGTTTTTAAGAGAAAAACCCATATAGATGGTAATGTACATACATACAAAGTGAGGTTAGTAGCTAAAGGTTACAAACAAAAATAAGGAGTTGATTTGATGAAACCTTTTAGCCAGTAGCTATGCTAAAATCCATAAGCAACTTATTAGCTATAGTTGGATATCATGATTATGAAATCTGGCAGATGGATGTCAAAATTGCATTTCTTAATGGGAATTTGTAGGAGGATGTGTATATGACACAACTTGAAGGTTTTGAATCCAAGAGATTTCCTAATCAGGTATGCAAGTT
This sequence comes from Erythroxylum roraimae, assembly GCA_027568915.1. Classification (NCBI taxonomy): domain Eukaryota; kingdom Viridiplantae; phylum Streptophyta; class Magnoliopsida; order Malpighiales; family Erythroxylaceae; genus Erythroxylum; species Erythroxylum roraimae. Next base: position 39,234,448 of record JAOSBL010000212.1, read on the forward strand.
GCAAAAGTCCATTTATGGACTTAAGCAAGCATCATAAAGTTAGAACATTCGTTTTGATAAGACAATTAAAGATGTTGATTTTATACAAAATATGGATGAACCATGTGTTTATAAAAAGGTTAGTGGGAGTGCAATCATTTTCTTGGTACTATATGTGGACGATATATTGCTAATTGGAAACGACATCCTTATGCTTCAGTCTATAAAGATTTGGTTATCCAAAAACTTCTCTATGAAGGATATGAGAGAAGCAACTTATATTCTGGGAATAAAGATCTATAAAGATAGATTAAAGAGGTTGCTTGAGTTATCCCAATCCATATACATAGACAAAGTGCTAAAGAAGTTTAGCATGGAGAATTCCAAGAGCAGATTCTTACCCATGTTGTATGGGATTTCTCTCTCACAGAGTATGTGTCCAAAGAAACAAGAGGAGAGAGATAAAATGGATTTTATTCTATATGCTTCGACAATTGGATTAATCATGTATATGATGCTATGTATAAGACCAGATGTCTTTTATGCTTTGAGCATAATGAGCAAGTTTCAATCCAATCCAGGTGAGTGTCATTGGATGCTTATAAAAAACATCTTAAAGTACTTGCGAAAAATTAAAGATGTTTTCTTGGTCTGTGGAGAAGTTAAGCTTAGAGTTCAAGGATATTCAGATGCTAGTTTCCAGTCAAATTCCGATAATAGTAAATCACAGTGAAGTATATCTTCATAATAAATAGTGGTGCAATAAGTTGGAAGAGTTCCAAACATCCAAGCATTCCGGATTCAACGACTGAGGAAAAGAACATTTCAGTGTCAGAGGTGGCAAAGGAAGTGGTTTGGATCAAGAAGTTCATTACTAAAATTGGAGTGGTTCCTAACATTGTTGAGCCTATAGTATTGTACTGTGACAACAATGGTGCTATTATAGAGGTAAAGGAAATAAGGTCTTATTAATGATCCAAACATATGCTCAGGAAAGTTTCACTTGATCAGGGAGATAGTGGAGCAGAAAGACATAATGTTGCAGCAAGTTCCCACTAAAGAGAATCTTGCAGAGCCTCTCACTAAGCCACTGTCTCGAAAGAGACATGCTTGATATATGGATGGATATGGTAAAAGATACTTAGGTGACTGGTTTTAGTGCAAATGGGAGATTGTTAGTTTATGTCGTTGCAACCAATCATTCGGATTCAATTTGATGTATGACATTATTAGTTAAGTAATAAATGGCATTCTTTATCTTAGTGTGTTTAGTTAATTACATTTGATGTTTTAATACTGAAGATAAAATCCCTAGAATAATTATTATGTAATTGAAGTTATGATGAGATTATAATTGTGAGATTCAATTTACATTTATGTATTATTCCTAAATGTTCCTAGTTACAGTTTCATTATGACGGGATATTGTTGAAATGGTAAAGCTAGCACACATTATATTTCTTGCTTATGAAGAAAGTAATTGATCCCATAAATTAAAGTACGAAAATACTTAAAATAATGTGTGGGTGATTATTAGAGAATAAGTCATTGAACTGACCTGACTATGAGAATCCCAAATAGAATATTACTTATGTGTCTATGGATTTCCTCATAACGATGGTTGTATAATTTATCCTTAGACTTGAGATTACTAAGGTATCTCATGTGGAAATTACTGTATTTTGATGCTACTTATGAATCATCCTAGCATAATTCAGTCGGTAGTACTTGTATGTAGTATGAACTATAATGAGATAGTTGAGTAAGTCAATAAAAGATTCATCTCTCTAAAGTAATTAGAGAGAATATTTTACCATTCTTGATTAGTAGTGATTTATAGAATTCTCTTGTTAGAGTGAATTGACATTTGAAAAAGGCATTTTCAAGTTTCAATTATAAATCAATTACTAATTAGCAAGATCGAACATGATTAAACCAAAAGAGTAGACACTATATCCATACTCTATCCAATTGGAATATTGGACGATGAAAAGATTAAATTATACATCATAATCATGCATGGACAAGTTAAGTCAAACCACTTTGACATTCCTGATATTTGGGTGGTCATGACATATTGCTAGATGTCATCTTGATCTATGATTATAAATTGTTTAATTAGAGAATTAAAGATAAATTAAAATGAGTTTTAATTTATCTGATTCTAATTGTAAATTAGAATTAGAATTTAAAATCATTAACAATATGTTCGGAACCTAATGGGTCCCACATCAAATAGCAATTTGTGAAAGAAAAATCAATTTAATTAAGTTGGACTTAATTATAAAGTTTGAGAAAGTTTAGGGATCAAATATGAGATATTTGATTTTATTGAAATTAAATTAATTAAAATTAAAATTTTTAATTTAAAAAAAATTAAAAATCTAATGATTTTCGTATTAATAAGAAGAAAGTTTAGATGCTAGCGCTTCTTTTTCTACCTCTCAAAAGGTCTTGAGAAATTGCTTTTGTGGATATCTTTAGAGGTGGATGATTGAACAGCTCATGGATGACACTATGAAGAATTTATCATAAGATTTCAATAGGAAACGCGAATTTGAGCTTGTAATACAATTGTAACATAAAAGAAAGGGGTTATGGCTCAAAAGAAGTTGATTAAAGATGTTAGATTGGGTTGGCTTTTTAAGCTAAAGTTTTTTAATACAATGAAGGCCTTTTTCATTCTTATGCATGCATATATTGATATCGTCTTGAAATGGTTCCATACATATATTGATATCGTCTTGAAATGGTTCCATATATATTGATATCGTCTTGAAATGGTTCCACTTTCACTAGTACACCCACAATAATCCCCCTGGGATAGGTAATAGAGTGATCTGCCAACTAGAATGAGACTATAGTAGGTTTAGATTCAGCTAAGCCTAATTTGTTGAAGATAGATCAAGGTATAAGTTTAATGCTTACTCCAAAATCCATTAAAGATCTATCTATATGTATACGACCCATGATGTATGGTATGGTAAAGCTTTCCAGATCCTTCATCTTATATGGCAATTTATTTAAAATAATAAACAATCACTCCTCGTTCAACTCACAATTTCATACTCCTCTAATCTTCTTTTATTAGATAGGATCTCCTTAAGGAACTTAGCATATGAAGGCATTTGAGTTAATGCCTCTGTGAATGTAATGTTGATGTGCAACTTTTTAAACACCTCCAATAACCTCCTGGATTGCTTATCTAGCCAATTCTTCTTCAATCTTTAAAGATAAGGGAACCTAGGCATTGCTAGAGGAATGCTCGAATATGCATAAATACTATAAGCCTCTTCCTCCTTTTACATTAGTTCTTGGCTCACTTCTTCTTCATGTTTCAACTCTTTTTCAACTTATTACTTGCTCTTCTCCTTTTTCTCAACCTCTCTCAATTCCTTACCACTCTTGAAGGTGATTTCCTTAGCCATCTCTCTTAGGTTAGCTTCATTCATGCTAAGTAAAATACCTAGCATTCTTTTTTTCATCATATTAACAAGCTAGCTCACTTAATTTTCCAGATTCTGGATAAAAACAGCATAATTCTGCATTATAACCATACATGTTACAGTATACTTGAATAATATCTCTTCCTAATGCATTTTGTTTGAAACCTGGGGGTGGTAACCTTAAAATTCCTTAAGAATCAGATGTCTGAGATTGTTGTTAAGGCTAAAATATCTACTGTGGTTAATTATTAATCTAGGAGAAATTAGTATGGTTCCCTTAACCAATATTATAAGTATTAGGAAAGGGATTGCTTTAAGGTTGGTTGAAATTCCCCATATAGTGAACCTATTCAGGTTCCTAAGCCAAAATGGCTTCCCACTTAACAATCTATAGAAGAATGATTATTACCCCCATCATTTTCATAAATCAGTTAAGCTTACATAGATGAGTTTGAGCTTCCATTACCATTAGCCATTAAAATATCCAACTTCTTTGTCAATACCTCTTTCCACATGTCTAAAACAATTATGTTGTCCATCATATGAGCTGTAAATTGTTTCCTAAGGTGCCTGTCATATTAGTATTGGAAGTTGTCGGTAACCATCTCCTCAACAAGTTTATACGCCTAGCAAGGTGTTTTCCTCATAAAATTTCCTGTAACAACTGCATTTGTAGCACATCACTCTCATAAGACACATACTCGACATTCTGGAGGAATATCCAAGTATGTACCCATAAGGGTGGCATGCTAGAACAGTCACAACACTAACTTAATCATGACATCATCATTTATACATAAAGGTCACAATATTTAAAAACCCAAAATTCCTCATTTCATTTCATAAAACTGAATATGTACATTGTAGCTTTACAAAACATCCATATATGTACATTATCAAAAATAATCAGAGTTTACATCTCTGTATACCTAACACGCTACATACATGAGGAATTATACAAAACTTTTATCTAAATTCCTCCGTCCCAACTGACCGACCTTTGAGCTATGTCTTCTATCCAAACTCTTCTAAATTGACTTAAAAGCTATATCATCTCTCTCGAACCTGAAACATCAACGTTGCAATTTTGATGAGGTTTACAAACTCAGTGAGCTACCCATCATCGATGGTTCACTCATAACATATAACACATACAGTTCATGTAATCACGTAATTCACATCACTTCACTAATAATCATATAACATCACATATCACTTGATCACATAATTCAAATTTCACATTCAACACAATTCAACAATACATTTCAATCAGTCAAACATACTGATCCGCGGTTTGTCTTTGGGTTATTCAATTGAAAACCGAATCAAAAATTTAATTCCAAGGATTGCAATATAGAGTGCAACCTCAGGTTGTCTCACTCAATTGGAACCTAATGAAATGGGCCTAAGCTAGCCTATATGTCATAAAATGCAAGCTAAATTAGTAAAGAGGTGGTTTTGCTCCTTTGAAACAATAACTACACTAAATTGAATTGTAAAAAAAAAGTATGTGAAAAGTATTTTTGGATTTGTGGAAATTGAAAATGAAAAGATTAAAATAAGTGATAAAATCCTCTTGAAAAATGAGCTTTGGCTATCATAGTTCAAAACTAATTTGATGGGAGTATAAATCACTAAGCTTTAAATGATAAACCTTAAAGGACTCTTTAAGTCCAGGATCTTGATCAATGAACTCCATTTCTCAAGATCCCGTTAAGCGCTCTTAGTGTGTGCAGTCAGATTTGCCAATGCAATGGGTCAAATGAAATCTAGCATCAACTCAATATCAAACACAACTAGGCAGATAAAAGAAAATCAACAAGATCACAAGTAGACATATATGAGACTACATATATTTAAGCTCAAAATTCTACATAAACAAATCCAAAGCACACATTAAATATCCAACATTTGATTAAACTATAATCAAGCAGCTTCACTACAAGTTACAAATCCTAGACTTAGGCATTTATAAATCATAGTTAAACTACGGATTAAGCTACTCCCCTTTCGAGCTCATTAAACTCCAGCCGTCGCTATATCTTCAAAAGGAAAGGAACACCTAGCCACGCATAGCAACCGGAAGCCTCACAACTAGGAATGAATCCAAGCTACCCATGATGGAAGTCGACAGTGAAAATGCTAGGTAAATGAGATGGAGAAAGAGATGAGGGGAAACGATGCAAGATGATGGATAAGTCTCTCCCCTAAAAACCCCGAAGGGAACCGTGGGTGTTAAGGTAGTGGAATGTGTGTCAAGTCTCTTCCCCTCCTTCCGCTGATGGAATATCAATCAATATATATGTCGGCACTCTCCAACTCATCCAAAATAGGTTTTTTCTCAAAACGGGTTGCTGGGTCAGTTTACAACAGTATGTAAAAGTTCCAAAAATGGTTCGGGTCTTTGAAGGTTCGCCACGGCGAACTTTTCCTGAAAGTATTACCTACATCGTTTGTTCCTTCACCACGATAACAAAATTAATTTTCACCGCAGTGATCTTTAATGTTTTTGCTGCGGCGAAACACTGACTTCGCCGCGGTGAACTTTACCTGACAGGTCATCTCATGACTTTTATTTCTTTGTTCCACTTTTGGCTATACTCTTCTTGAGTTGGCTCTACTCTCCTTCAGACCTGCAATGAAAAGTAATATTTTGTAATATCAATTGTCCTACAATTTAAGGGAGTGCAATTGTTAATTAATTATGACAATTTAACCCTCAAATCACATTAATTCAAAACAAGTACTCTTAGGTCAAATTAAGCATAATATCCAACAAAAGGAGCCGAAAAGTATAACAAAAACCATGAAAATGTCACTAAATAATATATCAAACTTGGGTTCAATCACAAACATATTAAATGTATATGCAATGCTCATAAGATTCACTTTCATTGATTACTTTGTTGTGACCGAGTGCCTTTTTACTGACCCATATCTCTTATGGATACTAGGCTTGTTTCAAATATTGTCCCATATCCCTTAGTGGATACTGAGTACATTAACACTGAGCCAGAGGCTCTTATCACATTCTAAACTTTAAGCTCTTTTTCGGTGACTACTTCGGCCACAACAGCCTTTATGTTGTCATGCATTCATGTAATGAAATGCATCACATTCACATATTTTCAATTAGTCACTGTATTTCACTTTACACATTCACTTTCACACATCATCGGACCTAAGTCCAACATTCAACAGTTATGTTAAGTACACTTATTTTTGTCAGATTCACATACAAGGGGCACTTTTAATAAATTATTCATGCATCAAACGCCTCGGACATTCAATGTTCGGAATCAACACAATCACGTTCACATAATCATTCAATACAGAATTTAAACAAATACCATCTAGGTTACTCACAGTTTGCTCCAGATAGCTATTGCCTCGAAGTCCTGGCAACGTCTGGATGTTATAGCTCTAAATGCTCTTCTATATGATGCAACACACATTTACATATATCACAACTTTGTATAATTATAAGTACTCATTTAGGCATAAACGTGTATATGGATTATGTACAATGAATGCCCAATAACAATCCTGGGTATATTTCGTTTATTTGTATCACAAGATCATTCATACTTCAAAACTCACATATGTCTAATCTGAACTTAGGTTTAAACCTCAATAAAACAAATTTATTCCAAGTTCATCACTCAATCGATCATTCCAGCTTTTCTTAAAACAGATTTTCGGGTCAATTTTGCATGGCTATTATGAAAAGGAAAATGAAGTATTTAGGTAATATATTCTTCTAAACAAATCCTCCCATGTGACTTAGAGTTCTAAAGACACCAAGTTTACACAATTTGGTTTAGTATTCTGAAAGTTATACACAAAACATTTCAGACTATACTCAAACTGCAACAACACTTATTACTCAACTTCAAGCCAAATTTTGAAACTCTTAGAGACAGAATTAAAATTCGATTCCTTCAGTAAATGTGTATCCATATGTAGCTAGTTTAATATAAACTTAAAATAATTCCATTTTCATGTCTACAAATCAAGATATGGCTAAAATACATATGCATGTTCAGTGAAAACACTTCATTTAACATATTCCAACACACTTCATCATTTTCATCCTAAACTCATCAATCAACCATTATCAATCCTTTCCTATTGAATTCATATGGCCATGAAATTTGTTGGAGAGAAAGGACAATGTGTGAGGAGTTCATGGTTCAAATTTCAAGTCAATCATAAGTCCGAAGAAGAAGTTATGGTCAAAAGAGTGAAGGGTGTCGAAAACTATCAAAAAAACAATGCACCTTCACTATGCACTTCCTGTTGGTTCCTCCCTGTCAAGATCATGCTTGTGCACGATCATGCACTACCTGATGCTTCCTCTCTATCAGGATCATGCTTGCGTACCATCATGCACTACCTGAGTTCCACGATCATGCACTGCCTATTTTCTCCTCTCTGTAGCACGATCGTGCAACTACCCTAAGGTTTCCTCTCTGTCACAGTCATGCTTCTGGATGATTGTGTAAGTCCTCTGAGGTTCCCTCTCTGTCATAATCATGCTTGATCGTGACAGACGAACTTACCTAGATTTTACAACTCAGCATATTTTCATCACTAGTTCATCTCTTTTGCTTAGTCTATCATTTCTAACTTATGTCCTTATTATTTCCTCTTCATTCCTACTTCCAGTTTAGACATGATCTTATATGTTTTTAACTCACCAATCATAAAAAGGCTTAAGTTTATGGTTATTTACTTTAAATATGTTAAATTTTTTTGGAAATAAATACGTTAAAACTCTGAACTTCAACTACCCTATGCCTAAACACATTAGAAACAATAAAAGGTTCAATGTAATGAGATCGTAAATTTCTTAGGACTAATCAAAGCTTAGAATGATAAAGGAGTCCTTTTTGGCAGACATAAGATTCTTTCCTATAAATCATTTTATCATAGAAAGCCTTTTTTTATAAGTTATAAAGCTTTCATAACCATCATTGTGAATTTTTTTCTAATTCTTGAATATGCAATTTCCTATGTTTACCACTTTCAAACAAATTCATATTTCATTGTTTGACAACTTAATGCTTTATGTTCTGATTCAACTAGAAGATAACATGGTTTACTTGTTGGACCCCGATCTTTTAGTGAAATTTAGAAATATAAAAAGTATGAAATAAGTGTGTTTGTATAAGAATAATGTGATAGATGCTGTTATGCTTTAAAAAAATTGATGAGAAAAGAAATTGTTTGGTTTTGATGACTTGGATATTTGAGTAGAATTGAATGGGTTATGAAAGTTAAAGTGAATGAGTTAATTGAAATGGAAGTTGAAAATCAAGAAATAAAGAGAAAAAGTGTGAGAATTTGAAGAATTAAGAAAGTTTGACTTTTGGGGGATGAATAGTTGACTTTTTGATTTAGGCTGAATTTCAGAAAATGATCTTCATGAAACTTGTAGCTCCTGTTGAAAGCTTTCTGTCGCTATAAAGTATGCAATTTTTTGATATCGGGATTGAGAGTTATGATCTTCCGAAGATAAGGTTATTTTGCTTTGTTTTGAAAAATGCTATTAAGGGTAAGTTTGTATGTACAGCTTTGAGACAAATCGCTGATTGATGTGGTCCAAATTGGAATAAGTAGTCTACATGAAAGTTGTAGCTTGTATTTCACTCTTTCCAACGCTATAAAGTATGCAATTTTTGGATGTGGGACTTGGAAGATACGAAATTTTAAAGTTTGGAGTTAGTATAGGATGGCAATATTCAGGGCAGAATCTTTGAGCGAAAAACTGACCTAATTAGAGGTTGAGATTGCCTTTAAGTACTTTATGAAAGTTTTAGATTATGTTTTGATCTTTCCATTGATGTAAAGTATGGAATTTTTGGACCATGGAATGTGGAGTTA
>JAOSBL010000212.1:39255600-39269210 GCA_027568915.1 Erythroxylum roraimae
CCCCCCCCCCCCCCTTATAGTGGGCCGATTAGGGATGACAATTTTTAAGCCATGGATTTAAATTTAGTTGTTTTCAATAAGTCGACCTAAGCCTAAATAAATTGGAAGTCCAATTATTCTCAACAAAATAACATCATTTTATTTAGAAGAGTTAGGCTTCGGATAAACTTAAGTCTGAACAATCCAGACCCTGATCTAATTAAAAAATAAATTATTCCATATTTTTATTTTTAAATTTTTAATTTTATCTCAATCCCTTACTATAATAAATTTTTTATTAAGAATATAATTATATATTCAAATTATTAAAAACATATAAGTTTTTAACAACATTAACAATAAGGCTTCAGTAAAAAAATATATTTTAAATAGTGTTAGGATTTGAAATATAAACAAGTTAAAGTTAGAGAATAGAAATTAAAAAAATTTAATTTGGTTAACCAAGAGCCCAAGCTCAAGTTATTTTGTTTTCCCTTGAAAGATACTCATATTGCTTTCTCTCCATAAGCTATAAACTATTTTCTTTTAATTATATTATGCAAATAATGAATTCACCTAAAACATTTCCTTTATTGAGACTCAACCACTAAATTAGTTTTTGCTAAATAGATGAGGGAGCCATATTTTGCATAGGTCTTGGATTCAATACGAAACAATGTGAAAGAATATTAGATGTTCCTCTGATTCCTAGTTGTGAGCATAAAAGGTGTAAATATTTATAATTCTAAGGAACCTCTTCAGTCTATACAAGTGTTGAGTTTTTCTTTAGTGGCTAACTAAAGGATAAAAGATGCTTTAGTTCAGATTTTATTAGACCACACTATCTTATACCATCAAACCATAGGAGCATGATACTTTATAAGCACATTATATGAATTCTTAGTAAAATTGCAAAAACAATGCTTGCTTTTGAGAATGCCATACTAACTTCTAAGATTTAAAGAAATAACTAGAACTTGGTCGATGAGAGGAGGACTAGGCAACTCAGAGATCCCTAAAGTTACGTAAAGCCCTTCTTTAATTGTAGCCTGATTTGAAATGTCACTTCTTATAAAACTAAGTTCATCTAGCTTGCTTAAGGGGCTGTAAATAGACCAATTGTCATACCAGAAGGATGAAGAGAACTTATTGTCAATCTTATGTTGGAACATTAGTGTTACTACTTCCTTTAGTTTGAGTATTACACTATAATCTAAGAAAAGTCATGCTTTCGTTTAATGGATTAGAAGTATTCCTAAGATAGTGTATGTGTAACAATCTTACTTAAAAGTCCTATTTATCTATAAACACCCTCCAGATTCTCTTAATTATAAGAACCTTATTGGTGGTTCAAATATACAAAATTTTAAGGCCTCCCTCATCTTTAGGTTCCATGACGTCCCTCATCTTTAGGTAAGCAAAGCTCTTTCCATTTAACTTTTTCAAAAGCTCCCATGTGTTAAATAATCTGACCAAAGAAAGTCCCACATGACCCTTTTAATGGATTTAATGATGTTTATAGGGAAGAAAACATAAGCTGGCTAATAATCATGGATATTATTCAGCAGTGAATTTATTAATTAAAATATACTCGCCAGTGTAAGGTTTTTGTTACACTAACTTGATATTCTCTTATAATTCTATCAATAAGAGATTCAGAATTCAAGGAAGCATGTATCTTAATAGAATTGGGAATGCCAAGATAGATGATAAGAGGATCTATGACCTTTAAGCCTTTTATGTTTAAAAGCCCAATTAGCTAATTGCAGAGAACTCTTTGATACTATTAGCTAGCTCTTCTCCTTATCAATAAAAAGACCCAACATTAGTTAGAATGTGTTCAATATAGATATAAGCATATTGATGAAACTAGAATCAGTCTTAGAGTACCATATGAGGTCATCTGTAAAGGTTAAGTTATAAATCCCTAATCTTTTACATTTTAAGTGATATTTACAACATTACTCTTAGTTTATCATTACTTTCAACAGCCTTATAAATACCTGCATATTAAATGTGAAGAGATAAAGATATTGTGGATCTCTTTATCTCAACCATCTAGCTCTCTTAATGATCCTTGTAAATAGTGATATCCCATCTCTTAAATTGATGAAGGATCTAAAGTGTTAGACTATTGATTCACATGAGAGACATCATATAGAATGAATTTGGTACATTTGTGATATAATTTTATGATTGTATTTATATGCATAATATTAGCATACACACATGAATTGTGATTTAGACAAATTGCATTCAATTGACATATTCCGATGTATGAAATTAAAATGAATGTAACATGAATGTGAATTCTAATGTCTTATACTTTGGATTACCAATGACAAGAATTGATGGACTAAAATTGGTAACTTGGAATTTATTGTTACAATTGAGAAATTGATGAATTAAAATGTACATTTAGTCTAAGTAAAAAGCCAAGTGGCAAGACAAGTGGATATATGGAAAATTAGGATGACAAAGCCTATAAAATGAGTGACATTTGGCATACATAATTAAGTGACATTTGGCATAGAGATTAATTGATAAATGGCTTTAATCATTGAGTGACAAATGGACTAGTAACTAGGTGACATTTGGCAACGTATGGAGTGGATAAATGGCTTACATGCTTAGGGACATATGTCATCGTAATAAGGTGACACCTAACCCCTAATGTGTCAAGTTTCTAAACAGGAGTAGTTCAGCTTTGTTCATTTTTCTCTTTTCTATTACTCTCAACACCGAAACCCTTATAAATTTTGCATCTTGCTTCCATTTTGTTCACAGTCACTCAAGATCCACATAAAAATCTGCTCAAAGATAGCTATAATCTACTCAAAGATAGCTATCATCATTTTGCCTTGCTAAAAACCCAACCTATTGATACCTTGAATTGGTGATGATTTTGCATGCATGGAGAGCTAGGTTAACTTGGTGAATTGAGCTAGAATTTGAGCTAGACAAGTAAGTAAAATATTGCTCTTTATGGCATGTTATAATAAAGAGTTTATGATGATGGAATTGGGATGGATTGTATATGATATTGATGATGAAGTGTGTTGGAAATTGATACATGAACTTGGATACTTTTCTGTCTTGTTCTTGATCTATGAAAACCATAGGTTATATAGGTTGTTTTATGGATGAATTAGATTGGATGTTGAGGTATAATGAAGGTGAATTTATATTAAAGAAAAGTACTAATATAGTGTTCATGAATGGGAAAGAACTAAGACTACATGTATAATCAATGAATGATAGTTTCTGTTTTGATTTTGATGCATAAAAGACCATAATTTGTGAGCTACCAAATGAATGATTTGAATTAGAATTGGATATGGAATTGATGAGAATTTGAAGTATAATTAAGGTATAAATGAGGTATAATTAATGGACTATGATGAAGATGTATGAATTTGGTATGAAGGTGTGAAAAGTTGGAAAAAATTTGAAGGAAAAGGGGGGTGAACCTTTGGTTAACTCATACCACGATCATGGGAGCTACATAAGCTCCTTCCCATGATCGTAGTGTAAGATTCCAATCATGCATCTCATATATAATATATATCAAACATACGCAGCAAAAAATAAAACAGAACCTCAAAAACCAGATCTACTCGTGCATATAGATATAGAAAACAAAACATGAAATGTAAGATATTTACATACCTTTTGTCAATCTCCTTCATTCTTTAATCTTCTCTGCATTGGGTTTTCGTAAACTACAACGATCAACGTAGACTGTCTCTAATGAAAATCCACACAATTATAGAAGGATAAAATCTCACTAGGAGATGGCTAAAGTTTTTTCTTTGTGCTAGCAAAAACAAGAACTCTTGTGAGAGTTAGAGAGAAAAAGAGTGTGTATATGTATGTAAGAAAGAACCTTTTTTTTACTTGTCTTACACATGATGCACGAAAAATCATCTCTATTTTTTTACATCATTTAGCCTTCCATAACCCCCATAACTAATGAAAAGTTAAGGAAAGTTAATAGTTATGAATAACATGCATTAATGGAAGTTATGGGAATTTAATGACCATGAATAACATGCATTAATGGAAGTTTGGGAAGTTAATGGCCAAATTGGCAACCAACAACACTTGTTTCTAATCCATTTCATATAACATTTTCTACCATGATCACATCGCGATACAATCCCGAAACACTCTCTCATATCTTGAATTAGCATTCAAGACCATTTTACTCATCATTCAGATCTCCTATGTATGTGACCCACTAGGTTTCCGTTCATGTTGACCACTTGAATCAACACTTAATTCTAGTAAGTCAAGAGTGGTATCTAGCAACATGTCATATCCCCCAATTGACTAGAAAGTCAGTGGTTTGACTACGAACCCTTCCATTCGTAATGTTGTCATGCAATTTGTCCTTTCACCATCTATACTCCACTTGGTTTAGAGTATGGTCAAAGTGTCAACTCCCATTAGACTGACTACATCACATCTAGTCCAACTAATATTAGATCTTATCTTGAGGATCTCATTACTCTATATATCATTGAAGACTCTCTTTAAGATGCATATCTGCTCTGGCCAGATACTCCTAAGTAATGACCCCGACAAGAGGTCGTGAGTATCATCTCCTTCTATCAAGAGTGGTAAATCCTTTATTGGCTACTTAATTACCTCTGAATACCTCAAGCTGTACCCCAATCACCACCCTATAAGTAACCCCTGAAAAGTACCGATGAATGAAGTCAAAGCACAGGATCAGTATCCGAGATATCCTTGAGCACCTCAAGTCAAATGATACTTGCACCATTGTTATGATGAGACTATCATTGACTTAGGAATAGAATATCCATATGATTGTCTCATAATAGGTCAATTCAATGTACTTATTACCTTTAGTAAGCGTCCACATGTTAACTCTAAACAACTCATGTATACAGCTTATAAGATCTATTGTTTGATCCAATCAAGGAGTATAACATGTACTAGTCTATCCGGATTAATGATATCTCTTCTCATTAATCCTATAACTAGGGAAAGTTTAGATACTAACATAATTACACATGATAGGAATCTAATTATCATGATTTCCTCTATGCTATGTTTTATATCAAGGACTTCATTAAATCAATTTAAGATCAACATCAAATCCATAAATGTATGAACTTCGAAATAATGAAAAATGCCTTTATAAATCATAAAATGATTATTTACTAAAAAAATCATAAAATGATTTGTACAATAAGTGCTAAAGGTGATTGCCTTTAGAGCATTTCTCTAATAAACTCCCACTTGCACTAAAGCCAATCTCTTTGATATCTAATACCATAAACATGTGCATGTGACACAAAACTCTTTTGGAAAATAGGCTTAGTCATTGGATCAGCTATATTCTAAACGGTGTTAATTAACTCTCTCTATCTTGACATCATTTCTACCAATGGTTTCTCTAATCAAATGGTAGCGCCTAAGTACATGTTTGGACTTCTGATGAGACCTTGGTTCCTTCACCTGTGTTATAGCCCCATTGTTGTCACAATACAACTGCACTGGATTAGCGATGCTTGGAACCACACTAAGTTCCATGATGAACTTCTTAATCCAAACCACTTCTTTTGTCGCTTCTATAGGATTCATAACAATAACTCATCATTAACTTAACTATTAATCTTCCTATAGACTACCTTGCCTTCAATAATGTTACAGTTGCAGTTTAAAAGGAAAAAGATGATGCAATAGTAAGAAAGAAATTCGAGTCTATAATAAGTCGAAAGTTTTAAAGTGATAAGAGGAAGTTCTATATAACATTGCCTAAGTGGAAGCTAAAGTCATGGTAAAACAAAAAGTAAGAAGAATCTAAAATGCTATTATTTAGGCAAGAAAGTTCATCTAAAAAAGGATTATTGAAATTTAAATAAGAAAGAATCTAGCCCTTAAGAAATCTTACAAGTACTTGATACGATAAAAATGTTAAAGTTTGAAAGTAGCAATGACAAATGAAAGTAGAAAGTTAATGCTTCATATATGGCTCTTCGACCCATAAACTACTTTTTACAGAACCTTTAAAAGAGAATGGTTTCATCATTATAAATATATGTAACGATGATCTGTATGATGTTTATCCTTTAAAAATTATTATTATTGTAAACATCAAGCTGAAGATGTAATATAGTATAATTTGTACTCTTCACGAGGTATGATATATGGAGGGATTAAAGAATAATTTCTTGTCTCTAGGATGACTAGATGACTTTAGGTGCAAAATCGAAATTATCAACTAGAATTTAAATATAATTAGAGCTACACTTGTAAAGAGGGAGAAGTTAGGTGCATACTTGTACAAGATGAAAAGAGGGACATTGCTAAAAGTAGAAGCATTAGTCACTTCCAGTAGTCCAAGTGAAAGATGTTTAATGTCATGACATCAAAAACTTAGACATATAACTACAAAGGAATGAATATTCTTGTTGAGAAAATGATAGCATTGCATTAGAAAAAAAATATCACCTTAATTTTAAGAAGTAATGTTGTTTTTAAATTGGTTTACTCTAATGTGTGATAATCATTAATTCCATCATTACGAGGAGCAAAGTACTTTGTCTATTTCATTAATGAATATTAGAGGAGGTGTTGGATGTACTCTATTAAGAGGAAAATAGATGTATTTTTTTTTCTCAAATTACATGTTTGAGCTTGATTATAGTAAAAATATCAAGTATCTGTGGATAAATAATGAAAGGCAATATACTGGCAATGAATTTCATGTATTATGTAAGCAAAAATGCATCAATATATATTTTATCATTGTATATACTCCTAAAAAAATGGAGCAACAAAATGGATGAACAAATTTCTTTCGGAAAGAATAATAAATATTGAGAGTCGATGCCTAAATAAGGCCTTTTGGACAAAATTAGTCAATCTAGTATGTTATATAATGAATTGAGTTCAACAAATTATAATTAAGTTAAAGATATCGATAGAGATGTGGATTAAGAAGCCAATGAATTATTCCAACTTATATATAATTGAAAGTCTTATGTACATTATGTATAATATCAAAAAATTTGTAAATTTGGATGTTAAATTTAAGAAATTCTTAGGATATGCCAACAAAGTGAAGAGATATCTATTATGAGATCCAAATGTTCCCATAGTTATTGTTAGCATGGATGTCTCTTTTGTAGAAGATAAATTGTATAGAGAAGAATAATATAACAACATTTCACAAAAAAAAGTTTAGAGACTGTAATATAGGTGAAAAAGTAAGATGTTTAATAACGAGCTAAGTTTGAAACCTTAAAAGTTTGTCAATTAAATCATATAATAAACCACCCAAAAATTATATAATGGAGGAAAATATAACATACTACTTTTTAGTAGAGGATAAAGGGACTTTAACTCTCTAAGAAGTGCTTAATAATCTATATGCTTCTCAATGGATGGCAACAATGTAGGGAGAAATTAAAGCTTTATAAAAACGAAACTTGGAAACTTATACTGTTACCGTAAAAAAAGGAAGCCAATTGTTAATAAATAGATCTTAAAGATCAAAATGAAATGGTAATGATTAATTGGAGCAATATCATGTAAGATTGGTGGTAAAGGAATACGTTCAAAAATAAGGAATTGACTTTAACAAAATATTTTTTTCATAGTGTTCAACTGACTACAGTTAGAATAGTATTAGCAATGTCTGATGTGTTTAACTTACATTTGGAATAGTTACATGTGGAAAATGTTTTTCTTTATGGAGAACTTGAAGAATAAATTTATATTTTCCAACTAGAAGGTTTAAAGAAAAAGGAAAAAAAAAACTTAATTTGTAAGTTGAAAAATATTTCTATGGTCTTAAACAAACGTTAAGGTGATAGTATAAGAAATTTGATTCCTTCATCATGAGCTTTGATATAACAAACTTAATGCAGACCCTTGTATATATTTTAAAAGATTTGATGATAATGATTTCTTTATCTTTTTATTGTATGTAGATGACATATCGGTTGTAGGCCATAACAAAGATTATATTCAAGCATTAAAAGATAGCTGGCTAATGAATTTGAAATGCAGGACCTGATAGCAATAAATAAGATTCTAATGATGCAAATTTATTAATATAAAATGAGGGCAAGATTGACTTTCTAAAAAAAACTACTTCAAGAAGATTTTGCGACACTTAAGTCAATATCTACCCTTTTAGGTTAATTTCAATTTATCCTCTAGTACGATTGGTAAAAGTGAAAATGAGAAAGTGCAAATGTCTTAAGTACTATTCTACAAGGAAGAATCTACTGCTTACTATAATTTGAACAAGATTAGATGTTACACATACAGTGGAATTTATCAATCACTATATGATAAATTCTAGTAGAGTATTAGAATGCTATGAAGAAAGATTTTAAGATACATTAAGTGGACCTCTAATGTTGCATTATAATATTAAGGATCAGACCTTATTATCAAATTATATGATGACTTGGATTATACAAGTGGCTTTAACAAACGAAAATTCATTACATATTATGTGTTTATACTTAATAGAGAGGTTATAAGTTAGATCTTAAAGCTACTATCAATTGTGGTTACTCAAACAAAAAAAATAGCTGTTGCAAAATCCAATAAAGTTGCAATAAGGTTAAAACTAGCGTTAGAAGAATTTGAGCATAAAAGATAAAAGGTTTTATTGTTTTACAGAGTGTCTAGCATCTAGCATCTAACCTTTCTTTTAAAAACTAAGCATATATAAGTTCAGTTCATTAGGAAGTATAAGAAGGAACTATGGATATATAAAAAGTTCGTAGAAAATATAATATATTTTTATCACAAAAATAGTTAATAGTGACAAGATTGTTTTGTGTCAATTATCATGCAACATGATGAAAATGTAATCAACATTAAAATAACAAGGTGGTGTGAGGAATTATTGGTTCTCGATCAAATCTTTAGGTAAGAAAATAAAATCTTCAAGTAAGAGATTGTTATAAAATCTAGATATTTTTACAAAATATTTAAATGAAGATAAATAACGTACAGACAAAAATAAACGTTAAAGTGTGTAATAAGTAGAATAAATTAAAATGTATGATTATAATTCGATTGATTCACCTATAAATCTTCATTCCTCTTCTTGTTTCATATATCAAAAACAAATTCAAGGATCCAAAAAAAAAGTTATGAGGATCTCAATTTTATAAGTTTTAATTTATAGTTCTTATTTTATAACTTATAATTAGTGAATATTTATAATTTAAATCTTTTTTTAATCATAATAATATTATGCGAGTCCTATTCTTTTCAGTCTTAATTGAGTCGTGATATACTCTATCCATATAATCATTTCAATATAATTGAGTTTTAAAATAAAGTTTGAGGACTGTTTTGAATAAAATATATTAAAATTTAATATTTAAAAAATTCCACCGTCTCTGATTGAATTCCTACTTTGTAAGGTTGTGTGGTCCAACAACAACAAAATTCATGTACTCGGTTTATTCAAACCTGTTGACTGCATTTAATGGAAAAAAAAAAGTAAGGAAGAACAAAACTGACGTTCGTTGCGATTTCCCACATACCATAGTATATACCGTTATTGGGTTGGCCACCTGGATTGACGAAAGTTTCTCACCACGTCCTTAAGCCTTTTGACCAACCGGAATCTAGGCCAGTTTTAAAGATAATTGAGCCTATTTTCTTTTTCCTTTTCATGTTTGACGTCACAAAATCAGATCAGTACCCAAGGGCATTTATCTTCCCATGTGAAATATCAAGCTTAGTTAATCCATGAAAATGTCAAACTCAATGATAGCCGTAATTGATTTTCAATTTGGAAAAAGAAAATTCGGCCAATCGTTCTTCTAATTCATTCTTTTAATTAAAAATGAGAATGAAGACGGTTGATCCACATTTGATAGGAGATATATATGCATCTTTCAGTTATACGGATATCAAGAGAATTACATGTTCTCCCTATTTTAAGTCCAATATCAGGAGGCATCTTTCAATTAAGTTCTAACTTCTATTATAAGTTTAGGAGGTATCTTTCAATTAAGTTCTAACTTCTATTATAAGTTTAGTAAAAATTGTCCACTTGTAGACTAGTAAGAAAAAAAGTTTATCATTAAAGAATGGAGTAATAATTGTATTGCCAACACGATGTTTGTTCACGAAGCAACGATGATCTGTTCTCAAATTGCAAGAAGTAAAAGGTCTCCTGTTCCTGACCTGAACAACATTTTATTGAAGGAGGTAAAAGAGAAAAGCATACCGAGAAGGCTTCGGAAAGATCACTACGTAAGTTTAAAGCGGCAACTTTTTGTAATTTGCAAGAAAATACATGATGTTGTGGGAGCCGGGCTTCCCTTGGATAACCAGAAACCTCATGTTCTCATCATTATTACGCTTAATAGTTCCTCGAAAAAGGCCAACAGGTGTATGGCAATGTCAAATTGGCTTTTGCTTCACGAATATTCTTACACAATCTCTGTACACGCACATCAAGTTCAATCTCATTCCCTTCTAGGAAAGACATTTTTTTGGACCAAATGTCTCCTTTCCCACACACCCTTTGACGTTCATTTTATCAATTTTTCCCTGAAACATGTAAAGCTGGTCTTATATGGCAACGACAACAAAAATATATCTCTCTTAAGGCCTACGGGAACTCTATGATGGCTTGTCTTTCCATCTACACAATCAGCAGAGAGAGAGAAAGAAAAAAAGAACGGGTTCAGATCGGAAAAATCATTTCTGTCAGTGTCTTGGACACGTTTGTCGAGCATTATGATGTTGTTCCTTGTACCTCATGTTTACATAAGCTTTTTGAAATTTTGATCTTTAAATCAGCTTTAAAAATGTTATCTATGCTTACTAACTTACCATGCCATCAGTTTTAGGGTTATTAAAGTGACATCAATTAGACTAGCTATTTTAAGAAAAATGCAAAGGAAGTCTAGGAACATTCATGTGTGCACTATCAATGGCTATCAATATAAACCAAAAAATACTCCTATGAAGCCAGGCAATAACTCCATTACAGCTTGAGAAATAATTCCTAATGGTGTCATTTGAAAAAATAATTACAAGATTGTATTTTTCATTTAAGAAATTAAGATATGGACAATGAATGACGCCGATGGTGTGAGAGACGCGTAGAGCATAACTCTTGACTTTATTTAAGTTTATGGTATTTTCCGCGTGCAAAAGCTTTATTCGTCTGAATCAAGTCAGCGGACTAAGGTAAGACAAAAGGACGAGAAAAGTTAGTTCCTTAAGGTCAAACACTCAATTTTGTCAAATATGTACCTGGAAATGGGTTGATATTTTCAGCCTATCGCTTTGTTTTTCATTGTCTTGACAGGCGAGCTAGATCAGGATGATGATGCTCTTAAAACGTCATGCTTACTGAAACTTATGATTCTCGTCAGAAAAGAACGTAAAGCAACAAAAAAAGGGAAAAAAATCTTCCATAATTAAGTCTCAAAGATATTAACAAAATAATCACTAATGAATTAACGTAAAATATCATTCTTTTCAATCAAAACACAAAGTTGATGAAATTTATCTTTTTTTTAGCATATCATTAAAAAAAAAAGCTAATAGATTTTGCAGGGATCTTGACAAGCACTTTGAACGGCCTCCGACATTGGTGTCTCCATTTATTTGCCATTAGTGGGCAAAGAAGCAAACCAGTAACGAATGCATTCTGCAAATCACATCAATCAAAACATTATAGGTTACATCATGCCGACGTACGCTCCGTTAAACCTCGTTCTTGCACTAGATTTTGGTCGTAAAATGCTGCTATTGTACACAAATTAAAGTTGTAAAAGACAGAAAAAAAGGGAGAACATTCACTCACAACGTCTATACTATCCAGGTTAGGAATTTGGTTTTAAAGAGCACCAATAGTTCAAATTTTGATTGAGAAATAAAGTGAAGACAATATTTTTATTTTTTTAGATGAAAGATACAATCATGTTTTTCTTATCACAACAATACTAATAATATTTTAATAAAAATCTCGCTGATACATGAAGTTTTAAGAGAAATAAAAGTATATAACTTTATTCTTTACTAATAAAAAACTATTTCCATTAAACTACATGAAAAATTAAAATAATAAAATAAAAATAAAAATAGATCTTGTTTTTCTTATTAGATTTGAAGAAATGGAATAATCCAAAAAAAAAAACTTTAAGTAAATGTGAGTTTGACGACATCAGTAAAAGAAAATATTTATTTAGAAAATAAAAAAGATATAAAATTGTTCTTGTCCCTTGAATTTATTAGAATTTATATATTAAGGTAAACATAAGTTCTAATTGTTCTTGTCATCAATTTAAAATTCTTATCCTAAAGGAAAATTCTACAAATGACAAAGTAGGCAGAAACATGTTTATCATTTTCTCCGAATTAATTAACGTGCTTCTGTGTTTTGTAGATTAAGAAGTACCTGGAGCAGAGCAATGGACGAACAGAATCAAGGCCAAGAAGAAATTAGACATTTAATATCACTTTTCAGGCTTCTTATTGTTTTTGTCCTTGTACAAATTTTGGACTTGCTTCTGATAAGATCATGTTGATTGATAAGCGTAAAATGCATCGTTCATTATGGTATAGTTTGATATATGTTTATCTGTTTATTTGATTGTTTAGTATGTATTTTCGGTAGAATTGTGTTAGTTTGTGAATTATTTGTGTTTAAGTATTTTTATGGGTTAGTACAAGTATTTGAGTTTAATTATTATGTCTTTAAGGTATCTTGATGTGTTTGTTAGTATTTCAGGATCAACAGCGAAGAATAGAGAAGTTTCAGAGAGACTTGGACCAAAACAATAGCCCATAATCGTAGCCTACAGAAGTAAGGGAAACAACCCACAATTGTGACAGAAACATAAGACTTGGCTCACGATCATGGCATGCCTACCATGATTGTGACAGAGAACGTACAAGTGGCCCACGATTGTGGCCTACATTAGGCAGACGCCTAGACACACAGAAAAGTCGTGTTTTGAGAGATTTTTGGACCTTGCAACCCCGGAAAAACCCTGGGCTACCCAAAACACATTAATTATATAAATAATGAGATAAAAGAGAGGGGGGTTTCTGGCATCAGCCACCTTCACTAAACCCTAGAGAGAGTTCATCGAGAGATTGAGAAAGAGATGAAGGAAGAGAGACGTGGACAAGAAGTGTAGCGCCCCCTTACCGTAGGGTACACACCGGGACGTCCACAAGTCATTCCGGTACATATCCTACGACAAGGGTGAGCTACGTTCGATCACTACGTTCATTTCACATGGCATCATAACATTATTTATCTATAAAGCATCAATAGAAAAATCAGAATATTTTTTTAATAAAATCAACTCTTCCTCATTTCATTTCATCAAGATCAAAAGTTTACACATCTATCGTCCTGTATTGTCTGTACATAAATCCAAAAAACCTAATACAAAATGCTATATGGAAGAGGAAAAAGATCAGATCTATCTAGGCTATCCAAAAGTCCTAGCTGACCGACCTGTGAGCCATGACTTCTCTCGCCAAGAACAATCTACACGGCTGGAAAAGTCCCTATGTAACTAGGAGTCTACTCTCAGTCCTGAAAAGATAACGTTGCAATTTTGGTGAGTTTTGCGAACTCAGTGAGGTAA
>JAOSBL010000212.1:39335888-39349168 GCA_027568915.1 Erythroxylum roraimae
AGCATACTCAACGAACATGTTTCAATTACACTTTCGAACTTTTAACTTCCAACCTTTCATATATAACCCATCTTGTATCTATACCATCTTTTCTGTTTCATTTTAAATTCAAGAATTCTCCTTTTCTTTACATATGAATAATTGCTAACAATTTCTCATTTAATAGTTCTAACTTTCAAGAAAAGTTCGGAGCCCAACAGAGTCTCACCCCAAAATGTCTTAGTCAACTTTGCATATGAGAGTAGGCATCTAACTCTCTCCATCAAAGTCTTGTTCATCCTCTCAGCTAAACCATTCAACTAGTGTCTCTTAGAAGGATTAATCTGATGTCGAATGCCATGCTCTTTGCAATAGACGTCAAATAGTCCAATGTACTCTCCACCATTGTCCGTTTGAATGCATTTTAACTTCTTCCCTATTTGTCTTTCAACTGAGGCATGGAATTGCATGACAACATCTAAAACTTTATCTTTAGTCTTTAAGGTGTATACCCATATCTTCCTAGAATGGTCATCAATGAAAGCCACAAAGTATTGAGCACGATCTAGTGAATTTGGCATTGTCCCACATAAATCTGAGTAAACCAAATCCAACACATTCTTCATTCTAGAAAGAGGGGAACTTTTGAAAGCAACTATGTTTTGCTTTCCTGCAAAACAATCAGCACACTTCTTTAAATGTACCTAGTCAACTCCAAATAATGCATTCTTTTTTACCAACTGAGTCATCTCCTTCTCACTCATATGACCGAGTCTCTTGTGCCATAATTCAATTGCACCATCTTTCTCCATTAGATTCACAACATCACTGGAGGCGTTTTCCTGGATCACGTATAACTTAGAGCACTTCTTACCTTTGGCAATTACCAAGGTGCCTTTAATAAGTTTCCATTTGCCATCTTTGAAAGTGATGCAAAAACCTTCATCATCAAGTATGCCAACCGAGATCAGATTTAGGCAAAGATCAGGAACATGTCTGACATCTTTCAGAGGTAGTCTCATGCCATTGTTTGTCTCCTAGTAAATATCACCTATTCTGGTGATTTTAGCTAAACCGCTATTTCCTATTTTAACGAAACCAAAATCTACTTATCTATATGATGAGAAGAGTTCTTTATGTGATATGGCATGAATAGTGTCACTACTATCACCTATCCAATTGAACTCACAAGATGCACTATTCACATCATTATCATACGAGATGATGTGAAAGTCATCAATGGTGGGAGCTGTCGATGCGTGTTCATCATCACTGCTATCATCTTTCTTGACTTCTTTGCTTTTTTTCTTTTCTTCTTTGAACGTTCAACAGAATCTTTTGATGTAACCCTTCTTTTTGCAGTGATGGAACTCAATGTTTGTATATTTATTTGATTTTCCTCTGCTCTTATCTCTAAAATTTGGACCTCTAGATTGGCTCCTCCCCTTAGAACCTGTGACCAGAACTTCTATGTCAAAGAGGCTGAACTCTATGATCTCCGTCTCATCTCTTCATTCATAATTCCACCTTTTATAGATTCCATGTTAACAACACCGTCAACTACAGAATTGGTGATTGAAATCTTTAAAGTCTCCCAAGACATTAGCAAAGAGGTAAACATGAAAAGGGCAAGCACTTTATCATCGAACTTTATGCCCATTCCTAATAATTGATCCATGATCCCCTGAAATTCATTCAAATGATCTGCCACAGAGGTACCTTCTCGATATTTTAACTGTACTAATTTCGTTAGGTAAAATAATTTATTGTTACTGATTTGTTAAGCATACAACTCCTCGAGCTTCTTCCACAACGTCCGTGCATGAGTCTCGTTGCAGATATGATTACACACATTATCTTCAACAAATTGTCGAATAAAACTACATACCTGTTCATGGTCAAACGTCCACTCCTCGTTCGATTTATTTTCAAGTTTTGCTATGGTAAACATCGATAAATGCATTTTTGTGACGAACAAAAGATCATTCATCTTGTTCTTCCATATGTGGTAGTTGGAGCCATTTAGGCTAATCATCTTGCTTATTTTTGCCTCCATCTTCGATGAGAAATGCTTTGATACAGAACTAAACTCTCTCTAATACCACTTGTTAGAAGTCCCATAGGTCTACGTCCACAGGCCAAACTCCGAATAAACCTTCCACTAATAAAAATAGCAAGTACAGATAGTGAAAAATGATACAAAAAATAGTGGCTCTTATACACAAGGTGTTTCCCATTTTTACTATCCCTAAGATAATATCCTCACTATTTTGTCACTTACCCTTTTAGAAAACTGTTTCCTAAAAATTCCCCAACAATCACTCTCTCACACAAAATATCTTTCTAAAATTGACTCTCAAACTCACCATACATCTCGTGCATGTTTTATAAGCATTTGTATATTAAGAGAGGAGGAAGAGAGGGTCTTTTATAGACCCTCCACGTTGTGACAACTTGCATATATAGCAAGCTATTGTGTAGTAACTAACAGCTTGCATGCAAGTTATTGTCAACTTGTTTTTTGCTTCTTTCTTTCCTTTTTTCTAAATACATAAAATTAGAATGGTAGTACCATATATGTAGGTACTGCCTTACATTATCACGAGGTTAGGTCTCTAATGGAAAGTTAAAAGAATAAGAAAGATTACGAGACATGGGAGATGAAGTATCACGTAAAGAAGACAAATGAAATTTTGGCTTATTAGATGATAATGAATTAACAGAAGAAAGCATGGGAGATGGTTGAGACTCTATGGCCAATTATAATAGTGAAAAAGGTAAGGACATAGTAGGAGTATCTAGATGATTAATATTTTGTACCCAACTAACTGTAAATATGAAAATTTCTCTTCTTCAAAGACAATATGACATATAATGTATAACCTATTAGTTAATGGATGCAAACAATGATATCCTTTGTGTTTAAAGCTATAACCCAAACAAATACAAGGCTGAGATCGAAACTTTAGTTTGTTTTTGTTCTATGGTCTAAGAAAAGGGTAGCACAAACAACCGAAGCTTTTTAAAAACTTGTAGTCTAGTGTAAGATTGTATAAAAGTTAATATGGACAGGTATATTGTAAATTCGGGGTTATTAAACGATTTATCAAATATACCGTCGTTGAAAACGTATACTCCCAAAAAGCTAGTGGAAAATTTGCATGAGCTAACAACGATAAGCCTTTTTCGACAGTGTCTCTATGTCTTCTCTCATCAATACCATTTTGCTCCTGAGTGTGGGAAGCTGAAACTCTATGTTCAATGCCTAATTCATAAAGAAAAGAGGAAATATTACGATATCCACCCTCCAATGATTTTACACCTAAATCGAGTCTCAACCATAACTTTCAAATGTTTAAGGATAGAAAAGGCCTGAAATTTGGTTTTCATAAAATAAATCTAGATGTTTTTGGAATAGTCATTAAGAAATTGGATTAAATAACAATCAAATGGGAGCTAGACCCCAAACATTTGAATAAACTAAATCAAACATAGACTCAGAACAAATATGAGGAGGAAGACGGAGACGATGACTTTTCCCTATTTGAAACTGACCATAAGCTGACATGTTCTTATTTCAACTTACCAAAAGTTTAAAATTAGAGACAAGCCTTCAAATAACTTTTTCACTAGGCCGGCCCAGACGATTATGCCATCCTTGTAAAGAGGTGCGCTCTTTGAAAAAAACATAAGAAAATGAAGGTTTAGATGAATACGATGAAGATGGGAAGCCAAATAGCCTATATAAACCTTGATTAAGCATTCCCCGCATTAGGACTCTTCCCTGCATATTCTTGACAAGGTAAAAAGGAGGATAAAATTGTTGAGAAGACTCACATGTGAGTGTCCCATATTGGAAAAAGAAGAGAAAGAAGACTAATATATAAGCTTAGTGGACTACTCTACCTATTGCCAATTGGTTTTATTATGAAACCTCACTTGTGCTTGTGTGTGGTCTAACTTTCCTTCTCTTGTGGACCTGTAGGCCCATTGCAAATTTCACATAGTATTAGAGCAAGTTTGGTCCAGATTATTAATTTTTCGGTTGTCCATCTGGATGTTCAGTCTTAGCGACTCGGTCCAGTTACCACTGTGTTTATTTCAAGTGACAACTGGATGTCTAGTCCCAGTTGCACTTGAGGGAGAGTGTTGAGAATACCCACATGAAAGTTTCCTATATTGGACAAAGAAGGGAAAGAAGACTAACATATAAGGTTAGTGGGCTACTCCACCTATTGCCAATTGGTTTATGAAACGTCACTTGGGCTTGTATGTGGTCTAACTTTCCTTCTCGTGTGAGCCTGTAGGGCCATTGCAAATTTCACAAAAATTCCATATAAACATTATTTTCATGGGTAAGTTGAGAAACGCTTAATAAGTTTTTAGTGATTTGAGGAATAGACAGAATATTTTATAGTAAAGTGAATCACCATTAGCATTAAAACAGTATTTCCAATGTAAGTTATGGGAAGTTGCACCATTTTTCACTATGATTTGCTTATCTCCAGCATATTTTGAGTGCACAGATAGGTTATTAAGATCTGCAGTTAAATGATTAATGGCTCTATAATTGACATACCAATCAGGGTCTATCATTGAGATTGGTGAGGCAATCAAGGCAGAGATTTTGGATGCCTTTTCAACTGTAAAAGTGTGGTTAAAGTGATTATAACACTCCAATGCGAAATGCTTGGTTTATAAAAAATTTGGCATGTGACCTTGGTTTTATTATACCTTACCTTGGAACTATCACACTTACTATTATCATGTCCTCCCTTATAAATCTGTTGGTAAGGTTTTCCATTAACATAACGAGCTTGAGTAGATGAATTATAGTTAGGTCTTTTTTAGAAGATTTGGAGGTTATATTGGCAGCTAGAAAAGATTTTTCAGAAAGCTCAATTTTCTCCTCCTCTTGAAGAAACATTCCCAACAGTTCATCAACAGGAACAGGATCAGCTCTAGTATTGATAGAAGTATGAAAAGTAGAACAATCCTCACTAATCCATAAAGTATGAAATTGACTTAGCGATGTTTCTTTTCTTTTCTATATACTCTAAAATAGACAGTGAGCCTTTTGAGAGTGTTTGAAGTTGTGAGTGCAATTGTAATATTCGAGCTCGAGATTGAGATTGAAAGATCCTTTCAAGGATAACCTAAGCCACTATAGCAATGGAGGCTCTCACTATGTTGGTTTAAATTTTCTCAGAAATGGTGGTTTTAAGTCACAAGAGGACCAATCTATCATTTCTCCTCCAAACAGCAAATTTAGCATTGGATTTTTGAATAGAAGATTGAGATATGTCTCCCTCTTATTGTTCTTGAATGAAGATTGATGCCACAATTTTATGGGTGATAAAACCATCTAAATCAAAGGCTTCCAAGGCTATAGAGCATTTGTGCCGCATAAATAATAATTTTCTCTTTCTAACTTAATGTCCATGGTTGGAAAAGATGCAAATGAGGATTGGTGGAAGATGCAGTAAGAAGGAGGTTTGTGTTTTGGAAAGTTGCCATTAACATTAATTTGTGTTTTGGGAAGTTGCCATATTAACCTTAGTCTTTCAGGATCTAATACCGTATAAAGTCACAAGGTTTGTGGGGATTTTTGGATACCTTCCCCTACCGAATTGTAAACTAACTATACTCAATGAATATAACAAACTCACGAATATTTAAGTGGATTATAGAGAAATATACAAACCTGGAACAAGAAGATTATCCAGTAGTAAATCTAGGAGCAACTGAATTGGTTTAACTTAATTACTTGTTATTAAATTGTTGGAGAGATATTCTCCTTAATAACGCAAATTTACATTTTAAGCAATTAAAATCACAACCTTTTTTTTTTTTTTTTGAGGGGAAAATCACAACCTTATTATTTAGTACAAAAATAGTTTAATTACTATTGATCCAAGTTAATCGGAACATTGACGAGAATAAAGTGATTATGACCCTTTTCTTACAAAACTAATGTCTGCCATATGTTTTGAGAGGAAGGGAGTTTTCAAATTCCACCTATACAGAACTTGTGAAATTAGGTGAATGCTTTGATTGAGTCAAACTATACTGAACTTGTGAAATTAGGTGAATGCTTTGATTGAGTCTTTTTTCTTCTTTTTAATATGTTTCGTTTGTTCCATCATGGCTTAGAAACATAGTTCCGGCAGTCGGACTTTTGGGAAGAGGAGAAAGGAGGAGAAGAGAGTAGGATTATTTTAGTGTTATCCACTTAATTCAACAGATATTGGTTAAGTTAATTCAAAAGAATCCAATGGTTGGATGAGTCAGTAAATTCGATATCCCGGGGGAACAAGTCAAAGGTAGGCGTCTACATTACACTTGCGAACTTTTAGAATATTTATTTATCTTCTCTTTCCTAACCAGATCTAAACTTGTGAAATCAATATATTTGAAATTAACCTTTAACCTTTCCTTGTTTTAAGGTTGGTTTTAAGAATGTTTTAAGATTGGTATACATTGCTCTTCAATAATTTACCCTGGTAAATTCTCCTTTTTATACTGTTTAATTTTGGTGGACTACTTTACAAATCGCGAATGACCATTGCTTAATTTGTACACATATCCATCTTGCTTTATTTACTCACCTTGTCGTTTAAAAATTCTCCTCCATTGACAGATGTTTACCTTGAAAATGATATGGAAACTAATTCCTGCCCTAAGCAGTGCCATAGTTGTAAGCAGAATAGGAAGGAGAAGAAATTACAAGATAGGACTCAATCAATTTAAAAGACCTTGGAGTTCCAAAGAACTTAATCAATATATACCCAAGAAATTTCAAAGAGCCAACATGTCCAGTTGCAAAGTTTCGTATCTGCTTATTGAATAAACTCGAAGAGGATGAATATAAATTGGGTAAAATCTTCTCTTCCAGAGGTTTTGTGTTCAATTTTTCTTTTCATGGATATGCAAATAACTCCTGTAAATTACCCAAGATTTCCCGCATCTTGCTTTTACATAGTTCAGCATCATTAAATTCTTAGAAGTGCTGGACTATAATCACTGACCAGATGCTCATTTCTATCCGATGAGTTGACTGAGATGAGAACAATTCTTATCAGTAATTATTCAAGTGTTGGTGGTAAGGAACAATAAACTCATCGGATAGTGCCTGAAACAGAATTTGTTTCTTGACATCATGCCTGCTAATCAAATCCATTGATCAATTACAGAGATTCATAATATTTATGGACTTGAAAGAGTTGTATTTGTTGAAGCATAACTAAAGACATGCACATGCAATTCCTAAAGACTCAGCTCTGCTATGATGACGAACTTTTCTCCTTCTGATCCTGAGACTACCGCGGTATTGACAATGTCATACTGATTTCGTTGGTAGATGAAGATTCCTGCTTGTTTGAAGAATCTGATTCAGCTGGATTCCTTCCTGTGAAAAATCCAGGCTGCTTAGGTTCAGGCAACGGATTTTCACTGCCCAACATCAAAACCACAGTTGACATATTTGGCCTATCTTCAGGTCGTTGTTGAACACACAATAGGGCCACATGTATGCATCTTATAACTTCAGCTAGATTGGCCGAGTCAACAAAACATTTATCAAGCAGCTCCATTGGTGTGCCTTCATTCCACAACATCCATGCCTGAAAATGTCAGAATCATGGTTAGTATTTTGGATTTGATAACTAAAAGATATCCAGGTTAAAGAATATGATCTTACTATAAATACTTACATGACCAAGGAGGTTAAGATCATGGCCTGGGTGACAAAATCCTCTGTTTCTCCTTCCACTCACTATCTCCAGAACCAAGACTCCGAAACTAAAGACATCAGATTTTACAGAGAACATTCCATCCACTGCATACTCAGGAGACATATAACCACTGAAGAAGTATCATTGCTTAGAAATGTTCTGAAAACTAAAATGACATTGATGTAACAAGTTTAGGTGTACCCACAATGTTCCAACAACTCTATTAGTGTTTGCCTGAGTTTGATCTGCACCAAATGTTCTTGCAAGCCCAAAGTCTGAAATCTTAGGGTTCATTTGATTGTCCAGTAAAATGTTGCTGGCTTTGAGATCTCTATGGATGATCCTCAATCTGGAATCTTGATGAAGGTATAGAAGTCCTCGAGCAATCCCGCAAATAATCTGGTTTCGTTTTTTCCAGTCCAGCAATGTGCTTCTGGTTTGATCTGTTGCAATGTTCATTCATGTTAGTTGCATATCTACTGAATTCAGAAGCAGAAACATTTACTCTGAACAGGACCAAACCGAAGATGAAGGAGTCCAAGCTTTTGTTGGGCATATATTCATAGATTAGCATTCTTTCATCTTCATGAATGCAACAACCGAGAAGCTTCACAAGGTTGCGGTGTTGAAGTTTAGAAATCAATATAACTTCATTTTTGAACTCGTTCAAACCTTGCCCAGAACTCTGTGAAAGCCTCTTGACAGCAATTTCTTGCCCCTCTATCAGGGTGCCCTATATAATCATTCATACAAATTGTTAAGAGTGTAAATAGAGAAGTATCTTACACCAATTGCAAGCCTTTTGATTACCTTGTATACAGGTCCAAAACCACCCTCTCCCAGTTTGTTTTCTATTGAAAACTTATCAGTGGCATCTGTTATTGTGGTCATATTGAATATAGGTAATTCCATATCCTCTTTTCTGCGTTCAGAGTTGTCATTCTCTCCATTATTTTCTTTCGCTAGAACTGAAATGGGCAAGAAAAGTAACAGAAGTGATCAACATGATGTATGAATCACTGAATAAATAATCAGGCATGCCGTTCAACTTAAAGCTTCTTATCATAGAATGATATCGGCAGCTTAACACCCTGTGTCACGCATGAGATGCTAGGTAGGTCTTCAGTTTTTTTTTTAATTTATTTATTTAGGTAAGTCTTAAGTTTTGAATACTTATGTTGGTATCAGCTTACCATGTCGCCTGACATTCCTTCTCCATGCGTAACAGATCATCCCTAGTATAAGCAAGGTCAAGGCCGACAAGACGGTTCCTGCAATTATTTCTGCTCGCTTCTTCTTGCTGGAGGGTTCATTTTCATCTGAAAGCGTGAACTTATGGTTGGTGGATATGGTTCAAGAAATTATAAAGTATAGTTGTATTAGCTACCGAAGTTAAAAGCATGAAGATAAGTTGTACAACACAGCAAAGCTTGGCCAGATACCCTTGTTAGTTTCGTCCTCTATTTATCCTATTTCTCGACGAGCCTACATTACATTATCCCATTTTGAAATGGACAGAAGAGTTTAAATCAGCTGCATTATTTAGTGTTTGTAGAATCTGACGGTACCTTGCTGTAGGCAGAAAAATTAAGTTACAAACTCTTTTCCTGTTCTCTCGACTAAAGCAGTTAAAATAACAAACTGGAAGCATAAATCTGAGGCATAGACCTTTGTTGTTACTGATATCTTGTTCTTTATTAATATAGAAATTCTTTATCCTAGGAAGAGTAAAAGAATGGCGTACCTAATTCTGATGCAGCTACACGTACGTATAGGTCTTGCCCCCCTTCGATCGATACTCTTAGGTCAGTCAGGTTTCCAAACCAAAGCAGGCAGCCACTTCCACCGTGGCTGATATCTAAACTTGAATAAGCACTGCAAGAGCAGTTTTTCAAGCACAGGCTCTTACATGCTATAAGATCAATGCTCTTGTTGAACCGGCAAGAAGATGTGTCTGGTAATTTAATGTTTGTTAGCCTCACAAAGCCATCCGTATCATTGCAGGACAATGGAGTTCTTCGACCACAGCCTTCGGACCAAGTTTGTGAACCCCAATCATTTGGAGAATTTGGCAAGAAGCCCTTCAAGCATGAACATACAGGATAGTTGTTGATGTTGCAGCTTGAATTTGGCCCACACAAGCCATAAAAGTCACATTGATCAGCCTGAGTCGTAGCAAAAATCACCCAGTCATTTGTTCTTTCACTCCACGTGAAGCGCTGTAGAAGTCCTGAGGGGTTTAACGTGTACCTCTGATAATCTGTACTATTTAGTTCAAACTTGAAAAAGATTTCAGACTCTTTCATCACAAATTCAAATGTAAAAGTTGAAGTAGACATTAGCCGAGGAACTCCGGTGAGGCGTAGGCCATCCCACGAACCTGCTCTAAACATTACTTTAGGTCCATTCCTTATAAATACTTGTGGATAGCCATGGATGTCTATGGCCACGAAATATTGACCTCTGCCAGGATCTTCTGTGGTCTTCCAAGATTGCAGAAACCAATCATGACCAGTAACTAAGTTTCTGCCAATTTTAAGTCCTGGTAGGATCGTATCACAAGGATAATCAAAACCCTGCCACAGAAAGTTTTGTGCTGCACTATCATTTCCTTCCCTTACAATAAGATTACCTGAATCCAACAGTTGCGCAATGGGGCTTTGTGCAGCTCTTGTTGTATTGGACTGCCAAACAATACCATTTGTATTATTAACAATAAGCAGTAGTCCTTGACTCGTGAAATTTAGCGCTCCAAGAGAGTTGGAAGCTGGAATGTCTCTGTTAGCAACCCATACAATTGTCTGAGGAGATTTCTTGTACCATAATCCCAAGTATCTGTTTTCAGAATCTGCAGGGCTGAAAAATCCTAACTCGTAGCCTACATCAGCTGAAATCAGAGTGTGTCCATCTTTCATTGATTGCCCTGGATATAGAGTATCTATAGTATAAAAGCCTCTTAAGCTGGAGAGCAGAATGGCAAACACAAGAAGCACTAAGCTCCCCATTTGACTACTCTCTTGGAGTTTGTTTCCATATTGTATAGATATACAAGAGAAAATGTTAGTACCTGTAAAAGTTGAAAGCTACCTCCACTCACGAAATCCCTCCTATTGTCAATGGATAGTGGTCTTGGAAAATGTTGACGACTGACATGTGGTAAAGAGTATAATTGTCAATCACCAAAACTGGTCAATATACAGCAGAATTGGCATCTTTGACAAGATAGCTTTTTTTAATGTCAATGAAAATTATGGTTTTATTTATAAAAACAAATGTCGCAGTCCCATGATCACCAAACAGTTTGTACTGACCGCTATGTTTTCTTGTGATTATCATCACATCCTGTGCAAGTTGAAAATATGAGCATGAAGGCCCCAAAAGTAAGCATCTTGTGTCAGCATTGGTATATTCTGCTGCTGGCTGCTGCTGATTGGTAAGATCGAATTTTCTTTTGGTCTTAGTTTTGAGACAACCAACCCAAAAAATAAAGTTCCTGGCGGAATGGACTTTAGAAAAGTTTGTGATGCATCAATAAAGATGTGAATGGGAAGACCCGAGTCAATCAATTAAACAAGCGGCAAATACAGAAACTGTCTGATAACGTCACCACAGGACTTTGTTTTCAACCTTGCATTAGCTTTTAGAACAGTCTACACGGTTTATCCAAGAAGAACTCCGCATAAATATCACAATCAGATGGTCTAAAAAGGTTGGACAAACTTTGAAATTTCGTAGATCTCTCATCACTATTTTCTTCAATTGCCATGGTTGAAATAAATAAATGATGAACTTTAAGATATTGCATATTGAATTGGTTCCTTGAGCCCACATCGTGCAGGGTCACAACATGGAATACTTATTTACTATTCATTAGGTACTTTACCAAATGAAAAACAAAATAATTAGCTGATATTTCAATAGGAAGCTAATTCCTTATGTTATGCACATTACGTTCCATTCCAGTCATAGCTTATTGGTTTCAAATAGTTATTTATTAGAGGGTGAAAAGGAACTTTTCATATATTGAAAAGTAAAAACCTCCAAGCAATATGATCTTCTACTCTGCCTTCTGATGTAAAACAGCAGGAGGTTGCTGTGAAAGAATAAAGATAATAGCAGAGAGCAAGTGGGGAGACTTTTATTTCACTCCTTAAAAAATTGCAGCATGCGTGCAAGGATTTATAGAATTAAAATTGAACAGAGTCACTAACTTCTTGAACGTAAAAATATGAAACGTGACCAACTCCCACCATAATAGCAGGCTAAAAATCCTAACAACCTTGACCGCTTCATCAAGCTAGAGAATTAGGATTACGCTAACACCTGCTACAAGGAAAAAGTGATTTCATTTTTAGATGCCGACAGTTCGCTCTTTTCTGACGATGAATCCATTTCAGGGACGTGCGTTTCAGTGAAAAAAACCAGGCTGTTACAACTTACAATCAAAGATGCCACGCTTGGCCTGTCTTCAGGTCGGTATTGCACGCCAAACAGACCTAATTGAATACATCTCATACTTGAGAAGCAGCATAAGAGTCATCTAACATATGCTCAACCATCAGATAAGTATGCCAAATATTTATCCGTACATGTCCAAGAAGATTCGGGTGTGATTTGGGTTGGAAAATCCTTTGTTGTTCTTCCCACTTATTATTTCAAGAACTAGACCACCAAAGCTGAAGGCAACGACGTGTCCATTTACATCATACTCAGAAGCATATAACCACTGCAAAGTATGAAAAA
Organism: Erythroxylum roraimae; assembly: GCA_027568915.1. Taxonomy (NCBI): domain Eukaryota; kingdom Viridiplantae; phylum Streptophyta; class Magnoliopsida; order Malpighiales; family Erythroxylaceae; genus Erythroxylum; species Erythroxylum roraimae. The sequence continues at coordinate 39,348,344 of JAOSBL010000212.1, forward strand.
ACGGCATCAATATACACCCTGTAATGAACCATCATTGAGTCTAGGATTACTTACAATGTTCCCACAACTATGCATTAGCTTTAGTTTCGTCGGCCAAAAAAAAAAACAATTCTGGCCAAACCGAACTCTGAAATCTTTGGGTCCATATCTAAAGGATCGCAATACGCAGCGGAAATTAAAATTGCAATCACATATATATCTATTGCATTTAATTATCATACTTAAATCTTAACAGTCAGAAATAAATACCTGGAATTCGTGAAAATTAACCGATATAAACTTCGAAACTACGAAGTCTCTATGTGCTCCACACCGAGAAATATATCCCGTTTTCAACACTTGATATGGCTATAAATAAATTTGAAGAACCCTTTCTTCAAGAATAGAGGAAACAATTTTTCTCTTGATTCTCTTGTTTATTTTCTCACACTAAAATCAAAGACTTATCTTTGATTTTATTCATGTACAAAACTAAAAAGCACTAATGGAATATAAGAGAGTTTCTCTTCACTGTTTTTCACGGAAAATCAAAGACTTATCTTTGATAGAAATCTCTTCTCTATGTTTCTCATGCGCGTTATCGCTTTACTGTTTCTCAAACACACTCTCTGTTGTTTGTTTGCAGTAATGTCAACCAAAAATGAAAAACAGATGATATATATACTTTTAACTCTCATATATAGTAACGTCCAGAAGAAAGTTAAAAAGGTATGGCTTTCACATACACACCTGATAAGAGTATCGAAAACCGTTTTTATCAGAAACTATCTCTTATCTTTTTGAAGTCATGTAACGTTTCTTTATTTTTCTTAATTCTGATTTTTT